>LOEQ01001447.1:127163-142494 GCA_001685075.1 Bramus lutescens
TCTCTCTCTCTCTCTCTCTCTCTCTCTCTCTCTCTCTCTGTCATACACACACAAATACACACACACACAAACACACATACACTGAAAGAATTTTCATAATTCCTTTTACAAAGCCGTCATTACCCTGAAACCAAAACCCCACACTGACATAATTTAAATAAAAAAGAAAATCATAGATCAATATTCATTACAGACAAAAACGAAAACTTCTCAGTAAAATGCTTACAAACTTAATTCAAGAACACATCAAGATTATCCACCACAGCTAACCTGCCTTCATCCTAGAGATGCAGTAACCCTGCTTCTAATGGCACTGAACACTGCACTTACGAAGATAACAGTTTCTCATATGTTAGCAAGAAAAGAAAAAAGAAAAGAGAAGCATCTGAAGAAGGATGGGGAACCTAAATGATAGGCAGTCCACAGATTTGAATGAGCTACAGAACAACATCAATCACTGGGTTTGGTTTGTTTGTTCCTTTGTACTATTTGCTTTTAATTTTTCTTTTTACAATTTTACATAAGAACATTCTGCACACTGGCTACTCCCCACCCTCACCCCTGCTTCAGCTTGAATAATCATTTGTTTCTGAGACAGGGTGTTTTCTGTCGCCCAGTCTAGCCCCATCTCATGAACTTCCTGTCTTTGTCTCTGGAGCGCTAGAGCTAGAGTGTGCACAGAATCCCGTGGAGAAGAGCATTCTAACCAATACTGGCCTGAGTCCTCACGAGGATATAGGCACTGGGCACTGTTTTATGGAACCCCATGGAGAAGAACGTTCTAACCAACACTGGCCTGAATTACCACAAGGATTTAGTTCTGTGCAGCAATAGGCAAGTTGGTGTGTGAGTAGCCACAGAATAATTATATAAGAAGTGCTATAATTTGAATTTGGTTTCTGTCCCCCAGCTGTCCATTGTGATTTAGGCCTGATCTCCACTTCTGTGTTGTTGGGAGGTGGTAGATTAGTGGGCCTGATAGAAGATCCTTAATCGATCGGTACAGTCACTTAGGAAGTGTGAACACCCCCTATCTGTCATAGATTTCTGTTTGGTTAAGTTATGCTTTTCCACATACATGATGTCTCCTTATGATATGCTGCTATCCACTGACCTCACTGGAAGACAAGTCAATATCCTATCAGATTAAATGTTGAGCTTCTAAATTTTTGAGCTAAATAAACTTTCCTTCTTCATAAGCAGCCTGTGTCGGTGTTTCATTATAGTTGTAAAAAAACTAGTAGTGATGCCCAAGTAAATGAATTCATTAATGTAGATAAAGATTATTGACTTTATAGTAAATATTTGGAAATCATCTTTTATAACAGAAGCTGTCCCACCAGATTTTCTAGGAAATAGTGCATGCACTAAGCAACGACCACTTGTATCTAAGGTACACTATAAAAATTTTGTCTACCGCTTTCTAAATATTTTTCTGCAAATCTGTGAGATTCAGAAAATTTATACTGAAATGTTTTTCATGGTTGCAAATACACATTCCAGGTAAAATACGCCATAAGCAAATATTCATATGTTTGCAAACTGATCATCCATATTCTATTTCATGGTGACATCCCATGGTCTCTTTGCAAAGCTTTTAGCAGTGGGATCAGGACCTGTCCCCTGGCCCCTAGCTGACTTGTGGGAACCTGTTCTCCAAGCTATATGACCTCACCCAGCCATGACACAAAGGGGAGGAACTTGGTCCTGCTTCAACTTGACTGCCATGTTTTGTTAAAGCCATGGGAGGCCTGTCCCTTTCTGAATGGAGACAGAAAGGGGCTGGATGGAGAGGTGAGGAAGGAAACTGGAGGAGAGGAGGGAGGAGAAATTGCAGTGTATATATTAAAACTGAAAAAAATGTTATTTAAACAAAATAAAAAGAATTTTATGTGACCATCTTAACCTTTAATTTAATTTTAAATCTATTTAAAAGCCTAGCTATGCTTTCGTCCTTTGGCAGACATTCTTCTTAATTAATTATGGGGAGAATTATCCTACTCATTTTAAACTTGATGAAAGGAAGTTTCTGGGCTTTACAGGTGCCTACTTGCTAGGGATAGCGATTGATCTCATTGGCTACTCTGACTTGAAAAATCACATGAACTTGGCCATGATGGAAGACTTTGATCCTCATGTATCCTAAATTTTCTGTTAAGGAGAAAAATATAATTTCTTTTTGTCTTTGAAGACATAAAGGAAGTAGAAAATAAATGTATAAAGACACACCACTGTTTTAATTGCCCTTGCCTAACTAACACATTTACTCTGCGATTCCACACTAAATATATATTCTTCAGTAGTAGCTAATCTTCACAGGAATACAAAAACCAGTACTTTTCTTTTCTAAACATACACTTGAGATTTGCATAGCCACTTTTGTGAAAGTAATTATCCTTGTAACTAACGATTTTCAGTAAGTATAGTAATATTAACAAAAGGGGCATTATTGGTATGTTGCATTCTATGTGTCAAAGTGGAAAAAATATTTACATCAAGCTAAAATGTGATAAACCAATTTGATTTTACATGCTTTGAGTCTCTGGCTCTTTATTTTTTTACATAGTGAAAGGATTTTTATTTTCACAATGAAAAATATTACAAGTGATTATTTTGCAAAAACTAGAAAATAAAATATATTCCTCACTCTACCTGATCACAGAGCCTGTTTAACTCAGAACTGCCTTCCAAATAGCCACCCACCTTTGGTCGGGAAAAAGTAATGATTTATGCCAAGCACGAGGCAGAAAATATACTTAATTTATTCATTGCACAACCTATGTACCACCTCAGGGTGGGGTGGGGGATGCTCGGAAAACACTGTGAGCTAATAAATTATTTCTCCTTGTTTGGAAGCCTGTCACTGTGGTGAACCACTAGTAAAGCTCACAAATGACTTTTATTCTAGAAATGCTGATTTCAAACACACACAAACACATACACACAAACACACACATACATACACACACACACAAAATGGGCCTGATTTAGCATGTCTATGTTTCCATATAAATTTCACTAATAAATATATAATTAATTAGGTTCCATATAGAAAATCAGGACCAAAGAATAGCTATAAACATCACCTAAAATTCCCATGATTTTTTTTCCCTTTTTGTCACATGTGAGAAATTGTTTGCCTGATTTCTGGGCCCTCCTCACGTGAGTCTTCTCTGCAAATGTCAGCATTTGAATAAACTTCCAGCCCTGCTTCTTCACAGACTTCTAAACAGTTGATATAATCCAGATAATTCATGTAAAAATACACAATTTAGAACAAATCTCTTTTTATTGCCTTTAGGAGACCCTTATTTCTTTTTTATTGACCCAAATTACCCCCCACATTAGCGCTCTCTAGAGCACCAATTCAAAAATAAATATTGACCCAACACTTTATTTTGCGTTGTGTTGACTTGGCAATGTACAGCCAATAACAGCTACTTTGAAGCCTCAGAACACTCAATTTAACCCTGAAAATTTGCATTTATAATTGATGGTTATGTTTAGCTGATTAACAGTATAGAGAAACACTCTGAAGATTATCAGTGAATTCCACTTATTTTGTAAAATAAACCCTAAGTAAGACACTGGTAGAATTCCGATCTCCCTGATATGAGCTGGTTTAATGGGACTCTACACGTGAACTCCTAAATTAAAGTTTCTTAAATTGAACAAACATGAAGAAAGACAATAATGCTTAAGTAACAAACTTAGCAAAGTTAAAAAGAGGGAAAAGGCACCCATTCTCTTGAGGGTCTTAAAGGCAAATCACTTAAATCTATTTTTATTCAAGTTAAAGGGGAGAAAAAAATGAATGTATGTGTAAAATGAAGGCTATGACAATTGAAGATCAGTAGAAAAAAAGGAGTGCCCCGAAAGAAAGGTTTCTTTTAATTTTTAAAATATCCTAAAATTTTTAATAAGCCCTCCATTTTTTAAAAGACTACCCAAAATAAGATTTGTAAAATCAACAATCACATATCTCTTAATTGTATTTGACTTACATTTTAGACAGGAAAAATTAATATCTTTTTTTCATTGCTACAGAAACCCTCAAATGTTATCTTTAAGTAAGATTGGAAGGAAAAGGCTCACTCAGCTTTTGCTTTTACAGAAGTGTGTCATTTGAACACAAGTGATGAATGGAGCCATTGTGCTGATCATTTCTGGATTATCATAGATTTTGAAGGAAGAAATAAGTTAAAGTTTGCCTTTGGAGGAAGTCGCATGAATTTTGGAAACGGCTGTCAATCACAGTCACTTCAGGGAGGCATGATGGAGAGCAGTGAGCCACGCCCAGCGCTTGTCAATTCCTCAGCATGCCTTTATTGAGCTTACAGTAAGTACTTATTCTGTTCAGGGCGCTCCATACTAGGGATGAGCTGAGGATAACCACAACTTTTATTTCTCTACAGCTTTCCTTTCTTCCAGGAAGAATTTTAGAAGGCACAGAGCTTTAAAATGCAGCAATTATGGAAAACTGTGTGAAGGCTCCTGAAAAAAAGAATGTAAAATAGGTTTACAGTGTTAACACTGCAATGCTGAGTTTACACACAAGGGAATGAAATTACCACCTAGTAATCAGCATTCCCATGCTCCCTTGGCATGCTTCAAAATAGCCAAGATAGGGAATCAACCCAAGTACCATATATCAGATGAATGAATGAGATATGTAGTATAGACACTTGGTGGAATATTATTTAGACTCAAAAAAGTAGCTAACCCTGCTATTTGTTGTCAAATGTACAAACCCGGAGAACTTGGTACTATTTGAAACAATTTAGAGAAACAAAATGTATTGAGTGCTCTCACTTGTGTAGGAAATATGGTAACAATGAATAAATTTCTGTGTAACATTCACAGGGAGAATGAATGTGCTTACGGAGGGCAGGAGGAAATGGGGAGGTGTGGGTGAAAGGATAAGATGTTCCAGGTAGGCAGGATGTAGAAGCCTAAAGATTGACTGGATTGTGGTCCACAGGCAGCATTATATACTCAGGAACGTTCTAAAGGCTTTACACAGACGCTCATGCCAGTGTTGATGGGCAATCCAGGGAGAGGAAAGGTATTTCTCACTAGAATAGCCATCTGACCATGTTTGTATATCTCCTAAAACTGTACTGTGCATCTTAAAGTAATACAGAATATTATGCTTTAAAGAAAAATGTTTGCAATATTTTCTACATTTTTCTACTTTATCTACAGAGTATCTAAACATGGTTGTTTCTTTGTTTCTTTGCTTTTTTGAACCTAAGGTTCAGAGAGTTGGACCCTGAGGGAGAACAGAACAGAGTCTTCATGGCTGTCCTGCAGGTTCTGACTGTTGGAATCAGTCAGTGGAGTTTCTGCTGGGTCCTGGATGGAAGAGTAGAGGTGGCTGAAGCAACCTGTTTTGCCAAGGGCCCACAAGCCAGTTTCAGTGTTGTGATTCAGCTCTACTACACAGCCCAGGGTCTTTGCATCCCTCATGGGAGCTGAGCCAAGAGCTGTTATGCCCGCTCAGCTGCTCTGTCTTCCAGAGCCCTTGGTGCCCTCCTATAAGCCCAGAGTGGTAGACAGTCACAAAGCGACCCCATAATGCAAAGGGATTCAACCTAGGATTAACAATGGATCATGTGATGGCCAGGAGGACGTTGACTTAGCCTGTGGGGTTGCATTGTTGGGTTGGAGTTGGTGCTTTGGGTTCTTGTGTGAAAACAAGACCAAAATTCAGAATATATATATATANGTGAATCTGTGCTGCAACCTGACCTGAAAGTCTGAAACTTTTCAAAAAGAGAAGGATGCAGCTCAGATAAAACACTGTTTTTTTTTTTTTGTGGATTGCTTCATATATTCCAGTTTCTCATTGGTGGTTTTAACTTTTGCTTTGGGTGTTTTTTTGTTTGTTTGTTTGTTTGTTTTGTGGGGGTGGGGTAGTTATTGCAATAGAACATGAAAAAGCAGAGGAAGAGATCATCACATGCAGTAACTAGGTGGCATTTTATGGTGAATAAGAAAGTGTAGGGGTGGGACAAAAAGGGGCTCTGGATGTCTGGGATGGATTTACTGAGCAGTTTTAACTAGGGTGAACACAAACGCGTCTCCAAGGTAAACTAAGTTACCCCTCAATGAGGTCATATTATTTCAAGAATGGTTTAAATCAATCTTTAGATGAGCATGAATGTCTGTGGGTCTCGCCTTTAAAACTGAATCCCCTTTCTCCAGGGGAAACACTTTAGCATAAATGTCCCCTAACTTTTCAGACTCTATCTCTGGTTCTAAGCTAATCCAGCCTCGTTATCAATATCTTAGACCCCTCCCTTCATTGGCATCAGCATTAGGGTTCTACACCTGTCCTCATGCGTCTTCCTTGAAGACAGATATTTTTCGCATAGATCCTACCATAAGGAATTTCCCTAGTTCCCTTTTTATATTTCTGCACTGTCCCATATTTCCGTTGTAATTCTTTTGTCTACAACTAATGCTGAATCACAATACAAGACTGAAGGTGATTAAAGCAGATTGCATGGCACCCTCTGGTCCTAGGTTCTACCCCTATATTAGCCCATGTCTTTGTCCTACTTCCTGAGGCTTAGCATATTTGTCAGCCTCTTGATTGGAGATTGTGTGCCTATAGGGCAGATGTAATGTACTGTTTGGTCATTCCTCAGGGCTCTGAGTATGCTGTCGGTGCTCACAGGACTGGGAAACACAGAATCCATAATAATCACATTCAGTGCATTCAGAAAATGCTCATTAAATAACGGTTCCACACTAGAAAGCTCCGTGTATCCCCAGGAGGAAGGGGGTATGGGTGTGCTTAAGTGAATGTGTACATATCTGTACCCAAACAGCCAAATACACCCACTGCGTACACTGATCCAGTGCAAATGCAAATCTCTTCTTTGTTTCCATATGGTTTTTAACTGCCATACTGAATACCAAGCTCCAGCCCTGCCTCACACAGCACTCAGAACACTGCAGCTTGGAGAGTGTTATATCTCTGAGTAGACATTATATGTAAATGTTGGGGAGAGCGACACCTCTGAATAGAATTAGCTTCAATGATATTTGTGCAAATAATTTGACTGTGATTTTTAAAAACTTATCTGAATTTCACGGAAGAAAAAAATTAAGGGCATCCTCATGGAAATCATTGGCTAACTGGTAAACAACTAAGAGCTGCTTCCTGGCATTTAGTTTGTAGTTTTCATGCTAAGTTGCATCACGTGAAAGCTAACACACCTTGACATGGCTCTTTAAAGCTGTCTTACAGATAAGGATAAAATCTCTGCCATTTAATTCTCTGATAGTATCCAATACAAAGGAATAAAATAAAGCCATTTTACTTTGCTTAAGATGTATTGACTAAGCCTTGAATTATTTTGGAAGAAAACTGTTTATGTGACATTTTTATGTTGCCCTGGCTGGTACTCAGTGTGTAATTCAGGCTGTTAAACTCACAGCAGCCTTACTGCCTCAGCCTCTTGGGTGTTGGGATTATAGTCCACCATGCCTCCAGATGCGGATTTCCTAACTCTTCTAAGAAAGACAATGTAAGGGTTTCCTTTGTCACTATCAAGATCGGAAACAACAGAGAGTTTTTCTTATTTCACTTTTTAATGCCTGGAAGGCAGCTGCTCTATTTCTACCCAGGTATGACTCTTCAAGTGTGGAAAAAATGTTGTTGCAAAATGAAGTTTCAGTTTTTCCAAAGGAAATCCTTTTGAATCCATATGGTTATAGACTAACCCCAACTTAGCCTAAAAATGAAAATTAACTCCAGGCAATAATTCAGGAAGAAATACAAAATAGGGGACCCGAGTTAGTTTAATTACTAGGAGAAAGAACATGAGACATGAAGCATAGCATGAGATGTACTTTGTGGTTGCATAAAATGTGTACTAACATATTGCTATGTAGAAAGTGTTTTGAACAGTCTCATGACACTTCTTTTAAAAAGCCATGGTAATCTTACAATCTGACCATCATATAACATAGGTGGAGTAAGGACTCAGAGTTAAAGTGGAAGGAAGTACTTAACCCCCAGAGATGTGTTCCATTTTTTTCATCTCGGCCACGAAATGGTGAAATAAACTCTCAGACACAGGCTATATCCACGCTTAACCATTTTGGTTGGGCAATACTCAATTGTCAACTATTTAAAAACCATTCATAGATGAACATTGTGGGCAAATTGATCTTTTGTCTTCCTAAGTGAATTCTGGGGTTTTCCATGCCAGACACGTGACCCTTTTTTTCCACTAAAGTGGTGATTAGTAAATCTAGCTTAGGGTGAGGTAAGAAATTCCGTTTTACTTCCTTTTTATTTTCAGAAGATTAGTTAGAATGTTTTGAAATGACTGACTAAATTAAATGGTAGGAAGGATAGTGGGTCTGGTGATCTGCTTTTCATCACTGTAGATAATTATGGACTTATAGAAGAAGGGCGTGTGTGATTTTGTCTCGGCCTCTCTCACTGATGACCACAGTGTTCTGTTTGTTTGCTCTCATTTAGAGTCCATGGACAGCAAGCATTCTTGGAGGCTTTGTTTCATGACAACAGCAGCCACAATTAGAAGGGTATTATGAATCTAACACAGGGTGGCAACACCCTGACTGGGTCATAGCTGGGCCCCAGATGGCAGCTTTTCTCCAGAAATTCGTTTTTCCTCTCCCACTGTAAGGAAAAGCAAGCTAAAATGCAATTTAGTGTAGCTATAAAAAAATAATGAACTCTGCCAAATTATGACTTGCTTCTGAAAATTAAAAAAGCTTCCTCCCAACACCATCCTGAGATGTTCCATAGATCCTTGTTCAGCTTGCTATATTTTACATCTTAGAGACTATTCCTGAAGGCATCAGATTCAAGAGTACATCCAAAACCACAAAAAGAACAAACAGATATGAGTGCACACGACCAGACACAACACAACGTGGAAACAAATTATATGAATGAGAGTTTTGCCACACAAGTGTCGTGTCTGCCTCCTTGTTTAATACATGCTGAGTCAAGGGTCTAGGCTTCCTGTTGTCCCCTTGACTCCTCTTGGAGCAAGAACATCATGTCCTTTGTGTCAGCTTGGAAACTAGACGTGGTTTTCATTCCACAATGGTGAAGGGGGACAGGGTTCTAGGATGAAACACCCCCCCTCCTGTGATTGAAGGTCAAAGTAAAAGCCGCTCATGTGTGACAACAAGGATGAAATGGAACTGAGAGACAGACCTGGGCAAACAGTACACATTTTTGCTCTTGTTGCTATTATGGCTACTTTGCCATTGCTTACATTCCTACTCATATTCTGTGCCCGAGGGGCTGTCTTTGTGCTTGAACGTAACTGTCTTTCCATTGCCCCACCTTTATTGTGGAAAACTATGTGAGAATTAACTAGTTACCCAATCTACCATACCGTAAAAATACTACTAATTATTGAAATGCTTTCCTGCATCAGAGTCACAATGACAGACTGATCAGTCCTTTAGCGGAAATGTTCTTCTAAAGGCCTCATATCTGAAAGAGTTCTCCCTTCTTACCACAATCATATGAATTAAGCCTCTTTGTGGATAAGGGGACTAAAATCTTTCCCCAAAAAAATGGCCTATGAGAAAAAGGAGTTCATCAGTTCACATGGGCCCTCAAATGGCCGATAATTTCTAGAATTTCTAGAAGTAGATGCAACGAAGAGCGATACCCCTGCTAGCTGAAAAGATTCCTAGTTCATGAATTTTAAATTAAAAATGAAACTAATTTTTAAAGTACAGCAACTAGAGAATGTATTTGAGAAAAACCACATCCCTTTATGAAAAAACCCTGAGTACCAATGAATACAAGCAATCTATTCAACTTCAGGAAGAGCATTTACCTGCATCATAGAGCCAGCATCACAATTAAGAATGAGAAACTGGGCATGGTGCTCGTGAGATAACAGGAAACCAGTGATGTCATTTTCTTGCTGCTATTATTTAACAATTACCCAAACTTTTAGCTGGTTCACTAAGAGAGTCAAGGAAGAGAAGTACAGAGTGGAATCAATAAATCACATAGTATTTGTTCATCAATATACTAGCTGTCTCCATGGAAAATTCCCAAGGCTAGATTCAAAACTAAAAATGAGGGTCTGGAGACACGGTTCAATGGTGGAGAGTTCTTGTTGGTTCCCGGCACCCACATGCTATCTCAGAATTGCCTGTGAGGCCAATTTTATGGTATCCAGTGCCCCCTTTTGATTTCTCTAGACCAGGCAGGCAATTGCTGCACAAACATACATGGAGACAAAACACTCACACACATAAAATAAAATAAATAAATATTGAAATTTTGTAAATGAAAACTACTTCGAAAACTAAAAACTTTTAGAAAAGATGCAGCATAGGATATTAATGCAAAAGTAGCCATTGTTTCCCTGAATATCGGCAATGAACAAAGTTGGCAACCAAGGAATAAAAACCTTTCATAGCAGAACCCAAAAGAGAGGAGAAACAAACACAGAATATTTAACAAAATAATATGCACAAAATAAATATGAACATAGCTGCAAAAATCTGACAGAAGAGAAGAATAGAAAATTCCAGAAAGTCAAAATTAATAACATGGTTCACTTGCCAATTCCTACTATCTTGGTCAGAAGATAGCATGTTGCCTGAATCAATCCACACAGTACAAGTCAACATACTGATTGTAAAGTTGATGCTCAAAACTTAAGACTTAGAACCAATGCTACACTATTGAAGAACAGCATGATTAAAGGACTCAGAATACCCAAATCTATTACCTAATACAAGATATCATAACAGAGACAGTATAGCATTTGCAAAACAAGAGATACATCAAAGAACAGGAGTTGAGTGACAGACCTACACAAATGTAATCAATTGAATCATGGAAAAGTAAAAAAATTTTATTTGTTTAACAAATGTTGAAACTATTGAATAATCACATCTTAAAAGATAGACTCTTTGGTGAAAGATGGAGTCTGTGTATAGTTTCCTTCTTACAACATATATAAAATATCATAAAATTTCTAGAAGTCAAAAACAGGAGAAAAATATATGAGACCTTAAGTAAAATTCAAAAAGCACAAGTTATGAAAGAGATGACATCATTAAAATTAATACCCCATCTTCAATGATGGACTCTAAGATTCAGAAGAATATAAGCTCAATGGCTAACCTGTTTTAAAAATATGATAAATTGTGTTCATAATATAAAGGGATCTTAAAACTAAAACTTTTTTTAAAAAAGATTCAAAAACTCAGATCAGATATGTCACCGAGAAAAGGGTGAATATCCTTCTGGAAATACACATAGTATTCATTTACATGGAAAATAGCAAATGGCACACAGTGCTTTATAAAAGACACAAATTCTTTAACCAAACCTCTTAAATAGCAACAAGGCTGTGGCCAGTCCACCCTTTGCTGGGGAGATGTGCGGAGCAAAGACGTTTTAGGACTTACTTTGGCAAATTCCTGACAAACGTAAACAATCCTCCTACAGGATCAGCAGGTAAATTCCTAGTTATTTACCTATAGGATTTGAAAACATGTCCACACATGAAATGCATAGTTTTTTCTTTCATATTCACTCCAAACTATGGACAGACAAGACTTCTTCCATAAAAGAGTAAACAGTTCATGTTGCATAATACGATGAAATAGTTTTATTCTGTTGAAATTATTGAGCTTGCAAGCAGTAGAAAAAGGAGTGTAAATCTTAAATACATGAAAACAAATAAAAGTTGCCAGTCTGCAACGTCATGTTCAAGTCCACTGATGACACCCAGGCATGAAAACGCAACAGAGATAGTTAACTACCCAGGGTAACCAGGATGCCATGTGACTGTGACATCCACTCTCACTGTGGACACTGAAAATGGTGCTGAGCTAAGAGTGGCTGTAGACACGAAGAGGTTTGATGTGACTAAGGGCAAATGATGCCTTGGAAGGCCTCATTTCTCCAGTGGGTATATATTCCAACCATGGGCATGGGTGAAACAGTCCACACATCATTGTATATTCTTACCAGAGTTGAAAGAGTGAGGAAATGGACAGCCATGTGAATGAGCCATCTTCAAAACCTGATCTGCATGGCGTGTGATGATTCAAACAGCAAAGGAATTGATCCTGTCTGCCCACACTCCCACATAATGGAAAGCTGACCTGATAAATTCCTGAGATTTTGTTTTGTTTTGTTTTCAAATTATCCATTGGTAACTGCTGTAAACATTCTGTTTTCCTCCACAGCAATCATTATTCCTATACAATGCAATACTGAGATATAGTAGCTTAAAATAGCAACATTGTCTCCTCACTCAGAATATCATCTCATTTCATAGCAATTGCCAAGGGCAAGAATTGCTCCATTTCTCAAGACAACATGGTCATCCCCTGGTATCTGCTGAGATTGGTTACAGGATATCTCATCAGCACTAAAAACCATGCTTTGGTATCCACCCTGTATATCTTAAATAGTCTTTACGTTAGTTTTATGCATGTTGTAAAACAGGTATAAAGACAAGAAAAGGTCTGCGCCCATTTAGTATTCGCAGGTTTGGAGGTACTGGGATTTGTATCTGGCTGACTCTACAGATGCAGACACACAATTGGTACCTGAGGTGTGCACATGGTATGAAGAAGCATCAGCTCAGGCAAGGAGTCTGAGCATGTGGCACAGTTGATCCTTAGTAGGTATTTTCGAAATCATGTCTAGTCTGTGGAGTTATCAGATGCGCAATTGTGAGTATATTTGTAGCCTCTATAATCCAAGACAATCTGCAATTCAGTGAAGGACACCATTCAAGGAACCAATTCCACGTGTAATTGAAGGTACAACATAAAAGGAAATTCACTGAGCTTGAGTCTGCATTAGTGAAGTGAAGAGAGCAGTCTCTCCAAGGAAGATACACATCAATGATTGTGCAAAGGATGTGATAGCACCAGAAATATCAATAGTAAAAGAGCTGAGTAAAGAATTTCCCAAGAGGGAGAAGAAGCTTTGCCAAAGTGCTAAGGCACAAACATGGTGTTCTAGAAGGGACAGAGCAAAGAAGAGCAGGAGAACCATCCCACAATGGTCAAGGACTTTACTGTTCTTATCCACAACAGCACACCATGAACCCACTTCTCCTGAATATGGAAGATATCCCCGCTAGCAATCAGCAGAAGTCAAAAAGAGCTCCAAAGGAGTCTAAACAAACAAACAAACAAAAAATAAAAAACAATAACAAAAAGCCCAATGGAAATGTTTCCCTTTCCAGTCTTACAAAAGATTTCCTTTCATGCTTGTGTGTGTGTGTGTGCAAGCGCGCACGCCTGCACATGTGCATTTTCTCTTAAACCACCCTGTATATGCATTTGAGTCAAATATTTGAGATTTAAAACTTGTGTAAAAAATACCCATGTTATAAGATATTACACAATTGCAGTTTCAATGGTTACTTGCAAGCCAACTTGAATGTATGCGAACTGTATTTTATGTAGCTGCACATCAGAAGCACATTTCCATTAATATTTGAATTCTGAATTTGTGAATTGGTACATACTCTGTGTCCATAGCCCCATGGCACAGGAACGAATGATTATGGCAGAAAATTCAATTCAATCATCTTTTCTCTGCACATTAATTCAAAGTGTTGTGATGGTGAACACATGAATTTGCCTTGTCTCTGAGTTTCCCTGGCCCTTGCATTTTGTTTTTTATTTTCACTTACCAAACTTCAGCAATGACGTTACAGCCCTAGCCCCTATTTCAGCCTCTGCCACTGGTGGACCCTTATCAAAAGTCATTGCCTGTAAGCTTTGTTTTCTGTTTTTCTGTATTTATTATTCCAAATCTATCTTAGAGGGTTTTTTTTTTCTTCACATTAAGGCAACCTGGTGTTGTTTCTCTTTGTGCGGAAGGTTGAATGGGAATTAATTTGGAAACAAATGAAGGAGTGGATTAAGTCTTCCAGAACAGAAAGCACAGCACTGATACCCACTTTCAAATCAACCTGAAACCCTGACATTGATTTTGATGCTTCGTGTGGAACGCATGTATTTCTCATAACAATTTGTCTCTATATAACTTTATCTTCCTCTTTAACGCTGTAGAGTCAAACTGCTCAATGCCACAGGTCATGATTTGTATTTGGATGCCTAGTCCCATCTATACCTCAGTCAAGATATTTAGATGACTTTTACAGTTTCCATTAGATTTTGCAAGGAGGTATAGTAGATAATGCTACACATTGAGGGAGAGGAAACAGGCTACTTTCTCTTTTCATGTGCAAAACTATTACACTGACCGCAGGTTTTCACTCGTCTGGCTTACTCCAAAGGCATAAGTAAGATCAGTAGGAAAGAAGCAACAGAGTTGATATTTTGGTATCTATTTCTTGTTTGGCCCTTCCCTACGTGTCTACAAGTCTTAAAGCCATTGTCTATATTAGAAATCATTTTTGTTCTATTTTCTAAATTAATAAGCCACCATAGACCTTTAATGAATTGTCCAGGGGCACACAGAGAGTGTAGGGCTCCAGCAGTCTGGTTGTAGATTATAAAGCCTTCAAACAGGGCCAAGAGAGGACGATCGTGAAGAATAGGAGGTGAGAAGAATGTAGGAGAGGAAAGAAGAAAGAAAAGCTGTGCATTTTGTGTATATGCATTCACAGCTGCTTTTCAGGCTTCCATTAGTCCTGGAGCTTCACTGTGCTGAAATAGGAAATTATATATATACTTCAGTTTTCAGTTAGCATTTTCTTATACAATTCTACATAACAAGTTGAGTCTCATTTTATGAGCCCAGTGCACAGGGAAATGGTATGCATGGGTTGAGTGTGTAGCTCAGTACTCACTGGCATCAGTTCTAGGACTAATCCCAGGGTACCCCCCCCCACAAAGTATAAGATTTCAGTATGCTAACTTACAACTGTCGGAAGGACCATTTTGAGCCGGCATGTATCAGCTGGGGGTGAAATGCTGGCGGGGTTGCATATGGACTCTGAGATGGTAAGAGAGCAAGCGGGCAGGGGAAGGTATGGGTCATCTCACCCTTTTCCCAAAACTAACAGACATTTTCCTCATGTCTTCTTGCTCCCCACTTGGTGAGACTCTGCCTTTCTGACAGAGCCCAATGGGAAGGCCGGATGAATAATTCTGATTGGTTATGCAAAGACTCATTCCACTATAGCTCCTTGGATCCCGAGCTGAAAGTCCATCTCAGTCAGGACATGGTATACTTCGATTACTCGGTCCATGTGATATACAAAGAAGATGCTTTCCATCAGATGAAGAGTAAGAAGTTAGGGTAGGCCAAATTATCAGAGAGAGAGAGAGAGAGAGAGAGAGAGAGAGAGAGAGAGAGAGAGAG
>LOEQ01001447.1:142550-154617 GCA_001685075.1 Bramus lutescens
AGAGACAGAGACAGAGACAGAGAGAGACAGAGACAGAGAGAGAGACTCAAGGGAGAATAAATTAAAATTAATTTATTTTTAAAAGGTTTGAATATGTAACCCACCAGTATTAAGATGACCTAAAAGCTTTACACTTTAATCTTACAAACTGGCAATAACTTATATGTAATTGAGGGATGGGGGGAGTGTAAGGGTGGGGGAGGGAGGACAGAGAGGGGAGGGAGAGAAAGAAAGATATTGAAATAACTCTGGAAAGAGTTATAGAGAGAAGTGAGATAACCCTCCATTTGCTTGCTCTAACTACTGGGGGGAGAGCCTGCATACTAATCACCCCCACTCTGTCAACTAATTGCAACATTCATCAGGCGCTCCGCTTGTAGTTTATCTGGGGCTCTAAGGTAGCCAAACTTCTTTCTGCAAGTCTGGCATGGAGGATCTTTATAAATCTCACTCGCCGGCTTGTCCTTCACCACTTGTATTGCAATAGGCACACTGAAAAGCATGGCGGCTCAATGCTGATTTGTCCATTCAGTAATTCTTAGAGCTGTCATGGCCTTTGAGCCAGCTGTCCCCTCCCAGCTTGAGAATGGGGGCCTCTGGAAGAGGCAGGAGGGAGACTGGCTTATTAGACAGAAATTGACAGTCATAGAATGAAGGGCATGGGGGGACCCCTCAGAAACTCATGTGGACCATTGTGGAAGGATTAGCAAGGGAGAACACACTTCAGGAGGCCGGTGGTATACCTCCCCAGAGAATACAAATAGGCAGGGAGTGGGAGGTGGGCGGAGAGACGTCCACCCTTTCAGTTATAGGTTTTATGAGGTCTAATTTGGCATTCGGCATCTTTTCTCAATTTTTTTTTGTGTGTCCATCTCCTGGCAATTCTTTAATATTTATGCCATTCAGGGCATTCTGCACGCTCTGAGGAGCTGGCATGGGCAATGTTCAATCTGCAGTCTTCTGTACGCATTCAGATTGCGAGCTGCTCCCTAATTGGTTTTCATCCGAGTAATCCCACGGAGAATAAGGTTACATACTGAAAAGGGCCGAGGTGAGCCTGGGTAAAAAGGGGACTGTGAACTCCGTTCCTGGCCTTATTAGAATGCTCTGAGCATGTGCCTTAAGGAGAAAAAGATGTCCAGCCTTCCTAGGTCCCCCTGAGTCATGAAGAAACTCACAGTACACTTAGAGAACACCCAGCAATACAGAACGATAAATAATTTGGGAATAACCCCAGCTCATATTTCTGTATGAAGCAATGGTTGGTACAACACATAAAGACTACTAGGTTCAAATGAGAATCCTGAAAAAAATCAATTATAAATGCAATTTAAATTGAGAAATAAAACCATTTGCAGAATTCTGGGAATTTGGAAGAAAAAATTATTTATTTATTTACCAGAATTCTTATGTCTTTAAAACTGAAGGCAACTGCAATTCATGCTTTATGTGTTTTATTTTTGTATTTAAAATATTGCTTTCATGTCCCATGACTTTCTTTGGGGACTTCTGGTTCAGTGTTACCCCACACTGAGCATTGTTGTGGGTTGCAGAGTTCAGATATTCTCTGTGAACAGAGTGTCCTGTTGCGTTGTAAATGTCAATGGAGTTTTTGCATGCCTGGGATGTCATATTCATCTGGTTCAAAGGTTGAAAACACTGAGACATTACCTTAAAGTTTAAAACGTGACAGAAGTTTGCCTACATGAAATAATCTGACAATTCAGTCTGCAAAAATGTTGTAATTGTCTATCTCTCTATTTTCACCCCCTATCAGCAGCTGTGTGGGTGCCTTGATTGGACAAAGTTGGATCAAATGATCTCTGTTATAGATACCAGAGTGTGTGGGCAGACTGGCTCTTCTGGAAGTTTCTCCTACAGGAGTGCTAGACTTGGTCATCTTGTTTGACTTTTAGTAAATATTTAACATTCCCCAAGACCAAGTCTGCCTGGGAAAGTGAATTTGGAATTAGACTTTCTAAAATAAACAAAAGAAAGAAAGGAAGGAAGGGAGGATGGGAGGGAGGGAGGGAGGAAGGAAGAAAGAAAGGAAGAAAGGAGAAAAAAGAAAGAATTAAAACAAGAAGGATAGTATTGTAACTATTCTCCCTCTTGGGAAATAGGCCTTTTCTTAATTTTTCAACTGCATAAAACAGCACAAAACTTATGTAGATAATTACAGCAACAATATGCTTGCAAAGCTAAGTAAAAAATGCTGTATTTTTAGAATTACGAGAGCATGAAAACAACACTTTCAAAACTCTGACTCAGAGCATACAGTGAAACCACCCCCAAACTCGCAGTGGCAGCATGGACAAGACCCCGCATTCTCATATTGAATGGATCTATCCTCTTGCTCGTATGGCATGTCTCTTATTTTATGGGGGCTTATTAGAAGACCTCTCCCTATTCAAGAAAAAAGAGTATTTTTCTACCAAGGATCTTACAGGCTCAAAGGCCATTTAACTTAGCTTAGCCATCTGGTTTATTTTGCATTAAAGGAACTTCTCATTTAATTTACCAGTCTATAATAGGTAACTTTTTCAATATGGAGCTAAAGGTCACTATTATATGTAAGGAAAATTAAGCCGACGTTCTCAGTTGCCTTACAGTTCTCTTAGTTCAACTATGCCAATAAATGAACATGTACAACAAGCCGAAGGGCTTTTTATTACAAATTTAATTCATTTCTCTAGACAACTGTGAAATTTGCCATTGACATCAGTCATTACCCCAAGGCGAACTAAAAGATGATCTCAGTTAATAAATGGTCCTTAACAAGGAACGCTCGCATCTCCTGTGATATTGGCACAGGCACATTTTATTAATGCAGGGCTTGCTTCCTGCCAGAACACCAGCATTCACGACTATTTGGTGTGCATGTTTCCTCTTCCTGCTCCTGATATTAATAATTATACAACAGGATAATTAGCAACACAAAGAGACAGTACTATGAGCTTGAAGCTAGATTTTCAGCGCGTTAACCTTCTGGGAAATAAAGAACAGAAGCAAAGAGTCGAGCCAAATAACCAATGCAGGTTGATTTCACAGTGTGTAAAAGGCTAATTATCTGTGAAAAGTCTGACCTCAAGTAGCAGAATTACAGAAATGTGCATGCATTTTTATTTTAAATAAAACTCAGAGACACTGCTTCAGCATCCTAAAGATAGCTGCATAGCAAAGGCATGATGGGAGACATGGGAAACAAACAAAAATAAACTCTGAAGGATGTGATGGTGTCTAGAAGTAAATGTTACTGATAAATCCAGGCACCTGAGATCACAGGGTGAAAAAAAATAATAAGAAAGCGCTTGCATCCTTTTCCTACTCCCAGCACACACAGCCATCATGATGGAAAAAAAAAAGGAAAAACTCAGTATGCGACAGAAGTAGGTTAAGTGTATTTTGTTTACTGAAGACAGGCTACCATAAAAAGAGAAAATATTACTACTTCTTTACAGGTACCATATGTAATTCATTCTGATATAGGAATATTTATCCACCAGCAGTAATAACAAACCACAATTTTTGTCATAAAAAAATAAATTGTATTTGCAAAAAGCAAACACATTACAGAGTGTGTAAAAATGCAACATTCCCATTTTCTAGTCAGAGTTCCAATTTATTGAAGTAACAGAGCAGAAAATGCACTGACAGCTGTTACATTTTATTGCGAATTAGTATATAGGTTTTATATCCAGTGAGCAAACGCATGATACATTGTATTCCAGTAATTGCCAGTGGCTTTCAAAATGGAAACCGGATGATCTCAGTGCAATTATGCTCAGGAGAGCACACAGAACCGTCCCCAGCTCCACACTGCAATACTTTAACAATACTAACATTAAGTGTATTTTCCCTCTTAGTTTTCCAAAAATTAAAGATCAAAGAGGTCAAGCTGGATTCCAAAGCTTCAGAGGTAATTCTCAACTGCTGTATGTGGCCTCCCACTCCCTCTGAGTGCATTTCTTTGATTTAAATCCATGTAGCAGGATATTGCAGTTCAGGATTTCAGGAAGGTCAAAAGCCCTCCTGCCTCCTCCCTCCTTCCACCTTCTCTCTCTGGCTACATTGTATCAATATTTTACTTTCTGGGCTGTTTCCTCTACTTCCTCTGTTGTCTGCAGAATGTAAGGGGTTAAGAGATAAGGGCAGATTTTTTTTGTTTCGTTGGTTTGGTTTTGTTCTTACATACCTTAGGAAATGAGCTATATATCTCCGATTTCTTACTTTACTCAGGACAGACAGATCATCTTTGACTCCCCTTCCTGTTCGCCCCAGTAACCATTCCTCCTCACACATGACCATTAGCCTCAGTCCTAGGGAAACAACCGTTTTCCTAAGTGTTCACTCGGATTCCATGGATCATTTTACTAATACCTAGGACCAGAGATGAACAGGCACTGCCACAGTCTAACCACTTTTCCAGGCAGTTCTCGTTTATTTGAAGCAAAATTTTGCGTACCTTGAGAAGTCTGTTTTCCCCAAGTTTTGCAAACCTTTATAATCTACTTCAAATGCTTAGCGCCTCCTCCTCGGCCGCCTTCCCCACCATCCATCTCTGCTGGAGCCTTCAATAAATCCGGCTGTCTCCTCCCCTCTAGTGGTTGCCAGCCAGCCTTGCAACAGAGAAAAAGCCTGGACTACAGGGCTCATAGAGGGACACTGGTGCAATTTTTTCTTTTTTAAGTTTAGAGAGAAGGGCACTGAGGGTGGGGTGGGGGATAAACCTAGAAGACTATTACTGCAGAAACAAAATTTAGCAAACATTTAAGAGGATTATACTAGTGGTGGCCGAAGCTTCATCAACACCAACCTGCTGACAGATTTAGTATCCAAGCCCGTTATTAGTGCTTGAATTAATAACATGTCACAACTTGTATCTGGTTTAATAAGGAAACCCACGAATGCAACAAAACAGTAAACAGCGTGTAAGAGGACTTTCCCCGCCCCCAGGCAGGAATTGAAATTCCAAGCAACTAGAACAAGAGAGATCAAGGACCACTGCCCTCACACCTGGCAAGGTTGTCCCAGTGCAGCTCCAGACTCCCTTTCTAGGACTCAAAGCGTCGTCCTGGTGTGGCCCCTCTAGAAACGTCATCAAACGCGACAGCAGCTACAACAGAAAACTAATGATATTTGTCACCCACATGTCAGAACCGACTGTGCAACAACAAAGACGCCTTCGCGGCCCTTTGCCACCACAGTGGCCGCTTAAAAAAAGATAGCTCAGCTTTCTTTGCCTCTCTTCAATTGTTTCTAACCCTGCAGAAATCAAAAAAAAAAAGTATCCAAAAGGAAGGGCACTGTGCTTAGTAATAAATCCAAAATACAGACTTTTCTCTTTTTCCTGTTAAAATATTAATATCGTGGGTTTGTGTGTTTTAGACATTTTAAATATAGTTTTAAGATTTCTTTGTACAGTTACAAGGTTCAGATAAACTTTATTATCCCAGAGAGATTTTCTTTCCTTTGATTGCAAATGAAATATTAATATTTAGTTGTGCCCAAATTTAATCATGTTGAAGGCAGTGAGGATTTCTCACATGATAGGAGCAATGACTAATATGGGATATATTCCAACTACCACAATAAGGGGTGAGTGGCTGACACTCTCCGCTCAATTCCATTGAAAAAAAAGAATTTAGTACATTAGTTTTCCCCAACACACTCACTCACACACACACATTTACAGACACACACACTCACACAAACACACATTCACACACACAAACACACACACATTCACACACACTCTCACACACAAACACATTCACACACACATCAAAACAACAACACGGAAACAAAATAAAAAAAATTCTGTTATAGTTTAATTTAATGGCTAAGGAAATAAGCTTTTATTTATTTTGGGGGGAGTAAGGATTGATCTGATTAAAACGAATGCAGTAAACTTTTGTTAAAAATCATTTTAAAAACTCCAGAATAATTTTTAAAAGTTGATATCTGTGTTGACTATCATTACGTTAACAACGCTAGGCTCTTTCAGTAGCATAACAAACAGTAGACATATGTAATACATGAATAAGACTGAGTCTTCTTCATCTCACAGTTCGTTTACCAGAATCCTACCCGGGAAATCTTTCCAAATGTCTCCAGGCAGCTGGCTAGGGAAAATGAAGCATGCTTATCTCCTGCTCCACTGAAAAGAGTCCTGCAGGGCCTGATATGATCTCAGCAGAGACGGAAGTGAGCTGCTTCCTTGGGGACTGCATTAGAGCTGAGTGAATGTGTGACGCTAGAGCTTGGGGAAAATAAAATAAATCAGATATGGGAAGACGTACATGATCTGTCACAATAGACTCTTTAAAAGTGAAACCAACCAGGACTCTGAGTGACGATCATTCCTCCTGTACCCGTGCAGCACATCGGATACTTCTCTCTGTTGGTCTTGCTGGATTTTGATCTGCCCAACCCAGCAGCTCCTACCATCTTGACAGAGAGACTAATCATGCAGTAAATGCTGGCAGAACATAAGCAGTTCTTTTCTGATTTAGGGAAGTTTTAACGCTCTCTAAGACATTACATGAGAGTCATCTCATTACATGAGAATGGGTTATCCATTAAAGAATTCCTGCAATTTTTCCTACACTTTGGGCACTAATAGTATGATTTGATGTGTGAACAGGAACCTGAACTGTATTTAATGTTCTCCCTTAGCAAATCAAAAGAGGCAAACGTTGCTGAGACTTCTGAAACAATGATCCTAAACTTCAAAGAAAAAAAATCACGGAAGTGTTAAGCACCCAGAGAACAGACATCCCCTGCAGATGTGAGTAAACAGCATCCTTCCTATAGTTGTTTATCATCATTGCTGACTGTATAGACACCACACGGGATTTATATTAAAGAAGAAAGTGTTTCAAATGAACCTGCTCTTTCTCATTTTGCTTGTGCAATAGAAATACACTGCGAAGATTTTTTTGCTCCTTCTTTAATAGCAGAAAAGAAACATTCTAAGACACAGAAATGCTTATGCTCCAAAATTAACTCATTGTCCTTATTAGCTCATGTCAAACATTAACTGTACGTTTTCTAACTCAAACCAACATGGAAAATGAACTCTTCTTTATCCATTTTGCAAGTAGATTAAGTATTTCTCAGAAGTAAACAACGGGGCCTCTATTTAAAATTGGGAGTTTATCAGACAACACAATTAGATGTGTTCTACACCTTCAGGGACCCACTTTTGTATCAAATTTATTTGTTGAGCTAATATGTATTTAGTGCCAGGTGATGACAACTTACACCAATAAGCAAAAGCAAAGTCACATTTATGTGGAGGCGCCAAGTCAGAGGGGAAGATGGACAAGAGTCAAATAATCCAACAAGTCCAACAAGTCTACAGTCTGAAAGATAGTTACACTGATAGGAATGAAATAGATTTGAGAGGAGTGAAAATTGCACTTAGAAGTTAGCAATGGGATTATCTGCTGAGGTAATAAAAATCCCTTGGGATGAGAATGAACTAGGTTGGGGGTGGGTGTTTCCTTTGACAAGAGAGGCTACAGGAGATCAACTCAGAGCCTCTCGAAGAGAAAGCACTGACCAGCAAAACCCTTGGCCAACTCAGAATGAGAGGAGTACAGATGAGCCCAGGGAAAAAAGGAAACCTCTAAGGTCTGTTAGGTTTGGGTGATCTACTGTGGCAGAAATGGAAGTAGTACAAGACACTGCAAGATCAAGGGCAAATATAATCACATGTCTCAAATATCATTGGTTTCACCCAATGGGCAGCATGTGTAATGCATTGCTCTGCTGTTTTCTGAACAAGCTTCTATTGATGTTTTTAAAAGCACTTTGAAAAAAATTGCAGTTAATGCCCAGGTGGTGGTGCAAACACCTTTAAACCCAGCACTCAGGTGGCAGAGGCAGGTGGATCTCTTCAAGTTCAAGGCCAACATAGTATACAAGAGTTTGTACCAGGACAGCTAGGACTGTTACACAGAGAAGCCTTGTCTCAAAACAACAACAACTGTTATCTAATATATAACTAACTCACTCCATGCATCGAAAGTGTCGATCCCATATTTTGGGCCTGTAGGATTAAGCTCGGGCAAGGCAGAAACTGCAAAACTGAGAAAAGGCCTTAAACTTCCACAGATGTTGCTAGCTAATGCTAGTGTGCCAAGATCATAAAATAGTTTTAGTCATGTTTTTCTGCTTGGGGAAAAAGTTTGCCATGAGGAACTGCAGCGTTTGGATCGGAGGAGACGTATAGCGCAGATTCAGTCCCATACAGAAGGAGCGTATGATGCTCAGCCTATCTAACAGCAAGAGAATTGTCTGTAAAAAGAATATACTTAAAACAAAAGCATGTGCCATATGCTCTCACCAGAGAAAAATTCCAGGGAGTCTGACTTATCTATTATCATTTTATACTGATGACAATGTAAAAATCTATTGCTTTGGAAATATGAGAAGGTAATATACACATCATTGTGTCATTACCCCTCATCCCAGATCACTACAACGCACTCACATCTTCTTACCCCACAGCTCCCTCCTGTAACCCTTCCCAGTCTCTGTTCCTATGAGCCTGACTTTTCTAGATTCCATACATGAACAAGTGAGATCTTCAGTGCTGGCTGTTTCATGCTCTATTTATTTCATCCAGCATTACTCGCAATTTTTAACTTTAAGTGAGAAGGCAAAGCATGCCATTCTCATCCACTTCCTGGGGGCAGTTTTAAAATATTTCCTTAAACATTGAACACTTTTCTTATAGTTATTTTATATATGATTTCAAATATAATTTCACTTTACACGCATCTTTCACAAGTTTTGAGCTACTGTGCTTAGCAAAACTCATAAATCTGCTGTGAGTGATTCTGCCCTCAAATTATCAAAAGGCCAACACATCGAGTGTTTTGCCTCATAATGCTGTAAAGGTCATTGAATGTTAAGTGCTTCTATAAATAGAAATGGGTGGAGGTAGGAATAATGAGATAGAAAAGCCCATTGATCTGATTTGGGTTATAGTTTCTCAACCTTTACGGGTGTTTTAAACTTCAGCTTCTCTTGTCTCATTCTTTCATTTAATTATCATCATTAACTTTCTACCGTATGTTTTTATTTCGAGAACTCACAATTGGAATGTGTGTTGTTCCTGTGCAAAATCATAAATCACCACCCAATGCAAAACCACGCAGAAAATCAAGCACTTCTCCCCAAATGGGATGAATGATACATCATCTTCCTGTGACCAAAGGCAGTCGCAGTAAAGCCACTCTTTCGCCTAAGACATCAGTTCTGCGCTGCTGGGTCATTTGTCGCCCATTCATTAATTCACTGAGGGCATAAATAATTTGTTTATTCTTTCGTCAGTCGAAGACTACAACCATTTATAGTATGGTAGGTACTACTGTCTCTCTTATGTTACTAAGTTGAGTATGAGTTCCTGCTGGTCCCATGGGAATACTCTTTCCAGTACAGAGACAAGGCAGGAAGCAAGATGTTTCAACATGAAATTCTAACAAGATAATATATAAAGCGTGATGGCAACCTCAGGAGGGAACTCTGTGTACTGAAGACTGATAATTTCCTTTAGATTAAAGGGCAAGGTCACCTGGTCATATGAAGACCATGAATGAAAACACATTTGGATTCTGGGAAGGAATTCTACTAAGTCACACATAGGACATGTGAATTTGAGAGATATTAGACATTGATAATTGCTTTATTCAAAGCATTTCCAATCAGGTTATTTTGTCATGTACTCAACATCAACATTTCACCAGTTTCCTCAGTCCTGTTGTACCCTATTTAAGTTGTACTGACATTCCAACAAATGCTCTTTGGATAGGATGATAAGACCATAAATACATGTTCAAGTCTCCCTCGGTCAGAAATTCTCCTTGCTCTCTTGATTTTCATAAACCAGACATGTCCAGTTATTACAAGATGATTCTGCTCTAGATGGCTTTCAGTTGGACTTATCAAATTTTTCCCGTTTTCACTCACATTGGGTGCATATGACAGGGGGAGCTCTATTAGGTGGCTGCCAATTTTAATTTGTTTCAATACTGCTAATGGCTCATATGAACTTATATGTGTTTGGGTAGGACCCACGAACTCACATATTTAACTAGGTGGTAGGCATGAGGTAACCAGACTAATTCTGAGATACATCCCTGGTCCATCCTGTTATTTCTATTAATTTGATAAAGTAGTATCACCAAATTTTCAATAAAATTATTCATTCTTTAAGTGTAATTTTGTAATTTTTTATATTGAGGTGTTTGGGGTAATATAAATATATTTTCTTGTCAAATTACTATTTTGAAAGCAACCAGATAGATCTATTGACTCATTTTTACTCAAAGTTTTGTAATCTTTCAGAATCAGTATTTTCACAACCAAATTGAACTGTATTTGCTCAATGAACAATGTCTCAATGGTTTTCATTTGTGCTTTAGATGATTCACAATATTTTCCTGAGTTATTTCTTTGCTCCGGGTTACAGAGAAGCATCTCAGGATTATGGTTTCCTCGGCCTCCCAGCACTAATTCTCAAAAACAAACAAAAACAAAACACAAACAAACAAAAACCTGGACCTTAACTTGGTATGAAGAAACCTACACATAGATGCCAGGGGTGAATTCTGACCTTGTGGGTGTCAGCTTTCATGGATCCTGCTACTGAGTAGAATGTATGCATACACAAACGACAAAGTATTATTTATACACTCACATAGTCTTTCCCTTCACATAGCTCATCCACAGCCATGTTCCCATTTGTCTGGCTTCCTTCCTCTGACAAGCCTGTCTCAGTTGCATTCCCCACGTCTTCCTCATTATATAGTAGTCAAGTCCTTCTTATACTAGTCAGGCATCAATACCCCCAGCACTCATACACATACTTAAGCAATTTAAAGCTGTCTTGCCAGATGAAAAGCATCCCTGCTACTAATCTGATAATAGAAAAGACCTACACTGGAGGTCCAGTAAAGTAGTCAAAGAAAATATTAAGGCTCAAAGGGGAGGATGAGGGAGGAGGAGACTGTATAAAGCTATAGTCTCTGATAAAGTATCCTTAAGGGTAGTAAAGGAGAGGAAATAAGTTGATGGAAAGTTATAGCTCTTAATTGTCAGAAAAATCATTCAAGATTTTATACATAGTGGGTCTCCCCTTTTGTTAAATGCTTTTTTTTCCCCAATTGAGCTGTTGTAGGGAGAGGCTGCTTATTCGTCCTGGCCGCCCTGCTAGCTTAGCCCTGAAATAACCACACAGAAATCGTATTAATTAAAACACTGCTTGGCTCATTCGCTCTAGCCTCTTATTGGCTAACTCTCACATCTTGATTTAACCCATTTCTGTTAATTTGTATACTGTATACAAGCGGCAGTGGCTTACTGGGAAAGATTCAGTATGTCTGACTCTGGCTGCTCCATAGTGGCTCTCTGAATCTGCTTTCTTCCTCCCAGCATTCAGTTTTGTTTTCCCCACTACCTAAGTTCTGCCCTATCAAAAGGCCAAGGCAGTTTCTTTATTCATTAACCAATGAAAGCAACACATAAACAGAAGGACCTCCTATACCATTGAACAATCTAGTGCAGTTAAGTGAATTGAGTGAATGAAGTTAAGATGTTCACAGTAAAAATGATGTAAAATAATGTCTTTTATTTCTGGTGCTTTTTTCTTATTTTATTTCTTAGCTCCACGATTTTAGTTTCTTCTCTCTTTTCCTAGGTATGGATATGTACAGAATATACATCTGTAATGATCAAAACATTTTGTCTATCCTCCTTCCAGATGTCTCTCTCCTAAGGGACTGATGAAGAAAACAAATGAACAACTTATATGGGAAAGCTAAGAGGATGAGAGCTGGTCCAGGTTGCCTTCTACAATTCCAGTTGTATGAGTTCTTTACTGTTTTTTACACAATATCACCAGAGACATAGTGTCTTAAGACATCCTATATCTATGACCTTAAATATCAAGTCAAAAAATATCAAGTGAGCACTAAAAAGTAAAGTCCCAGTCCTGCTGGCTTTGGTGAGCTCCCATTAGATCAGTCCCACTGTCTCAATGGGTGGGTGCACCCCT
>LOEQ01001447.1:155109-183718 GCA_001685075.1 Bramus lutescens
TCCCACAGGGCAGGGAACCCTGACTGCTCTTAGGACTGGAGAGGGAGGGGGGAGAGGGGGGAGTGGGAGGGATATGGGAGGAGGGGAGGAGGTGGAAATTTTTAGTAAATATATAAATAAATAATTAAAGTCATAATGTTGCCTAAACTTCATGATTTCTGGAATCTGTGAAGGAGGATCAGTTCCTCTGACTTTTTTTGACTTTTGTGAGTTTCTCCCATTGTGGCCTATTCCTTCCCAGTCAAAGGGCATCTGCCTACTTCACTTGCCACCTATCCTATCTGGACTATGGCTTTGACACCTACCCATCAGGAAGCTATTGAATCTCTTTGGGATAACCTCCTCATATTAAAACACAGTTCATCTTCCTATGCATGTTTGTGGACCCTGCACTATAATCTGAAAATTTTTTAGGCAAGGATGTTTTGCTTCTATCTACTGACTATACTCGGTAATGTGCTCAGCACTTGCCACTTTGCAAGGCTATACAATGCAAATGTACTGAGAACAGCATTAAGAACTTCAGGAACAATTTTGATTGTGCCCTTTAAAGGATTCTGCTGATAGCTATGATTTTGTTTGATTTTAGTGATAAAGTCACACAAAAAATAGCCAACCTCCACCTTACAGAATTTAACTCACTATTTTGGTTTGAATATGACCTGTTCCCAGATGCTCATGTGTTTGAATACTTGGTGCCTGGTTGATGACACTGGATGGGAAGGTTATTGAGCATTTATAAGGTGGGGAATTGCTGTGTAAAGTGAATCGTTGGGGGTAGGACTTGAGGTTTTATAGACAGGCCTCATTGCCTTCTGCTGCCTTGCTTCTTTTGCCTGCTGACATGACTTCCCCACAATGTCAGACTGTGAGCCACAAAACTGTGAGCCACAAAACTGTGAGCCAAAATAAACCTTTACACTTTTTCCTTTGCCAAAGCATTTTTTAAATCACGGTAACAGAAAAAATAGCCAAGAGACATACAAGAATTCTTAGAGCTAGGAAGAACTGGACCTCAGAAGTATAAACAAGTCTACGAAACAAAAACCTGAGATGATGCAAAGAGCTGGAGACCTGCTCTTAGTATTTTCATCTTACACACAATGACACGTGTCGAGTATAAAGTATAAACGGAAACAAAAATGTGAACAGACAGTAGCAGAGTGTTGAGTTGTTTCAGGACAATGACTTTGGAGAGGTCCAGTTCCACATATCTTTTCTTTGGCACTTGGGATATATAAGAAACTAATTGTAATTTTGACAATGATAATACAGAAGAACAGAGACTAAAGAGGATGATAAACACAGTCATTGAGGAATAAAAAGGAAACACTGTCTAAGGAGATGAAAGGAAAGAGGGGAGTAGAGAGAATGGTCTCCAAGGAGCTTGAGGAAAGAAGGGAGTGGAGAGAAGGGTCTCCAAGGAGATGGAGGAAAAGAGGGGAGTAGACAGAATGGTCTCCAAGGAGCTGGAGGAAAGAAGGGAGTGGAGAGAAGGGTCTCCAAGGAGATGGAGGAAAAGAGGGGAGTAGACAGAATGGTCTCCAAGGAGCTGGAGGAAAGAAGGGAGTGGAGAGAAGGGTCTCCAAGGTGATGGAGGAAAAGAGGGGAGTAGAGAGAATGGTCTCCAAGGAGATGGAAGAAAAGAGGGTAGTAGAGAGAATGCTCTCTAAAAAGATGGAAGAAAGAGGGGAGTAGAGAGAATGGTATCCAAGGAGATGGAGGAAAAGAGGGGAATAGACAGAATGGTCTCCAAGGAGATGGAGGAAAGAAGGGAGTGGAGAGAAGGGTCTCCACTCTATGAAGCACTGTGAAGATGAGCAGTATGGAACTGGGTTTGATATAACCGAGTGGGGGTGAATTTTCTAGAAAGTCAACCTTGTCAAGGTTATATATTATGCAAATATCCCATCACAAGTGTATTTGCTTTCTTCTATGAATGCACTCTTAAAAAATACAAATGGAAGGTATCCAGATGCTTTGCTTTGAATATGAGAGCCTTTATATTCTCTAATAAATATACTGAAATTTTAAAAGATTTATAAATGCAGTAACTTTGATTTCCCTCATTGGAATGTAAAACAAACACAACAAAAAAACACATAAAAATCAAACCAATATATACGCAGAAGCAAAGATTCTTTCCACATTTCATATATAATGGCAATATCTCCTTTTCTCTGAATAACTAGATCTTTTTCTACATGTACAAAGATTTTTGGAGAAGTTGCCACCAGCATATTTGATGTGAGCACAATTTGTTGAATCCTTGTTGCCACAATGAATGAATACAGTGACTTACTTACTAAAGTGAATCTAATGCAATGTCATGCTAAAGTTTATTCAGATGGGCTGGGAATATCACTTAGTTTATAGAGCACTTGCCTAGATCTGGTTAGATCCCTAGCATTCATGATGGTTCATGCATGCAATCACAGAAATTTCAAGGCAATCTTTGGCTACATATTAAGGTAGAAGCCAGCTTGAGATACACAAGGCCCTGTCTTCACACAAAGTATGTGCTTATGATTTTCTCTGCCTTAGTTGGATATTTTCTTAAGAAAGCAGTCATTTAGGCAAATACTGATGGACTTGACACTAGAAAAATAGTATCTTCTAAGACATAGGGAAATGAGTGTTAGATGAAGGGGTATAATGCTGATGGACTTGACACTGAAAGAATATTAACTCCTAATACGTAGGGAAATGTGTATTAGATAAAATGGCATAAGGTTAAGACTGCAAACATCACCCTCTGGTGAGATTCACATCTTGCTGACTGAGCCTTGCCTGTTAATTTCTCCTTGTTGTTGCTGATATTATGGGTGAGTCACATAGTTTGTCTGAGCCCTAGATGATCCCTAATTCTGATTTTATAACATTTTCAGCTAGATTTAATGACAACAAAATGATCTATTTGAGCCAGGGAAAAAGCTGACTGAATAATAACACTTGCTTCACAAGCATGATGAATTGAATTCATATCTTTAGCATCCATATAAAAAGTCAAACATTGTTGTGGACATGCCTACAACCTCAACACTAAGAGGATTTCTGGGTTCAATGGCCAACAAACTAGCTCCAGACTCAATGAAAGATTGTTTCTCAAAGGAGTAAGACAGAGAAAGGCAGAGGAAGACTCCAGATGCAAATACCATATATGTGCACTCAAATCACATACAGCCATAGATGATACTCACATGCATATGTAGACACAGATACAATCACATATACTCACAGACTTTAAAGATTCTCCCCCCTCCAATAGTCCTCTATAAAAATACATGTACAAATAATTCGATTAAGAACATTTGGAAGGTTTGTTGATTTGAAGGAACTAGCATTTAGCTTACAGTAACCTGTGTACTTTTGGAGTATCTAATTTATCTCTTCCAGTATAACTACAATGTTTACATGCCCATTAAAGGCTTAGTTACGAATAAACAATTATCATTATAGTTGAAATCTTCCTTTTTATCTTTCTTCTCATTGGCCTCTATGAAGTAATAAAAAGTGGAATTTATTTGCAATTTTGAAGATGCTCATAATCATGAACATGTGGAACTAGTTGAAGGGACATATGCACATACGTCTCTTCTAGCAGTGCTATATGCAGGCATAGAAGAAATGTGCACAGTCTAAACTCACCTACCGCACATCACCAAAAATGCAGTAAGTCAACACTACACTAGTCCACCTGGAAGCCAGTGAACCAAATTTGTACTTTCTAAGAACCTGTGTATAATGTGTGTAGAGATATGTGATGCTTGCCCTTCCACATTAGAGGTCTGTTGAGTGCATCGAATAGGAATACCTGTTTTAGAAATATTTGGGGAATGTTGAAACATCACAAACAGGAAATCATCCTAACTTTACATCCAGAGTGATCACTGCTTGGATTGGGAATAATAAATGAAGAACTTAGAGAAGAGATATCAACTGTGCATAATTATCTGTACCAACATATTTTGGATTATTACTATAGCATGATGTAATCAAGCTTTATTAATTATCCCAGCATTCTTTTCCTCTCAGTCTACACTTCCACCAGGGCCAGTATCATTTCCTCCAATATATCACAAGAGTAGGGATGATGACTTATCCATTGCCCTGGGGTGGATAGTGCTCTCTTATCTTTTGGAACAGAAGAGGACACACTTTTATTCTGGCCTTTACTTGGACCATTCAAGATCTAATTGGACACTTTTTTTCCATAGACTGTCTCAGCACTTAGAGTTCATTTCACCCAATTTAATACTTAATCATATTTATAAAAATGGAGGGACAGATGGCATCCAGACAAAAATTCCATTTATTTTAGTGATACAGCAAGCTAGAGAAGGAGAGGAAGGGAAGTGATTTCTATTAAGAGTGGCTACCTCACCAGAAGCAGGCCAATCAACCATGCAGTTTTTATTTATGTTTCCATTTTGTTTCCTGAGGGCAAATACATGTTCTACCACCTTGATGATGCCAAACAGTGGGCAGTCATAAATCACCAATGACAAGCTGGAGCTCAGCCTAGAGGGTGGGAAGAATGGAGGATTATTTCAGCAATATCCATAAAACAGGGTCACTGGTTAGAAAAATCCAGAAAAAGAGGAGCATCTAAGTCAGATGATATTTCAACAAATGTTGCTTGAGAAAGTAAGGTGAATGTCAAAGAACAGTGCTTGTGAGTATGTGACTGGGCTAAATGCCAAACAATATAGGTTTAGTTTGCTAAGCATTTCATGAATTTTGCTGTGTGTGTCTATATGTATTGTTGGAGATAGACAAAATTATAGACAAATGATAGATAATTGATCTATATATAGAGAGACAATAGATAGATAAATAAATCAATCATAGATAGTTGGGTGTTAATGAGACTATAGGTAAATAGATAATAGATGGATAGATAGATGACATAATAGACAGGAACATGGATATACATATATAATGGATGGATGGTTAGATGATTGATAGTCATTGTACAGACAGACTGATAAGTGGATGAATGAGAAGCAGGTGATATATGATAGACAGACAGAAAAACAGACAGATAGATAGATTTATATACAAATGATCGATAAGGTTACATTTTCCAGTTTGTAAGCTATTTAAGTATTGGCAATTTTCCTACATTTTAGACAATCTACTATATTTAATGACCATGTAATTTTGGGAAAGCAACTTTTACCCTCATTAACTAATTGGTTAAGATTAATAATTCAACTCACCAACTCTTATTTTCTTACTATAAGGTGAGAATAGTAATATTTATTAATTTATCTTTTATGAGATGGGGTCTCATGTAGTTGTGGTTAACCTTGAACTTCTGCTCTTTTTGCTTCAATTTTCTACTTACTAGGAATGCAGGGATGTGTTCCCTGGCTGTCCACATCACAACCGAGACTTGTATAAAATTAAATGTCTTAATCACCAGATGCTTCAGGAAGTATTTGTTCCACATTTGTTCAGGTTTATTTGCTTTTGCTGAGAGTCCAGGTATGGTTATTTTGACAAAATTCTTAAAATGCATTTAGGAACTAAGTCATAAATAGCGTCAATGTTTAAGCCTTTGCGACTTAAAGCCCATTGCCATGATCATCAGGAGACACTGAAGTGGCTTTTTAAACAAATAATTACAATGACTCATGTATTGTATACAAATAAATGCAATAATAAGAAATAGAAACACTATAAAGGCACATAGACTCTAAATGGAAAAAAATAATATCTGTGGCTAAAATCTGAGACAAACATGGCCATATCACATTAGGATATCTACCAGGTCTAGAACTTGTCCACAGACATGCACATACGTTTCCCTTCTAGCTATGGAACACACCATCAAAAAATGAACTAGGAAGCAAATTTTTACAAAATAGTCATTAGCAGATCCTGGTTTATAGATGGTCACCCTCCTTCTGATGATTTAAGAGACTGAGCATATATTGAACTTTAAACAACTGTACAAAATTGTGCTGCCAAACACTAAAGACGTGTTGACTGATTAAGTTTTCATGAGAAAGTAAAAGATCATAATTAGATTATAAACAATGAAAAGGTATTCTATATATCCTACATAGTTTCTCTCAGAGCCTATAGCTGAGAAAACTTGTATAAAATTGAATTCAGTATGATGACATTGATGCAGTTAGAATATAGACACTTCTCATTATTCCAAGAATTCCTTATATCGCTTTTATTACCACATCCACTTTCTTTGACACTACTTTAACTCAGCACTGAGAACCAGGAACATGCTCCCCGTATGTGAATTCTGTTATGTAAATGTGGTCTGATATCTGTAACTTGTTGAGAATGCTCCTCTTCACTCAGCATACTTCTCAGGAAATTCGTCAAGGCTGTGTGTCTGTTTACTCAGGTTTTTTTCTAACTGACATGCATGGCATTGATATACCTCAGCTTGTTTAACCACTAACCCAGTGAAGAATATCTAACATGATTCTTCTTTTAGACTACTATGAATGTTTCTGGCCAAAGATACAGTTGTGCAAACCGTTTTTTAAGTTAAAATAACCTTCCCTTTCTGTTGGATCAATTCTCACTAATACAAGTTGATAAAAGTGTACTTCTAAATTTAGTTTTAAAAAAATTCAACTCACTGTTTCCCCAGAAAGGAAACCCCATTTCACAGGCTTAATAAGAATGTTTAGATGAGCCAATTTCTCCATATATCACTATTATTAGTGGACAGAAGAATATTCTATTTCTGTAAATATTTCTCTAAATTATGCTTTGTAATCTTGCTATAGATATAGTTTCCATTTCCTGATTCTTAATTATACTTACATCCTCTCTTTATTTGCTTGCCTTCTACATTTTATTTGAACTGTTTCTTTTTGGTTTTACCATGGTATACTTTTTGTTATTTTACTGTTGATTTTGTCATTTTTAATATAGGGCAGATACTGGTCCTCTGTTATATATGTGTCTGGAAGAAAACAACATGGGTCTACCCACTACCTTGTGGTGCTTAGTAGTTGTGCTCTATTATAATTTGCAAATATAGTGTGAGGTATGGAAGAAAGAGAGACTGAATGGCTCATATCCGGTGAAAAGTGGCAGGTCCAAAAAGATAAAGGCAGTGAGGAATGGGCTGATGTGGGTGGCCTGTTTGCCACCCAGGTCCATGGTGAAGTCTGGGCTTGAGATGCTTCCAAGATGGCTCAGCCTCAGCTGTGGTCTGTGAAGTCCTTGCTTGAGACAATAGCCTGGACAGAGTTGACCCCACTCCTCAATGTCTGAAACACTAATGAGAAACTTTCCCAGTTCCTTGTCTGTTGCAGCAATCAAGAGAGTGGATTCTGTACCTCACCTGGGTAGTATGACAGAGCCGCCCCTGTTGGCAGGTGCATGGGCCAACTGGTCCTGGGGGTGTGAGAGTGGGAGAATTGGTCTCAACCACCTTGTCCTCCACGTGGTGATGTGGGTAAAGGAAAGATGTCTCCCTCCCTCGCCCCTCACCATCTTTGGCAAGGAGGGAGAACTGACCCAGCTCCTCAACAACTGCAGCGCTAGGGAAAGCAGGCCCTGTACCTCCCCTGGGAAGCACAGTGTAGTGGAGCTGACCCTGTTGACAGGCGGGGAAGTGGTGAGCAGGTACAGAAAAGTGTGAGCATGGGAGATCCAGCCCTGACCCTTATCTGCCATACGACAGCATGGGTGAGGGTAAGATGGCCTCTACCATGCTCCCACCCTTCACCAAGTCTGGAAGGTAGGAGAGCTGGCCCCAAGATCATGAGAACTGGTGAGGTGACCCATCACCTCACAGGGTGCAACACTCAGAAATCAGGCCCTGCATCTTGCCTGAACAACACCATAATGCTGATTCTGTTGGTGGGTATGCTGAAGAGCAGCCCAGAGGCCATGAAGGTAGGAGAGTAGGCCCTGTTCCTCATCTGTCACGAGGTGATGTGGGTGAAGGAGAGATGACTCCCCACCTTTTACTTCTCACCTCTTGTTGCAGGTAGGAGAACTGGACCATGGGTCATGAGAGTGGAAGAGTTGGCCCTGCATTTCGCTGTCTGCAGCACTCAGGAACAGGCCCTTGTCGACACAGTAGAGTTGGTGGTATAGGTGTAGGTGAGTGGTCCAAGGGTGTCAAGGCAGAACTGCCTCCACCCCTTGCTGATTACTTCATAGGGTGAGCTAGGGTGGTGCTAGAAAGCTCACTCTTATATTAATGATGAGGGAGAGTCAAAGGGCTGACCAAACCAGCAACCACCTAGTTCCAGAAACAGAGCTATCTGTTGGCCTATCCCAGTTTCAGCCCATCTACCATCTGTTGGAGCATGCAAAAAAGCCAGTTCTGCAGTTCCAAAGTTGCATAATACCCATGACACAGGACAACTGCAAGATATTCAAGAGTAGTCCTAGTGAAGGCCCAGCATCCATAGCATAACAGAAATCAGGCCTCAGATCTGACCATTGACTCGTTGCAATGAACACTTACAAGTAAAGATGTGTGGACCAAAGCATAGCAGTGTGACTCACTGTGTCATACTACAGTTCCCATGATGAAAGTTTTCTTTTCTTTTAAATTTTATTTTGTTGTTTCTTGTGGGAGGTTACAAGAGCAGTGGGCAGATGTAAAGGGATGATGAGGTGAGTCAGATCATGATATGAAATCTCCAAAGAATCAATAAAAATTTAATATATGCCAAGACTTGAAAAGCTGATTAATATGCATGATACAACTGAACACTGTTGACAATTTTTGTTCTTCCATCTTGGTGGGAGACTGAAGAATTTTTTATAGTATCATCACAGTGAAGGCTTTATGTAGATATTGGGCCAGATCCTGTTCTAAGCTTCCTATATTGTACAAAGCAACAATTTTCACATTGTGTCTTGTTCTTGTGACTTGACTTTTTAAAATTTTTTTATCACCTTATAAATAATGCCAATCAAAATTTCCACTTCCTTCCCTCCTCCCACTTCCCTCCAGCTCACTCCCCCCACACCTTTCCTCCTCCAGTCCTGAGAGAGGGCTAGGTACCCTGCCCTGTGGGAAGTCCAAAGCCCTCCCTACTACACCCAGGCTTAAGAAGGTATGCATCCAAATAGAATAGGATGCCCAAAAGCCAGTACATGTAGTAGAGACAAATTCCAGTGCCATTATCATTGGCTTCTCAGTCTGCCACATTTGACAATCACATTCAGAGGGTCCAGTTTGATCCCATACTCCTTCAGTCCCAGTCCAGCTAGATTTGGTTACTTGATTTTTTTTTAAGGAGGAATTTCTTTTATTTTGAGTGGGGGTCAGATTCCATGTTCTGTGGTCTCTGCATGGTGAGGGATGTTTAAAACTATTCTCCTTTAGGACTTACCTTCTTTCTGGTACCCGAGATAGAAAATGGAAGCTTTTGTTTGTTTCAGTTTTTTTAATTTTATTTGAATTTCATGGTTACTTCTATTATCATTTTTATGGTATAAACATATATAAAAAATTAAAAATACTTAGAAACTCTGTTTTTTCCTTGGTATGGGCTTTCTAAGTAGCTTAATAACTTTTTTTCTTCTTTGGGTTTTCTCAAGTTTGCCTTCTACAGTGTCCATCATCTTTAGCAGTATTTAAAAATATCTCTTATATTGCTGAGAAGCTGAATTCAAGGAAGAATTTCTTTTTTTAATTTTTATTTTGAGACAGGGTTTCTCTGTACCATTGGTGCCTGAACTGGAACTTACTCTGTAGATCAGGCAGGCCTTGAACTCACAGAGATCTTCCTGTCTCTGCATCCTGAGTGCTGGGTTTAAAGGCCTGTGCCACCACTACCACCAAGCTGTAGGATTTCCTTTTAAACAAGGAAAAATGGTGGGTTTCCATTGCAACCACATCTTTATTCAAGAGTGAGTATATGAATTTTCAGTATCATTTAATGATCTTTTTAGTATCATTATGAAATATATATTCAAGTTATGCCTGGTATTACTTCATCAAAATCATCCCTATTTTGCTTTCTATAACAGAATGACATTTCAGTGTTGTGTAGGATTTATTTTACTTACTTTCAAGTATTTGATTGATCCAAATCATTTGTTGATGTTTAAGGGGTTGAATGTACTGATTACACTGTAGAAAGATGGGTAGTGGTCATATCAGATGAATTATTACCCATGTCTCTTTAAAACTTTCCTTTTTTAATTTTGTGGTACAGGGGATCAAACCTTGCTTATAATGAGGCATGTTCTACATCATTGAACCATGCCCCAGGTTTTTTTTTATTATTTGAATGAAGTCTCACGATGGTGTTCAGGCTAGGCTGGAACTGGAATTGTCCCGTCTCAGTTTCACAATAGCTGGGAAAAGCTATACTCTATTCTGTCATGTTTATGGAATTGGTGGCAGTTGTACTCAAATATACTTTCAATTACAAGAACTTTGAGATGACTAGTCATCTTTTTATCCTAAATTCTTATATCCCCATTAAATGATGACAAACATCCATAACCCAATGAATGTCCAAAACCACCAACTCTGCCTACTAGGAATGTGGACATTTTATTCTCTAGATTGCTTCCTATTGTCTTGGTGTGATGGCATCACCAGAGGACCATAAGAAAAATTGACATAATGCTCAAATCCTAATAAAAACAAGCTATATCATTTGTTGTCTGGTCTCTATGTAAGGCATATCTGATGGATAGGGCTTATATGTTAAGAATGATTATGAATTGAAGGTTAATGGTTAATCATCCAAAATCTCAAACTTGTAGTCAGGCAAAGAACATTTTCAAGAATAAACAAATATATTTTAGATAGATAGGTGATCTTAAAATACTTTAGAAACCTACAAAATATGGCTTTTAAGATGGTTCAATAACCTAAGGCTTTTCATGACAGTCAGTCATATCTGCCCCTGGCAGCACCAATCTACTTCATAAAAGGATATGGGCAGTGAAGATTCTACATATGAAGTTTGGTTTCATTAGTGCCAAAGTTAGACACTGGTCAAGAAACTGCCTTTTCCTCAACTGCTGACAGCATGTTGTTCGGGTCAGATGAGCAGAACACAAAGAAAAAGTACTGCTGAACTTTGCCAAGACAAGGTGGAGCAATCTTTCAAAACTCCTGGTTCACAGAAAAAGTCTTTTAGGTATTCTAGGCCTGTAAGCAAAAGATGGATGCCCCAATGGTGCAGAGGAAACTTGGGTGACTGTCTAAGCAACCAGCTGTTTCTGCCAATTCTATAGTTTTGGAAGTTGCTATCTCTTCAATTCCTGTTTACGCAGGCAATATTATATCCTTCTTGGAGCTCTGACAGAGTTGCAGATGAGATAGTTATAGCTTTCCTTATTACCAAATTCAGAAAATAAACTTATATAAGAGATGTAAAGTTTATAAGGTTGGGGAACTTAAAAGCTTAAATTATTTTTATCTAAAAAATATTTCGAGGTCTAAAAAGATAATTTTGACTTGGTGCTACAAGTTTGGATAGAAATTAAATTAAGTATGCAACTTTGGACTCACCAAGATAGGAGTGATAATAGATATTATTATAAGTTAACACTGTAATAAAATGGTTCCTACTGTATATAGTCTTACTATGTTAAACTTAAAACTCTTCTTTTTATTTAGACAAAAGAGGAAATGTTGCAGAATATTTGTTTGCCTATGCAAAGATGTTTTGCATTTATTTATGTATAAATGTGCTACATTTCCTTAATTATGTATTAGACAGATTAAGATGTGTTGCTGCTTTACCTTGTCTACCTAAGGCCCCTGATTGGTCTAAGGAAAAGCTGAAGGGCTAATAGAGAGGGAGGAGGTAGAGGTGGAACTTCTGGGAATGGAGATGTAGTAGCAGTAGGAATTTTGGAAGAAAGAAAAAGAGATGCCAAGAAGACACCATGATCCAGACAGGCAGGCAGACATGGAGGAAGTTGGAAACATGACGTACAGAATTAAAAGAAGGTAAAAAGCCTTAAGACAAAATGTAGATGGCTAGAAATGGGCTAAATTAAGTTAAAAGAGCTAATGAGACAAGCACAAGCTAAAGGAAATGCTTTCATAATTAATAAAAGTCTCCACATTAGTATTTGGTTGATGACAAGCAGGACAGAGAAAGTGCTCAGCTACAGAGTGGCCTTATGCTTCTACTCTTTGAACCCCTTTATACTGAACTTCACTTGTGTAATGCTAACATTTTAAAATTCTACTTAAATTATGTCTGATTTTCTGACTGAGATCAAGTCCATTTTTCTGCGGCCAGTGTTTTTACTTAGCATAATATACTCAAGGACAATCCATGGTGCACCACTGACAAAAATCTTCTACTATTTTAATTTTTTAGTTTTAATAGCATATTACAGTTATCTGTTTATCTATGAATTTCACTGTTAATGATGATTTGTTTCTTTTGAATATTATTGTAGGTTAATGCTGTTATGGTCTTGTTTTTTTCTTTTTGGAACCATGCTGTTTTTATGCATATTTGGTATGGGGTTACCTCTGTCATAGGACAATATGCTAACTTCATGCTAGATAATAATATAATTATACCAATTTACAATCTTATCAGCACTATTTAGAAGCTCTGGTTGCTCATTTGCCATTACCTGTCCTTGAAAACTCTTCTCATTTTCAGCATTCATTGCAATGCATTAGCCATTCCTTTTCAGACTAAATGAAATGATACCTTCCAATATTCACTAAGGAAAACAAAAGGGACCACAATGCACACCTTCACTGGGCATGCTTACTGAGTGGAGTCATATACAACTAATCTACATAGTGGAAGTTTGGGCTCACTGTGTTGGTGGTTATTGTGGCTATCTTTTAAAGATCTTGGAGCAGGTGCTGTCGTTCGAAATACTAAAGATAGAGCATGGCATGTCTCTTTGTGACAATATTCCCAATTAGTGTTTCAAAAGGCAGGAGGAGGGATTTGAAGACCCTCTCTCCCTTCAGGTCGTTTCATGGCTGCCTATGGCTGTGTTGCTATCTCTGTGCTTACTCTCTCACTTCGGGAACCTATTAAGACTGCCTGTGGCCTCAATGCTATCTCTTCTAATGTTCTCCCATTGAAGGTCCCTTCATGGCCCCTACAGCCATGAGGTCTCCCTAAAACCTTCTTCTGACAGCGATAATTTTTATAACACAGAACTGAAAGGCCTGTTGGGAAGTAGACTTCAGATAGGCAGCGTAATCAAACTTATTCCTGCACATAGAGCTTTACTGGTCTATCTAGGCATTCTTGAGAGTCACCAGAAAACACTCATCAGAGACTGCTTAGGACCAAAGAGAAAAACAGGGTTGGTCTTCATGCCACACCTGACAAATACTTCTCATGCTTCTCCGGAGATAAGCACAGATCCCAGTTAGCCAAGAATCACACAGGGCCACTAAGGACCTGATTCTCCAATGTGGGGCTTTTCATTTACATCTGCCACCTTCTGGTGGTTTTTCTTTGCTGCTGTTTCCGCTTTTATTGCAGTCACAAATCTTCCTACTTGTTCCCATGTAGTATAAAAAAAATAGAAAAGTCATGGACACTCACAAGCCAGTGGTGACTTTCCGTAGATCAGTAAAGGACAGACAGGTCTGTACACCAGCCTACTATCACATAGCAGTCTCTCTTCTGTGTGCTCACAACTTATGGATCACCTGGGATGATCTGTTTTTTTTTTCAAATCATTGGGAATTTCTTGATACTTTAGAGCATTCAGCGCCAAGAGCACAACACTGAAGCAGTGAGGTACAAGAGTGACAGCGGTTTTCGTCTGTGTAACAAGCATTTTTTCTCGTGCAATTTCCTTCCTTAAACTTCTCTCCATTCTCTCCTTTTTGTCTCTTTCCTTTCACCTTCACATCCTGTTATTCTTTCTTTTGACACACTTTTCATGTTTCACCTTCCTGTACTAGATGCATGCGTATCTACACTACTGGGATGTTTTCAGCTCTGTATTATATAGTGCATAGATTCATCATTATTAAACCTATGGGAGACAACCTACTGTAGAATAATAAAATAATACTTTTATTCATAAATTACTCTCTGGTATATAAGAACTCATTCAGGCAGAGGATGAAATCATATCATTAAGAGAAAGAGACATTTTGATGGGAGTGTGCATTTTGAGGCCAGGTAGAAACCTGGTGCAAGGGATACTCCTAGCAATAGTGGATAGGCAGCCTGAACTGGCCATTTCCTGTATTTAGACTGATAACTACTCCAATTTTCAGCAGAGAGCTTTCAGAGATCCATAGGCTAGCACTGAGATGAGCTTGGCAAATCCCGTTGAAGAGAGGGATTAAGGATTGTATGAGCTAAGTGGTCAATGTCATCACAAGAGAACCCACAAAATACAACTAACCTGGGCACCAAGCAGCTAACAGACCCTGGAATGACAGCTGAGGAGCCTGCATGGAACCTACCTAGGCTGTTTGCATATGTGGGACAGCTGTGGAGCTTGATCAACTTGTGGGACTTCTAGTGATAGAAGCAGCCTGTCTCTAACTCTTTGACTGGCTTCAAGGAGCCTATTCCTTATACTGGGTTGCTGTGCCCAGCCTTAGTACAAGAGGAGGAGCTTAATGCTGACTCATTTAATATCTCCCACTTTGTTGACACCATGGGAGATTTGTCTCTCTGATCAGAAACAGAGGAGTGGAATGAAGAATTAGGGGGAGGAGTTGGGGGGGAACAGAAGAGGAGGAAGGAAAACTGGTCAGGATGAAAATAAACGAATAAATTTAATTAATAAAATTTAAAAACACAGAAGCATCTCATCAGAGAAATATGGACAAGAATAAATTGCTACTTCAATTGGAACTCATAAGATATAGCTTGCTCAAAAAGTTTGCCTAAGATTCCCAGGGCTTTGGATTTAATGTTTTCATGAAATTTTCTTTAGCCTCTTCTAACCCCTGAAACAACTTGAACGAGGATTTAACATTCTCAACTATCATGGAAATGCAAATAAAAAAAATTCTTGGAATTTCGCTTTCACTACGTCAAAATGGTTATGATAAAAAATCAATCAAACAAATAAATAGAAAACTAAAAACCAAATAACAAATGCTTAGGGGGATAGGGTGAAGAAGAAATGGTTTTTATTTCATTTTATTGAGCTATACATTTTTCTCTGTTCCCCTCTGTTCTACTCCCCTCCCCTCCAACCCTCTTCCATGGTCCCCATGCTCCCAATTTACTCAGGAGACCTTGTCTTTTTCTACTTCCCATGTAGACTAGATCCATGTATGTCTCCCTTAGGGTACTCATTATTGTCTAGATTCTCTGGGATTGTGAATTACAGGCTGGTTTTCTTTGCTTTATATCAAAAAGCCACTTATGAGTGAGTATATATGATATTTGTCTTTGTGGAGTAATACACAACAGAAAAAAACTAATGACATCTTGAAATTTGCAGGCAAATGAATGGATCTAGAAAGCATCATATTGAGTGAAGAAATGGTTATTACTTCTGGTGGAAAGTGAATTTTGCAACCAAAGTGGAAAGACATTGAAATTTCTCAAAATCCAACCATCTAAACCACAAACATCAAAAATAAAAACCCAAAACTACCTTGCAACCCAGCTTTATCACTCTCATGCATCCATAGAACTCTACTCCAACAAACCACAGAGATACTGACACATCCTTTTATATTGCTACACCCTATCACAGTAGCCAGGAAATGGGAGCAGCTTCTGTGTCACTCACCAGATAGATGACTGGATAAAAGAAAGTGTGACACATGCCCACAACAGAATTTATGCAGTCAGAAAGAAAATTGAAACAATACTCACAGGAAATCTGTTAGAAATAGAAATTATTTTGTTTAGTGAAACAGGCCAGTATCAGAGAGAAAATGGTCGATGTTTTCTCTTAAACACAAACCAGGTCCTAGATTTAAAATTATATACACTTCAATTATAGGTATAAATTATACTCAAGGAAGAAAGGGCTAACTACAGCTCAAGATCCCAATGCTTAGTCCATCATAGCAGGGCAGCAAAGGCAGCAAAACAGTAGATCATATTGTAGCCACAGTCACGATGCAGAGTAATGAGTGCTGTACTTAGCTCACTGTCTCCATTTTTTATTGGTTTTAGTTAGCTATACATTTTTCTTCACTCTCCTTTCTTTCTTCCCTCTCCCCTCTCACCCTCTCCCATGAGCCCAACACTTTTCCCATTTTAATGTAGCACAGGGGCCAAGTGTAGGGAAATGTACACTCCACTTTCACTGTGGGTCTTCCCACATCAATGAATGTACTCCCACAAAGGCATGTTCAAGGCCACATAATCCCTCGTGTGTGTATGTGTGTAAATGTGTGTGTGTGTGTGTGTGTGTGTGTGTGTAGGCTTGTGTAATAGGTGATTCCAGATCCTGTAGAGTTGGTAACACATCACCATCACCATCATTTGTTGGACATCCACAAATTTTGTAGACCTGGGCCACATCTTCAGAGGTTCTTAACCATGAACTCATGACTCACATCAATCCTTTGACATACTTGAGCAATCTACCAACTTAAATTTCCATACTTGAGGGCAAGTTTCATAGCGTTCGACTGTCATTATATTAGCACTCAAAGTAAATTGAGAATATGTCTCTTACAACTATTTTCTCATAGGATATTTTTTCACTGTCAGTTCCATCCTATGGGTCTTAGAAATGGTTCATTTTTCTCTAAAACAAGGTGTTGCTTTGGAAGAACATCAGTTCTAGCTTTCCTGGTCAGCACAGAGCAGCCACAGTGACTCCACTAGAGTTGAATCCCACACCTCAGGAACCTCGGAGGGACACCACCTCCTCTCCATTAAGTCTCAATCGTACACACACTTCCAAAATGTTGGAGAAAATCAAACAACATCCTGGGAGCCATAATGCTAATTATCTTTAACAGGAATGGGTGTAGCACACTAAACAACTGTTATGCTCAGTTATGTTCTTTTTCATCAAATAGTTTATGCTTAGGACTTAGAACATAAAGTATTAAAAAGCATTCATCAAGGTATAATACTACAAAGGAAATATTGCAAGTTATTAGCAGAAATAACAGCACCATATATCTGCCATTTTGTGATATTTTAAAGACAGAAATAACATTTAGCAGCATCTTACGTTACTTTGTGTATTTCTGTGTAGTGTGTGCATACTGTGTGTGTAGGTGTGGAGGGCAGAGGCTGGAATTGAGTATCATCTCCATATATCCCCATCCTAATTTTTAGAGCTCAGTGCTATGATTAGGCGGCTGGTTCTCAAGCACCAAGATCCCCCTGTCTCTTTCTCCAGTGCTATCATTGTAGATGCCACCATGCCTACTGTTTTACATGGTGCTAATGATAGAGCTCAGACACTCACGCTTGCTCAGCAAGGGTTTTACCAAACAATCTATCTACCCAGCATAATAACATGTGTTTCATATTCGTTTTAATTTTATAGTTGTGGCCCTTTCCCCACCCAATTATATTGTAGTTAATCTATCACTTAGTTGAATTTGATAAGGAATGAGTATAGACAATGCTATTGGAATATTTCCTTATTTTCTGGCTGTCTTTAATATGTTATCCAATGTTGAGGCCACACTATCACCAACATTGGCAGAATATGGGCATTTCCAGGTTCTGTGAGAGGGAAACTCACCACTTTAATGTGAGTTCAAGTAGATCTCGTCTCCCCATGCACTCTATGCATGAGCTAATACCCTTCCCTTTGCTCAAGCCTTTCCTAAGCCTAGAAGGTAGTTAGCTTGGTTAAAGACTTTTCCCGTTCTTTGTTTGTTTGGTTATTTCTATTGTTGTTGCTCTAATTTGGGGCATTCAAGGGTAGAGAAACAATTGTATTATGCCCACATAACAAAGCTTTAATAGTGAGGGTGACTTTTTAATAGTGTGTAGATCACTGAGACCTTAAATTCTATTAAATTAAAGTCAGCAGATTGTTTATACAGCATTTCATGGCTCTTCTACCTTTGTTTTAAACACTGGTCTGGTCATCTCTTAACAATTTAGTTTCACTCTCAGAGTCAAGTGTCCTACATGGTAGAAGAGATTAAAATTAGATGCCTAGATAGTCTCTCCATTAATCCGAGAATGGACCCACCAAGCTACTTTCTCTGTCCAATTCTCCCCGGTGGTTCATGATGCTGTGACACCTATGTATTTTAACGTGGAAGCTTTCAGGTAGAAGGAGATGGCATCATGGCACAGAAGGTGATGGGGGAGGATGAAAACTTAGCTAGGCATTCTTAAAACTTAAAAAGATCTAACTTAGGTTGAATTCCAAGAAGAGGTTCATCCTAGTCATTACCTTAAAACTCTTTATTCTTTTCTCAAGTACACTTCTTAAAGTTGTGTTGAAATGGAGGCTTGCTAAATAAATAATTTCAGTTATTTGTCAAGTGCTCTGACTGGTTTGAAATAATGAATATGTGGAGAAATGTGTAAAAGTACCACACTTATAATGTTCATACATGCCATGGAAGGCAGAATCTTTTCAAACCCCAAATGAAGTTATTTAAATATTTAAACTAAAATAATGTAGAATTTTAATATAAATGCTACTGTCTTGTCCATTACAACAGGAAAGGAAGACAATATGTGAATCTCTATAAAATGCCTAAGAATTCAATATTAGGAGAACAGTGAGACACATTTATTTTTCTAGAACACAGATAAATTACTAACCAAAATGCCCTCAAGAATATTAAGTATGACTATTTTTAGCTGTGATTATATGTATTTCTGCTTCCCCCGCTTTCATCTTTATTCTGTTATACCATTCATGTTCCTAAAATATTAAAGCAAAACTAAGTTCAGTGTATGAAGAGAGGATCACCCATGAAATGACGGGTCCTAGACATTTTTAATAGATAAATCAAATAAAGCTCACTAGTGTAGTGTTCTCGCTAAAAAATCTGCACCTTGGGTGTCAGGACGTCACAGGAAATGTGAGTGAGCTTTCACTGGAGATTAAAGCAGACACATGGAGATGATGATGTCACGAAGAATCCTCAGCACGTTTTCCACAAAGCCTATAGAGCAATCCCCACCATGTCTCAGAGTCTTACCCCAATATCAACAGTCCGTGAGCTCTCAAACAAAAGTGTGTGTTTTTCTCTCTTGAGCATGGCATAAAGATGTTTCTCTATGTATGACAGGGTGGCATACTGGTGAATCCCCTTTTAAACTGAGTCTCTTGTAGATCAGAAATGCATTCTACACCTCCTCAGTCAAGGAGCATCATGAAACAGCATCCTTCACAGAGCATTCAATACTTACTCCAGGAGCTTAAAGACCATGGGGGGCCATTTCCAGACATTGCCCAGCATTGCACATGAGTGCCACATTGCACATTGCATTCATCCAAACACAAAACGGGAAGCCAGATGTCTGAGTGTATAACATACTTGCATCACCATACAGTGAAAAATGGGAGCTGAATGACCAAAGGCAGGTTCTGCACTGTAGTGACCTTCCTAGACGCCTATCTGTAGATCTGTAAACATCCCTTTCTTCAATCCCTTACTGTGCCTCTCGTGTTTCAATGTGTTGTGATTCGACCCACTTTGTGTCAGCTTTGCATTATTTAATAAGGTCGTATAAGATTAGCTAATCCAACAATCAACAGCTCTAACTCCACGGCCTTAACAGTTGCTGGTCAGTGTACGCAACGCCCAGTGGTGCTACCCTGACTGGCATGAACCTCAGCAGAAGTAGTGACCGTGGTGGCAGCTATTATTGAGGGATGTGGTAGAGATGGTGCCAATATGAAAAGCATACAGCTCTTTGCTGTGGAGCATTTATATGGTCTCTAGGAAGGCTCATTCCATAAATGGACCTTTTCAACAGGAATAAAATGCAGCTGTGACTTTTGTTATGCACCACACTGAAAATGCAGTGAAAGTAACCTTCTTTATGAACTAACTGTCCATTTCTTCTCCAGAACAGAAATACATGAAGAGACCTCCATTCTTGCGTTTTCACTGCCCCAAAGTTCTCTTTACACATAGATTTTTAGTAATACTAATAAAATCTGAACCAATTCCTTAAAGCAATCCAAGAGTTTTTGGGTCAAACCTTATATCAAGACCCCCAAACCGAGCTATTTGTTTTTGAAAGATACTGGCAAGTGTACAAAGGAAAAGAGAGTCTTAGAGTTACGTCATGCAGGGGTCACCCCCAGATAAACACTAGAAACTTGGAAATAGTTTTTGAATTAGCATCTGAACGATCGGGTATGCAGATTTTTTTATTTTAAGAAATGCATTATTTAGAAATTTTTGTTAATTTGTTTAGACTCTATAATTACTTTTTTATAGCTACTTTTGCCAGAATAATTTGGCTTCACAGTTCCACAAAATAGTCTTAAAAGCTCCCTGCAGAACTGATGTGCAGCGCAGATCCTCTCTCTTATGAAAATTAATTCATATGCTTTACCGCTCAGGTTTTTGTGTTGGTAGAGATTGAACCTACAGCTCATGCAAGACCAGGTCTTCACCAACTTAAGTATAACTATCCTTAGTTTACACCTAGTTTCTTTTGATAATTAATAGTGCATAAATAGCACACTCCTAATGGTCATTGTAATATTTTAGTTTCATGATGCACAAAACAAAGGTAATCACCGTTTCATGACAAGTTCCACTAGTCTGCAATTTTTATTTTTATTCTTTTTTAAATAATGGATACACAGACATACTCAATACTGTGAGACTCCTCATGGAGGCCCAAATGCACGATAAATTGCTGTTTCCGAATGCTGCCTAGATACCGTCTTTCCTGATACATCAACCCTCACACAGTCCATTTGCTGCACACCCACTGGTTTCCTAGCTCCTTTTTCTTCGCCTTTGCTCCTCTATTTTCTGCTCTGCAACTGTGGCTCTGCCTTTTATATATAATGGTTTTCCACCATTTATTGTATTTTAAGCACTTTGGATTATTATTTGAGAGGCTGTACAAGCATCCATCCATTTTGCTTCTTCTTTGCTGCTAGTGTGGGAGCCCAGAGAATTGAGGATGTTCAATTTCCTGCCACTCAAATAGAATAGAAGCCAGGTCCGGAAGTTAACTGATAAGTCAAGATCTGCCTGAGATACGTCACATATAATCATTTCTTTGAAGAATGTTCACTTTTCAGTGAAAACCCATCACCTGTAAGGTATTTGCTCTATGGGAACTCAAGTAGTTGACGCTAAACTTTTACCTACTTAAATAATATGGATGTCAGTGAGAGTGGTAGCCCTGCTGGGTGAGAGGAAAATTCCCATTTTCAGTAAGGCAGCATCTTTGATTAGAGGAATCAGAAATTATCTAGCAATTGGACATAATTGCACTCATATTAAAAAGTAAGTTCCCAGGGTTGGAAAAGTTTAGGAACAGTCATTCCATTGTACAGATCATTTCCTGCTAAAATCAGAGATGTTCATGGGGTTAATGTCTACACAGGTCTCCCTGTGAGCCACAAAGTCTTTTCTAACTTTCCCATTTAGACATAAATGTGACTAACTTGACTTTGAAAGCAGTTTCAAATAAGTATATAAACTACGTTCCTAACATTATAGTTTCAAAGGCAACAGCTATGCACTTTCTGTTGATTTATAAAATCGGTACTTGATTCATACAAATTTGACTTCATGCCATGTAATTATAAGCAAAATTCAAATGTTTATTTTATGTATAAATCTATATAAAAGTCCTTTTATACATAAGCCAGCTTGTTTAGTATATATTTACATACATTACATTTATGAATATGAATTGCCATATACTAAAAATGAACTTTATTACCTTATTTGAGAAATATTTCATTCTAATTGTCACAAAATGAAACTATTAATAATTTATCACATACACTGTGTTAAATGATCTGGGTTTATAGTGCAAGTCCATGATGAACCAACAGTGCAACCTTGGCCACATCGCTACCCTTACCTACCCTACATCCTAGTGTAAGGAAGGTGGGATGAGGTGACCTAGGCACAAGGGTTACTACAACACCTGGTACCTAAAAAGTCAGTCAAGATTGCCTGATGCTATTACTTTAGCTATAGTAGTCGTCACTGGGATGAGCACCTTTTGGCCAAATAGAGAGACATTTAAGGTGAGAGGAAGAAAGTCACTGAGGAAAAACATGAAAAGAACAAAAGTTGTAGGAGTCTCCAGACATTATGGAATTTAACATCCCCTCTGTCACCTCCCATGTTGTATAGTTTCAGCCTAGAAAACATGAGCCAACACTCACTGAATCTTCAGACAAAAAATACTGAAGTAAATTAAGGCCACTAAAAGAATGAACATAAGAGGTTGTAACTTTTCCTAATACAATATGATTAATGTTACATCACAAAATTTCCAATCATAATAAAAATGTAGCAGTTCTTCATAAAATTGATATTATTTACTGATTTTAAAATATAAGATATTTGATAAAGGAAATTGGTCAAATAAAAGGGGTATTAATTCTGAAGGAAAAAGGGGGTACAGAAGAAGGAGTTGGGATAAAATAACCCAAAAACTCTGAATAACTGATGCTGACTCATGCTACCTCCTTATATGAAGTTATAGACGATACATGCAGGTCTACATGTATACATATATGGTATAAAGGAAGTTATCACTTTGCCTGACAAAGCTCCAATCAAGAACCATATCTAACAAAATTCCCAATACCAGTCATGAAAAAACACCTTTGAGTAGTTAGATGGAGTTGTCCAAGAGATTCCCCAAACAATATAGGATATTGATGTTCTTTATTGCTTCCCAGAGGTTAAAGGTAAGTCCCTTTTGCTGAAGATGTGTAGTTTGGTCCCAAGACTTGGAGGCTCTGAGCTGAATCTAACCTGAATGGATCCTTCCCTAAGGTCAGCTTTTATGGTACCAGAAGGTCCCATGCAATCTTCCAAGAAAAGAAAGCAACCAATAGTCCTACCCAGCTGTAATGCGTATAAACCACAATGATGATCAGCATGGCATTATAACCATAACAAAGGGTGAAGTAGTGGCACACATAGCTTGGTGGTAACCAACAGCTCTAATTGTACTTGAGTCCTGCTCAATAAGAAAGAAATTATACCTGATGCTGGAAATCTAGCCAGCTACCCAGGACTTACAAGGTCATAGAACCCAGAGAAGGTCAACACTTTACTAAATCCACATAGTTCCTAACCATATTTTAAATAGTTTTCTGTATAGCCACAGGCAAGTTTAACTCTCACCCTCCACCACAGAAAATTTTTCTTTGTAAAAGACAGATTTTGATGATTTAAAAGAAAATGGCTCCGTGGTCTCATAGGGAGTGGCGTTATTGGAGGTTTGGTCTTGTTGGAATAGCTATGGCCTGTGGAAGGAAGTGCACCACTGGGGGTGAGCTTGATGTTTCAAATGCTTAGTTTAGGGCCAGTGTTACTCTCTCTTCCTACTGCCTGAGGATCCAGATGTAAAACTCTGCACTAGTTATCCATCACAATGTATGTCTCATGTTTCTGGCCATGATGATAATGAATTAAATCTCTGAAGTATAAGCCAGCTCCAATTAAATGCTTTCCAAGAGTTTCTGTGGTCATGGCATCTATAGAGCAATAAAACACTAAGATAATTACAAAAAAACACAACTGTTTAAAAAGTAAAGAACAAGTGTTCTTTGGATGCCCAGTCCAATTGATATGCCTATAATAGAAGCCCTACATCAAAGGCTCAGGGACCATTGTGGAAGAGGGGACAAGAGATTGTAAGTGCCAAAAAGCCCAGACGTCCTCTCTAAGAATGTATGACTTAGAAATGACAGGAACGTTTCAATCTTGAAACCTCAACAATGGCTTTCAAAACAAGACCTGAAGATGTACAGCTGCAATATACATGCCAACATGGAAGGAGGAAATCTCATAGGGTCCTAGTAACTGACAAGGAACCACAGGGAAATCAGGAATGCTGAGAGTGGGAGAGGCTTCCTCAAGGATTAGTGTCCTAATTGATGATCTTGTATCACCTGGTCAGACCTGAAGTCATAAACATGCAAGAAACACTGGACTGGTTGAGTAGATTTTCTTTGTGTGTGTGTGTGTGTGTGTGTGTGTGTTTGTGTGTGTGTGTGTGTGTTTGTGTGTGTGTGTGTAGACATATATGCAACAAAAACAATTAGAGAAAAAGAGACCATGATTTCAGAAGGGAAAAGGCGGAGTAGTAAGTGTGAGGAAATTAGTGAAGTAAATAAGAAAATGGAAAATGATGCAATATTTAATTAGAAAACATATATAAATATTTTAAAAGTAGTTTAAAGTGTATCAGTGTTTGCTTGCCCTGATGTACATGCATCTAAAGTCAGATACCATGTAATAAGGCACAAAAGGTCTTGTTCTGGCATGTAGGTTCTTGGAATTAAACCCAGGTCCTCTAATAGAGCAGCAAGTGCCTTTATCTTCTGAGTCATCTTGTCAACTCTCCAAAGTCCTCAAAACATGTTTGATCCTAACATATATGTATTTTTATCCTGAATATTTAATAAGGTATACTATGAGCTTACTAAACAGTATTTAATTCCATGTTAATACTACATATCATCTTAGAATGCCGTTCCTAAAACTTGGTATATGTATGTGTATGTAGACATGTGGATTTGTGCATGTAAACACAGTGCCCACAGAGGCCAGAAAAAGGCTTTGGATCCTCAGCCTGGAGATACAGACATCTGTGAGCCACCATGAGGGAACTAATGATCAATTCCAGGTCTTCTGTAAGAGTACACAGTACTCTTAAACACCATGTCATCTCTCCAGACTGGACAACATATTTCTATATTAAAAGTATTTTTTAGACAAAAATATGCTTAATGACTTTGAAAATTTATAACATACAGTAAGTAAGGGAGAGTGGATAACAGACACAAAGGGTTAATTACTTTGATGATATTGTTGCGAGGAAGAGACATTCTACCTGGATAAGTGACTTTAATTTTGTATTTTTTTAAATTGTGTCTGTCTTTAAGACACATTTTATTCCTAGCCTAAAATCATGTGTATATTTTTATTTTCTGTTATCAGGTTCCAGAATAAATTATAACTTTCAGTCTTTTGAGCCTAGTCTGTTTGGTTGCTCACCTTCCTAGACCTTGATGGACCGGGGAGGACCTTGGACTTCCCACAGGGCAGGGAACCCTGACTGCTCTTTGGACTGGAGAGGAAGGTGGAGGGGGAATGGGGGGATGGGGATAAAAATGGGAGGAGGGGAGGAGGGGGAAATTTTTAATATTCAAAAGTATTTTTATAGCTAAGTATCTTTATATTTATATGAATGTTTATGTACACAGGCTTCAAGTTATGTACACAATGTAGATCCTTAAACTTATCCAGAGAAATATATATATTTTGAGAGAGAGGGAGAGATACTATACACATGCACATCTAAATGTTCGTGAATACAAATACATATATGTTGGTAAGTTCCAGTATGTAGGTATACATATTGGATATACATGTATGTGCATAGATTTTAGGACTTACAAAGGAATATTCCCAACTACTTTCTGCAGTCTGGAGTTTGCAATTATTAATACACAATTTCCTCTTACTCCTTTTGCTTATCATATTTACTATGTGCAGAGGTACTAGTATTTTGTGAACACCAGATAACATATTTTACATACATACAATCATAGTCAGTATTTTTGCACAATTACTGTCAAAATATAAAATATTTCTAAACATCATTAAGCTTCTCAAATTATTAAAGTGATATACGTGGAATATTTGAAAATAATAGTTACCCATACTAATAAACAACATAAATTTCTCTGAATAAATATCATCTTAATAGTTCTTAAAGTATGTAACTTTATCTCATCTTATCAGCAAATCACTATGTATCTCAGGCTGGCACCAGACTCATAATCCTCAGCATCCCATGTTCTGGGATTACCAGCAAACTTCACCACTGCCTGTACCAATCCTACAGAAGTTTGAAATTTTATGAAATAGATATATATTTATATATATGCAAAGACCTGTACATTCTGTATAGGCTGCTCTTCTTTTAGCCCCCCTGCTGAGATGAGCACTGTGTCGGACCTGGACCCTTCTATGGGTCAGTGAGACTTGCATAAACGTTTCCCTTTACATAGTCATTCTGGGTAATGGTTCCTCTTCCCTCTGTCTTCAGCTTAGAAGGTCTTTCCTCATGACTGTACATTTTTCCAGGCATCCTCAACAAAGTTAACTTTTTTGGCTGTTAGCTATCACCATTCCTTGTCAATTTTTCACAACAGCTTCTTTAACCTAAGACTACTAACAATGGTGTTGTGTTTGTTTTTATTTCACCAGTCTGCTCAATGAGAGAATTCCTACACAGCATCGAGTTCTAAAACTTGATTGTATTAGATAAATTAGGGGTGATCTTGTAGAGAAATGAGTGGATAAGTTAACTTTTGGGTCTGAATGGCCTACAGCAATGTATAGAATAAGTCAAATAAAGAATTATTGGAGAAAAGAAAGTGATGAAAAGTGAAAACTTCACTTCTTTGGGTGGCTGATATGTGGTAAATTCCTAGTTTCCCCAAGCCTATGCTGTCCTCTATGTCAAGTCATGGCCACTTTTCTCTGTCACTTCCAGGATGGCTCTCTTTTTTTATTTACCCTAATCAGCTGCATTGAAATTCTCTTCTTAACTCTATCATGCACATCTTCTTCATTAGAAACAGACATCCCATGCCACAGAGCAACACCCTTGAAGACTAAAAGTCTTATAAATGATTCTATTGGGTATTTTCACATTGAAACAGGGACATGTATCTGGGAAACTTGGAGCATAGCATGCTTAGTATTAGCACCTAGTTTCCCTCAGTGTGTTCAGCAGCGACGTGCCCAGTCACAGAGGTCAATTAGCAGCATCTAATATCAAGCTGAAAACCTTTCAGATGGATCATTGAAGTTATTTTCAAAATTGCTCATTATCCCACATGTACACTTGCATAGCGCTCAGCATAATGCAGACTCACCATAAGTATTTATTTATTAACGATGAATGTGATATGCCTGGGAAAATAATGTGCAATATGAAAGCAGAGTGTTAATGTATGTTTTGATCACAATAGTGATTACGATGACACTCATTGGGTCCTATCAACTAGATGGAAAAGGAACAATATTGACATCTCGTTACCACACAAGATAATCAACCTTAGTATAGAGTAAATACTGGTACAGGAGGGTGCTCTGCTAGTTTATTTTATATTAACTTTGGACATGATTAAAATAATGAGTAGTTTATAAGAAATTCCAATTCGGAAAAAAAATCCAACATGAAAACATTTAGTTCTCAGCAACAGTGTTGGATCTCAGCTAAAACAGTGTTCTTACATGTTTGGACAGAAAACAGCACTTCATTTATAAATAATGTTTTTATTTAAATAATCTTGAATTAAAATAAAACCTTTGGCCCTGCTCGTAATTAAACAGCAGTGTCTTACACTAGATTCATTCTAAACATGCAGGCAGAGAAAAAAAACACTTTACAAATAAAACTATACACAAGCTGCAGTGTTTTGGTCCATTAGGGAGGGGAACACCTGCAGAGTTTTACTTCTCCCACTTAAGGGGCTGCTTCTATTGGGTTTAAGTGTGATAATTCCCTGTCCCCATATGGGAACCAGAGATTAGTCCCAACCAAAATAACCAGCATACTCTAGTACCTGCAAGCATGGAGGGGCCTAAGCATCCCTGTTAGGCAGAACAGGAACAAGGGGCTCTTCAAACAACTGGTCACATGGGGACACAGAGAATGGGCACTCATAAGTCCAATGAAACCATGTGCTTATTCAGCTCCTACCAGGGTGGAAGAAAAGTCATTGCTCAGGGTGGCCCTATTCAATTTAGCACAGCTGGTGGAACTGGCTGAGTCTCTCCTTTGAAAATCCTGTAGAGTGTTGGGCCCTGTGGTCTTCCTCAGCCTGAAAGCAGCCATCCAAACAGGAGTGTCATGGACCACATTGAGAAACAATGGGGGTGGGGATTAGGTGGGCTGCGTCACCTTAGGCAAAGTAACATATGGGAATGAGTGCTTCTGCTTCTTCCTTGCAAAAGGGGGGGTCTGTGTTTTGTTTCCCCAGCAGAAGCTGGAAAAGCTCTCCTCACACACTGCCATAGCTGATGGGCCTGGCCTCCCTTCCCGTCATGGCTGACTATTCCATGTGCAAATGGCCTGCACAGAGTACCTGGCTGCTTGAAATCTGCTAAAGTGCATACACACCAAGAAGAAACAACAGTGTCACTTGTATGCCTCAAAATTTAGGCTTCAACAACTGCCACAGGCATGAAGCATGACAATATTTTAGGTGACAAGTTTGTAAAGCAATATTGTGTTCAATTTTAAGTATATATTGTGAATTTAATTTATTTTACCTTGAGTAAATTGCAGTTACTATTTTGAGCATAGTAGGAAAATTTCAGCAGTGGCTCCTTGCTAACATACCTCAGACACATTGATTACATTCTACTCTGTGATGTGGAATTCCCATCAGTATGCTATGAATATGTTTTATTGCCATTAGTTGATAAAGAAGTCCCTTTCAGCCAATGGCTTAACAGAATATAGCCAGTTTGGAATATATATCTATATCTATATCTATCTATCTATCTATCTATCTATCTATCTAT
>LOEQ01001447.1:189629-204605 GCA_001685075.1 Bramus lutescens
GAAAGAAAGAAAGAAAGAAAGAAAGAAAGAAAGAAAGAAAGAAAGAAAGGCACCCAAGAAATGCTTGATGTAACAATGACTAAGAATTTCTCCTATGTTACTGTCAGATAAAAAGCCATAGATCCAAGAAATTAAGAGCATACAAGGCAGGAGGAAACACACACACACACACACACACAAACACACACACACATATACACACACATACACACACATACACACAGCTTACCTGAACATGTAATTTTTAATCTCTCTTAAAATTTATAGTAGTGAATATAACCCAATACCCTAAAATTATAAACATTGAGAAATTATCTGCCCAAAGTAAGGATGAAATACTTTCTCAGACAAACAAAATAGACCGCCTATAGATCTGTCTTAAAAGAAATACTAACTAGGAGAACCTCTTTATTAAAAGAGAAGAAAAATATTCAAGTTAGAAACTTAAAGATAGCCAATAGCAATTTCAAAAATGGTCACTTTGAATTTCAGTGGCTCAAATGTGCCAGTCAAAAGACTGGGAATTTTTAAGAGCTGGATTGAATATGTTCTGCATTCTGAGATGGCCATGATCTACAAAGATAAGGAGAGTGTGGTTCTGGTGATGTATTTGAGTGTCAAGTTAACAAGTGGTCAAGTCATGGTGGTGAATCTTGATTATCAACATGATGATATTTAGAATAAATCCACAGAGATATACATACACAGAGGCATATCTGTAAGGTAGCTTCTATATGGATTTATGTGAGTTAGGGAATGCCCACCTAAAATGTGGATGGCACCATTCCATGGGCCGAAGTCCTGAATTCAATATTAAGGTAAAGGTGGGCTGCACACCAGCCCCCACAAGCTATTGTCACCTTGACTTTTTCACCATAAGGAGCAGGACTTTCAAACTGTAAGTCAAATAAAACATTGTTTACTTAAATCCTTAAATTAAAAGGATTTTATCAATTTGATGAAAAGAAAACAAACAAGCAAATAAAACTATTGTAGCACCAATAATTATTTGGCAAAAGCTTTAAAAATAATAAAATCAGATAGATATATTTTCTCTATAGGAATATACAATACCATTCCATGAGAATTAGGGATATCTGAGATGTAAACTAATATCGCATACACATTAGACTAGCTAAAATCAAAATCACTACAACCAAGTCATGGCGAGAAGGGAGGTCACTGAGAGCTCTTGTTGGTTGCTCACAGACATAGAAAATGTTATGACCACTTTGAGAGTGTGTTAGGGTGTTTCTTCCAAAACGAAGTAGATCATGTGGCCTCTCACTAATACTTCATGGTATTTAACCACAACACCATTAAAGTGGACCTGACACCTCAACTATGCACTGCTTGGTGGCAGATAATCCACCTAACGGAGAAGTGAAAGTATTTTTAAAATGTTACATTGTATAGGTGTAATGCACTTTACTGTATTTTATAATTGACATGAAATATATGTACTACTCTGAAGGCTATGATAAAAGTGCATGAGATAATGGAAGAATAGAGCATAGAAAGAAGGAATCCCAACTAAACACTTATTTCATTCCATCAAACAAAGACAAAAACACATGTCTACAAAAGACAAAGGTGGTAGATTAAATCCTTAATAAAATACTGAGTACATTAAATACTAAGAAGAGTAATTAAATTTAAAATAAATATTTCCATATTGAATAAAATAAAAAAATATCTTGCATAATCACGTGTTTAAAGTACAATTACTAAACGTTTTAAGTTAAGATGACAGAAAATTCTGTCACAAATTTGCAAGAGAGATAGATAAGACCTGTGTTCATGTTTTACTTTTATAAAAACATTTTTCAAGCAGTATAATTGTGTAGTGGAATTTAAATAATGGTTAGTTTCAAGACAGAACTTTACCAACTTTTTTAACATATTTATCTCATACTATCTAATTAATGATTAACTAAAATAAAAAAAAAACAAACAAAGGCCTCAGATTAGAATATCTTCACAACCCCAGCATCAGTCTTAAGGGAGAAATGGTGGAGGAAGAGGACGGGTGGGGTGTCTGGGATTCTGAACAAAAGGCAAACCTACCCACACATTTAAAACTTTGCATTACAGGAATTCTTCAAGACAGTTTTTAAACTTTATTACTTTATTTGATATTCAGTCTAGCCAAAGTTTTATACAGGCTTAATTTGCTAAGTATCTCTTGTAGATATTTCCCTATTGTCTTTCCTGTTCAATGTTTTAGAAGTCTATAGGCATATATGGGGCATTTACCAAAACTGACCACATGCGAGGCCCATGAATCAACAAACTCGAGGGAGTGGGTGCTGCATAGGTTCTGCTCTCTCAGCATAGAACTAGGAAGCTGTTATTACCAAAAGCTATGAGGTTAACTCGTAATTCTTGGAGAGTTATGAAATAACTGATGATCAGGAAGGAAATGAAAATGGGAAGTTATGATCTGAATTATAAACAAATGGATTTCATACCTTCCTAGGGACTATAGATTCATTTTAAGCGTGTGTGCTGGAAAAGAGTGTGGCTGATAATTAAATACCTTGGTTTCAATACGGCGAAATCCAAACCACACCTTAAGTAAAACAGTGGGGAAGGAATAACTATTAAATGGAGTCAGAATGGATGCTAACTGAACAGAAATCAGATCAAGTCTCTGGGAAGGCTAAGCCACAGTCAACTTCTACTTGAAAAAAACTGATCTAGATAAAGATGAGGTACCACGAATAAACGACAGCAGTGAATGAGCAGGCATTAAAGAATCTATAAATATTTTAAAGGTATTTAGAAGGTTAAACATTTTGACACTAAATAAGAAAACATAGGCTTTGCCTTTAGTTTGAAAAAACATTGTTTACTCAAACTTGAAGAACTACAAAATGTAAAATCCACTCAACTTCTTAAGACTATAGAATAAAAATAGCTAGTGCTAGCAGGCTCTGAGCTTTGTGTTTGCAGCAGATCTGTGAAAGGAGGTGGGTGTTTGGCCTGGCTGTCCATTCTACACAAAGCATAGGACACTAATTTTTGGGTTGGAAGCCTTGAACCCAATAAACTATGAACTCAGATACTTCTGACCATTTTGAGTCCCCAGATTTCCCTGTTCTGCAGGGTTGAAGTAGATTTCCTCCTTTTATCTGATATGATAGTTGTCTTGAATTTTCTCACTTAATTTCTTTTCTTTTGGAGGTATACAAAGGAACTAAGCAATGCTTGTACAGTTGCTTACAAGAGAAAAGCTGTTCCCATGATTGGTATTTACTGTCTCTTTGACTTTAGATTTTAAAGCCAGAATCACAGGGTAGAATCCCCAGGGAGATAAATGCTAAATAGTCACAAGGTTTTGAACAATTATTTTAGTGATCTAAGAACTATGTGGAATTAATGGTAAGACTAAAGAGATGAAGTACGCAGTTGGCTCTTATGAAGTGAATGGCTGAGTAATTTTATTTGACGTCTTTGCATCCTGTGTGTAACTGCATTCTCTCTTGACTGATGGAAAGGAAGTTGGATCATATGAAAACAAACTCACAAAACCAACTGTATATCGCTATCATTCTAGAAATGGAGGTATAATTTTATTCTTGTTATATAAATTTTTATTAATTAATTCGTTTTTATTAGGTTTCTGTTTTATGGAAAAACACAGGTGGTGCTTTCAAATCATCTTTTGTGTTAGCGTTTCAGCATGGAATCTTCTCTGGAAAACTGGACATGTTACATTTTAGGAATGTGTGTCTCCCTTTGGCAAACTTTTGGGAGAATCTTTATGTTATTGACAGTTGCATCATTTAAAGAGGAAATGCAAATTTTGCTTAAAGAATTAAACACAGCCAGAAATATGAGAAGAGTAAAGAATGAGCAAGCCAGCTTTAGCAGGAGGATTACCAGGAATGGGGAAAAATACAGCCAGCTGCTCAACTTGCTTCATGTCAGGTGCATATCCTTCCAGGTGAAGGAGATGCTACCAGCTCTGGCTACCGATGATCAGTTTGGCTGAGGACGAAAGTGACAAAGGCTAGTTGCCATAGAGAGCAAGGCACTGACACCTTGGTCATATGCCACAGAGGCATGTGACATTGTGCCAACTGGTACTGTATTAATGGGCTGTCATTATTTTGAGTGGTTGTGCACCTATATTAAGGTGATATATTTGTATCTCTCAAAATGTTCATTTTACCTTATAAATGCTGTTTACTTAATGTTTTCTGTAGGTCAGTAGTGAGTATAGCAAGAATGATGCTTTCTTCTGTTTTGTACTTTGTTAGGAAATCTGGGGACCATTGCTCTATTTTGTAATAGCATTCTTAACGAACTTAAAAGATAATCTGGCATATCAGAATTGCCCCATGCCATAACGGGATTGCCAGTATGAAACACGGGAATTGTCACATGACACACTGGAATTGCCACATGACATTGAACTTTGAAGAACCAAAAGTAGGAATCCATCTTTTGCTCCTGGAGTTAGTATTTCCCTCTCTTCCCACTACCTTGTCTATATACAATGCTACACTAAGTGCTTACAAAGCTTGAAATAGCTTTCCTTTCTTATGTGGATGAAGAATCCTTTTAGTCCTTATATAAAGGTAGGTAATGTTAAGTATTTTACTTCTTTTATTTTTGGGATAGATTTTCATTCCTTTGAAATGCCTGTAGACAAAGATATTTTACTTGCTTATATAATACCATGTACAAATCTATTTTCCAAATACTAATTTTAGTAACTTAATATATTTTTGTTAGAAATATTTTACTTAAAATACATTTTATCCATATGTATTCTGAAAGATACAATTCTTTTAATATTGGTAGTTAAGCTCCCACAGTTTTAGTTAAGTGTTTCAATAATTATATTGTCCAAATTGAAAAAATTATACTATAGCAATTTACATATGATGAAAATTGTTGGAACATAGAAACAACGGCATCTTTAATTGAAATAGAAAAGACTTTTGGATAAAAAGGTAATGTTAGAGTTCACATTAGTTTAAGTTAATCTACAAAAGAGTGTGGGACAAAGGCAGGCTCAAGAAGAATTGAATTTTTCCTCTGTAGAAGTTGTGAAAGAAGACAGGCACCAACACAGACAGATTCATGGACATGAAGAAAGGAGGCATGTTGTGCTCTTATTTTATCAGGCACATGATGGAAATACAGAAGGACAAATATCAATCCAAGGTATGTATTAAAAAGCTATCAAAGAAGAGAAGAAAACATTTCTAGTAAAATTAATGACTAATTTTTTGTGAACCTACAATTTACTAGACATTGTACTCCAACATGAGTGTGTCATCTTTGCTAACCCATAAGAATGTAGTGTGGAATACATCCATGAACGTGCATGCTGCAAAAAATTGAAATATATCAATTTTAAGAACTTGCCTAAGGAGTCAAGGTTAACTGGCATGACCTGCTTTTCATGTGCAAATACAAAGATTGTCAGAAATATTTATAGAAGACAATTAATATTGTATAAACCGAAGCCTTCAGTCAAAGGTTATGTATTTAAATCTGTAACAAAATTGAATTGCAAGGAATGAGATTGAGTTTTGTGTTATTCTCTAATCTTATGATTTTTTTATATTTTTTGTTCTTCTGAATAATAAAGGTTATAGATTGCTGTAGAAAACAGAATCAATGGAACAAATTTGCCTTCATCTGGAAATTGTACCACAGTACATCTGTCTGAAATACTTATGAATAGTTCTAAAGTAGTACTAATATTAACATAAGGTCTCCATGTAAGAGCAAATTTTAACGTTAGGTGCATACACATTCAAGTATACATCTTATTTCCTTTATATATGTGCATTTGCAGTCGTGAGACAAACGTACATACATTGGAAAACTAAAATGACTATATTTTAATTAAACTTTGGTTACTGTAACTGATGAGTATTTTCTGAATTTCCTAGTTTCATATTTCCTGTGAGATTGAAAGCACCTTGGTCTCACATGACTGTGATGGCCTCAGACAACATGTGACATCTGCGAATTATAAGTGGATTATTCTGTTAGTCAGGATCACAGGTTGTGCTGAGTAATTTCAATTTCTTCTTTGCTTTATATTTGCATTTAATTTTATTGACAGAATCTAAAGACTCAAGGCTGTGAGAACAACTGATTGAAAAAGACATTTTTGGTAACTTTATTTAGATGTGTGTGTGTGTGTGTGTGTGTGTGTGTGTGTGTAAGCTCTGTTTATGTTGCAAATCTAAACCAGAGCACTGCATCAGGCGATAACTTCCTGACACAATGAGCATCAGGTAGGTTTTTTTTGCCATATTTTCTGCACATCAGTGCTCCATATGCCTTAAGAATGTCACTGGAGTCTGGCAACAATTTTGAAAGGCTCTTGACAGGTTGTTTGGTGTCAGTCTTTGGTAGGAATTGCCTGGGGTTGTGGCTGAAAGAATGGGGAAATTGTATCAACTACGAAACACAAGCCTAACAGAAATAACTGGATTTGGGAGTGATTTCTACAAACGTAACGGTTTCAGATCCTTTATTGAGGGGGGGAGAGAGAGAGAGAGAGAGAGAGAGAGAGAGAGAGCGTGTGAATGTGGAATACGTGGAAACAAAAAAAAATTTTGGCTGGATGTTCATTAAATCCAATTAGCAAACAAAATGTCACATTTCTGATTACACAGAAATATTTTGAAAATTCAATTGAGGAACAGTGAATATAGACATTAAAGAATATCTTGGTCAGTGTTGATTACAGCAAACAAATTAGCATTCTAAGTATCTCAGTTACTGTTCCATGTTCTCCCTTTCTGCGCATCTCACACTCTTTCTAGACCACGTTTAGTAGAAAGCATGTGGTGTTCTTTATATATTTGGATGTTGGTGTGTTTAAGATATTTAGCATTATTAAGCCTGCAGAGTCATTGGCCATACGAGTTTCTATTTTGCTGAAAGTAGTATGTTCACAGATGGTTATTAGTCTGTGCATGCAATTTTTGCTTATGGGTGGAAGTGATTGGAATGGAAAGTGGGAAAAAAAAACCAAAGATAATTGCTTTTTGTGAAGCCAGAGTAGACTGATTTTGAGACCAGTGTGGGATGATCGTAATGCCTATCAACAATCGTATGGTCATAATATTGCCAAATCGTTGAATGAGCCAATCTTCCATCATAAGCAATAGTTAAAAATTAACCCCATCACCTGCAGGATACCTTATAATGTCAAGTATTTGTAACTAAACATTTGTATGAACATGGCATATAACAGACCTTTGTCCATTTTCTTAGATAGCTTGTGCATGCTTGTGCTCCTTGACAATGTTCTGGTCAGTGACAGTCTGACCACACCATCTGGTGACACCATGTTCCTCTGTGAGTACACACTGCAAAGCTCTCTAAGTTCTCAGAGTGAGCCATTACCATCAAGCAACTGGTAACTACGTGTTTACATGACTTCCTTTTGATCCTAAGATCTTGATGTTGGACCTCTTTCTTCAGCATCATATTGTCTTCATTCAGTGTGTCAAATATAATATAGCATATAGCTATCATGCAGCCAATCATTATTTGTTTCCAATGGAAATATTAGATTCTTTCCTGTTTTTAGTGTTTAATGAAATCATTCAAGTTCAGGGATCTAAATCCTAATATATTTTAACCTCATCAATCTTCAGTAACAAAGAGTGGGAAGATATTTGCAAAGAACATCCACTCCTGAACACACAGCTAAAGAACCAGAGGAGGCAGTTCTGACTCTCACTAGAGGCATGAGCTCACTCAATTTCTTCCACCTAATCTCCAGTATTTTTCCTTTATTTATTCTCATTACATAAACAAATATGTTATGAACATTTCATAAAACCAATAGTAGCAGCAAAATATGCAAGACAAGACTGGAAATGGACATGAATAATGCCAGCAGGTATGGAGATGGAGGCAGGAGGAGCAAGCTTTCTAGGGTAGCTTGGTCCCGTAGTGAGACGTTTATTTTCTAGGGTAGCTGAGTCCCATAGTGAGACCTTTATTTTCTAGGGTAGCTGGGTTCCATAGTGAGACCTTTATTTTCCAGACGTTCTACAGGTAATTAAAATTTCCAGGCAGTGACTGCATGAATATGTTTAGCACACCTAATTTTAGAACTAAGACTAAAAATAGCTGACTAAAAGCAATTCTAATATGTACTAGTTTCAAATAAGTTGTTTTATTTTAATAATTTATTTAGAATACTTTAAATTTGATTTCTTTATAATACATGCAATAAAATGATAATTGCTCGTCTTCAATGATGGCAAATACTTTTATTTAAGATTTAAACTCACTTGTGAAGAAAGTGAATATCTCTTAAATGCTGATTTAGAAATATGTTACAATTAAATTTTATTTGTAATTATTTTAGTGAAAAAGTTGGCTGAAATATACCCTGAAACACTGCATTTAAAAAACAGTATAATATATCTGAAAATAGTGGTTCTAGTAAAAATCCAAAGGAGTAAAAACAGTTGATATTTTTCTAAATTATTTATAGGTTACTCCTTTGGAAAAACATGAGAAGATATGTAAGAGATGTGTACTAGAATTTGAAATTTGAGAGAACTTCCCATGCTAGCATAAACAAGAAATGGAAATTAGGTCAAGCAAAACACATTGAAAAGTCAAAAGGAATACAACTATATTTAAACTCAGAAAATTCAAACCTAGAAACATGAAATAAAACACAATGATGAGCAATCTGTTCTGAGAATATGAAAAATTCAAGAAAGCAAAATTTAGGATTGCTATACATTGTATCATTATTGTAGGTTGACAGTCTTCATTGCGTGTTCAGTTTTGAAGACAGAAAAGTTAATGAAAATATTTTTGTTGTCAAGGTTAAAACATGCTTCAAAATACTAGCATGTGACTCAGTCATGCACCTAACATCACCATGACGAAAATCACCTTGCTGTTAAAAACTATGATATCCTTGTACAGCTTCACCATAGGAAGGAATGGCTCTAAGATGGGAAATCTGGTAAAACTTACTGAAACTGTAACTCAAAAAACAAATGTAAGTAACCCACAGTTATTGAATATACTCTAGTGCTATTCAAAAGTTAAACTTTACTAAACTATTTAGAGGATGTATGTAGAAAAGACTGTTGAATTATTTTTAAAATGAAGGTTTAAAAATTTCTAATTATTAATGCATCCCACTACTAATCAGTCACACACAATGCTAAGATCTGATGAGTGGAATGTTGATATGGAATGGACTGCACATCTAAATATTACTGCTTTAAGATAGGTAGGACCCACCAAACTTCACGGTGAAATAATGCATTCATTGCTTTTAAAGATGTATTATGAAAGGTGGGAGCAAGCTCAATGGTCATTAGTAGAGTGTCTGAATTTCAGGGTTAAACAGACTTTTATGCCAAGCATTTCTACCTTCTATAAGGTAAGCACTTGGATGATAGTTGTTCCATGTTTGTGAAAAGAGTGAGGAAACAAGGCAATGCAAGTATGGTTGTAGATCTGAGCGCTTATTTTTACAGCTTAATTGTGGCATCAAAACAACAACAAAAGAAAACTCATTTCAGCTCACTTCAGACATGTTTTGTATATATCACAACACATTGGGCTACACATATGAAAGAAATGCTTTTTCTGCCAGCCAAGGGCATAAAGTCAGTTAAAGGCAGAAATGTGGAAGGAATCAGGTGGTGCGCACAGAAGCCAGTTAATGAGTACAGCGTAAGAACAGCAGATCACCATCAGGGCACACTGTGTGGCAAATAGAAATAGAGACCACCCTAGTGTTTTGCCTAAAATAAAGTACAGAACCAACACCCAAAGAAAAGACAGGAAGGTGTTTTGGTTTTTTGTTTTCTTTTGTTTTTTTGAGACAGGTTTCTCTGTAGGTTTTGTGCCTGTCCTGGAACTTGCTCTGTAGACCACGCTGGCCCCAAACTCACAGAGATCCAACTGCCTCTGCTTCCCAAGTACTGGGATTATAGGCATGCACCATCACTACCCAGGATAGTTTTTAATAGAGGCATTTACAAATGGTAGGAGTGTTTAGGTGAAGCAAGTGAGATGGAAATATGCTAGTAAATTGAATTGGGCTAGAGTAGTAGGCTATTTAATTATTAGGGAACAGAAATCTGGGTAAACACACTCACAAGACTTGCCTATATTTAAGTGGTGCTCGAGAATGAACATTCTCTGGAGAAACCTGGAAGGGAACTGTGATTTCATTCCTTACTGATGTCTGTGGTTCTTCTATGCACCTGTCGGGCAACTCTCACCACTACAAACCCACCAGATTTCATTCCTAATGTATCTTACACTATTTTTATGAACCAATGGGGATTTCCTTGAAGCATGAATCTAAGAGTGTAATCCCATTCTGTTCCAAGTAAGGATGGGAAGCGCTGCATTGAACAGAGATTGCTGACAACTTGAACCACTAATTTTAAATATCATTTTATGTCTTTCTGAGGTGTTACATTGAAAATGAAGACATCTCAGTGTTAAACATAAACATGGCTCCTCAAAATACAGCAGCAAGCCACATGTAATTAATTTTATATCAATGCCCACTATGGACATTTACAAACATCCTTACTCTTTTATTTGCTTAAGTATCTTAATATAAATGCGCTGGGAAGCCTTTGCTACAGTAGGGAAAAGTTCAGTACAATTTAGTTTGGACAACACAGATGTGTGAGATTGAATGGTATGTGATGGTGTACTAATGATTTTTACATGGAAAGCTTAAGAGTAGTACCAAAATTATGGTCATGAAATCTCAAAAATGCTTCATGTTTGTGCTGATATTGTATTACTAATTGAAAGACTCAGCAATCCATTATTATGGTTACAAGCAGAGATGCTGGGGAGTGTTTTTTATTTAAATTTTTTAAAACAAGAAAAAGAAAAACAAACAGAAAACAATACTTTTCTAGTTTTTACGGTTCCAAGTAAAAATTACCCAGTGACAAATTAAACATATAGATTTTTCACTGTGTCTTTTTTTCCTCTAATGTCCTTTTCTTTTTCTTTGCAGCGAAAGGTTTCAACACGAACTCATGTTGGAGTTGAGTCCTTCCAGTTTCCTACCACTCACCAACACACACGCACGCACGCACACACACACACACACACATGCACACAAAATAAATGAATGAAGAAGAAACGAAAAACAAGTGTGTGCATGTCAACAAGTTTCTCACAATCAAGATCAATAAACAAAACCATAAGGCTGCAGAAGAATCCCTCCCCTCCTCCAATTTATAGATGAGTAGAATGAATGCTTCAGAAAATTTCCCTGGAGGACACAGGGTGGAATTTGAAACTGTAAAAGGAGCAATGAAAACGAGAGGAGCAGATGGAAGCTATTTAATCAGAATAACGTTGCCTCTCACAAAGACTCTAATCAAATGTCATGAACTTCTATTATTGACAACACAGGCAGGCAGCAGTTGTCTTTGGACTTTAAAAATATATTCAATGCGTGTTACACTATAAAGAGTCATAAATTCTGCCTCAGCAAAGTGTCATGCACCTGGTAGGTACACAATAAAGGTTTCTTTAAATGGAAGTTTATCCTAATTTTATTAGACTCCTGTGTCTACGAATGTTGAAAAAGGAAAGATGGACAAGAGAGTTACTATATAATTTCAGGTTGTAAACACACAGAAATCCTCAAATGGGAAAGGCTTAAGATATGAAAACTATTTATGTGAATTTTTTGCCACATTCTTAAATTAAAACAAGAGCATTTGACGCCTTAAGATATTTTTTATATTTTTTAAGCAATCACCAGAGGCTCTTATTCCCTATCAGAAATGATCAAAAGTTCTTGACAAATGCTTCCCACCTGGATTCTCCCCTTGACCTCTATATTCTGGATGGAGCCATTTAACGCCTTATGAAGGCGTGAAACTATTGAGGGATTTGCAAATGAACTTCTTCAAGTGGAGCTCTGGGGTCTGTAGGTCATGTTGATGTACCTGCTTGGTCTCTTTCAACTATCATGTGTTCTCTTGATCTCCACTAGCCCAGCTGTTGGAGCACATGTGAGCACAGATGAAGGTCAATCAACCCCTTGACTGACACCCCTTCTTCTTGACTTCTTCCAGTGAACACTTGAGTGAATATCATCACTAATATTTTCTATAAACCCTGTATATTTACCAAAGTCTTCCCAATCTTATAGTTCCTCGTATTTACTTTTAATTTTTTCTACACCATCATACTAAGACTACAGAAATGCAACTTTACCATAAGCTTTAGTGCCCAAGAAGGAATAACAGATGAAGCCAGTCACCCTCATAGAGGAAGAAATAAGAGCATGGTGTGAAAGTTGGTTGTCTCAAAACGAGGCTGCGATAAAAGAAGAGGAAAAAGGGTGTGTGGCTGGGCACTTTCTTAATGGGAAAATGAAGTTCTTTCCCCACCCCTCAAAAAAGAACATGTTTAGAAAAAGAGATGAGGGATGTAAGTTTCCAAGTAATTGCAGTACTAGACAGAAACGTCGCCATTTGGGGATGGCGCTCCACAGTTTGTACAGTTGTCCTTATGTTACATCACTTCTCAGTATTCCTTAGTGGGGTTTCATCCTATTAGCCAAACGTTTGGGGGTGAGGTAGAAAATTTGGGGAGGGTGGGGGGAGAGTATGGAAAGATATGCTTCCTTTGACTGGCAAATGTCTACATCTTGAAACGAACAGTTGTACCTAGTGAACCTCTGTTTGTTTAGTAAGAAATAGATTTATACATGTACCATCTTGCTTCCCATCCCCTGCCCTTGCTTTGTTCCCAAAACAAACAAATAAAAAAAAAATCAGGAGAGCACTTCCAGACCACTTTGGTCTCTGTGTAAGATCGCTGTTAACTAACTATCTGGAAGGAAAATAGAGCTGAGATCTCTGGATATATATAGGAATTGCCTTTCATTACTCTTCAGGACTGTTGTATAAAAACAAGTAGGGGTCTAATCTTTTAGGAGGTAGGTACATTTATCCTTGAAGAGAGTATGTCCCCAGATTATTATCACTTTTAAAGGAGAAGATAAGGCATGGAGGGTTTGTGGCTGGCCCATCAGCTGAGTGGGAGAGGATGGGATTGCCATTGTGGAAGAGAAGAAGAGTTCCTTAGGGGCTTTACATGGCTAAAGCTTTTTTGAGATGTTATCCATGCTCCCTGGGTTTCATTTTGAAAGGAATTATTCCAACTGTCCATGTAGTAGTCCTGGATGATCTTGCTGCTCTCAGTTCTCTTTTGTGTGTGTTTGTGTGCGGCTATGGGTTTCATCTGTAACGCCATGTGCTTAGGAGTGTGGTCTCCCTGTAATGGAAGCTGCCATAAACTATTGCAGCACGGATGTGGTGAGAAAGAGGGCTTGTTCCACAGAGGCTTTCATCTCACACCTTAAGGAAAAGGATATATCTAAAAAAATGGAATAGATTTTTTTTAAATGAGGCAAACTGGTTAGTGCTCCCACCCTGACTTATGTTGTTTCCTTACAATGTGCTCCCACACAAAGGAATAACCTCAATCAGTTGCCTCTTTTCTTAATTTCTGATCCTTCTCAGTATCGTTTTGCTACTGTGATTTGTCAGATTCCTACTTTGGGTATGGGTTAGCAGACCTAGCCTCTCCCAGAGGAGTCCTCAGATCCTATTTTGACTGAACTGAGAGGAATCCATGAGGTGCTATCTGGCAGGACTTAAGTGTATCCTATTGCTTTGGTTCTCCTTTCCCTGAGGGCCTACTCTACTGTTTTTGATGTCCTCTCCTAGATTTCCTTCGGTTTGGGTGTGTTGAGGTTTGTTGAGAAGGAGGTTGAAGCGAAGTTCCAGGAGTGAAATTACAGTGTGTTATGAGGGTGGGGAAAGTTAGTTTTATTTCTCCCTACATGGGATCCAGCACTGTGAAATTCAGTCTTCAGCAGGAAGAAAGGCCCGGTAGTTCCCCTAAAACATACTTCTTTCTTTAACAAAGTTCATGCTAGTGTTAATAAATTAAGAAGAAATTGCTTGTCTCTCCACCTCAACGTTGTTTTATGCTCTTTTCATATTGTTGTCTGTGCTGTAATTCATACTTTTGATACCATTTCTGATGTGTAAAGTCAACTGTCTTTTAAATATCGTATAAAGAGTTCAGTTGTAAATAAACTATTGTGGCCATTATAAAAAAAAGAGAATGCAGAAACGATACCACAGAACTGTGAGGTTAATTTCTTGATAAAGAAGGAGAAAGTGAACAGAAAAGGGATGAGAGGGCAGGAGGGTGAGACAGGAGCAAGGTATCCCATTGCCTCATTTGTTTTAATTAAGTTATAGTCTTCAAATAGGGAGGGATTCTTTTTTTGCTTTTTAAAATCTCTATAGTTTTACAAAGTGAAAATTTTATATCAATAAAATACTTCTACAGATACACTTAAATCTTAAGTCACAAAAATATACTTGAGAATGTTTAGGAAAAAAAATGACTGATGTTTAATCATCTCCAAGGTCAATTTTTGCACCTGCATACAATAAAACTGGACTGTGTCGCAGCTCACAAAAAGCTCCACATGAGCTTCAGGCTCTGTGTAGAAAGACAGAGTGGATGCTTCTGTGAATTCTTTTTCTGCTTTGTTCCATTTTATTTATTATGACCCTAGCCCAGGGGATGGTATTTCCCATGCTCAGGGTGAATACTCCTTATTTAAATCCAGATAAATGATATGTCCAGAGGTACATCACCTAAGCAATTCAATTCTAGTTGACAATGAATATTAGCCATCTGCGTTCTGCCTTTATCAACTAAACAGCCAAACATACTACTTTTCAATCATAGTATTCTATACTTGGTCTTCAAGAACTCTGATATAACAAAGTTCAGGCAGCCTAATTCCAAAAGTTCTCATGGTCTTCAACACATCTAACACTGCTCAAAATACAAACACTCCTTGCAAGACTTAGATAAACACTTAAACACCTATTCATTTTGTATTTGTGTGTGTGTGTGTGTGTGTGTGTG
>LOEQ01001447.1:204647-212147 GCA_001685075.1 Bramus lutescens
AGAGAGAGAGAGAGAGAGAGAGAGAGAGAGAGAGAGAGAGAGAGAGATATTAAACATAAGCCAGGGCAACTTGAACTTGCGGAAATCAATTCTCTTCCAACGATGGAGCTCTGGTTGCCAGACTTAATGGCTACTAATTTTACCTGCTTCACCACCTTACTGACCGAAGACAAACTACTAACTATAGCCCCCATACAGCTAAAAAATGAATCACGTATTCATACCTCTGATTCAACGTACAGAATAAATGTTCCCATTCCAAAAAATAGCAACACGAAGATAGCATGTGAAGACTAGACCAAACCAAGTTTGAAACCTAGCAGGATGAACACAAGATTCAGAAACTCTGTTCAGCATCTGGGCCTTATAGTGACATCATCTTGATTCTAGTGGACTTTTACTGGCCTCTCATTCAGTTCTACAACACATTGTCTCTTTCTTACGTCAGTCCCACTCCATAACCTCACCTATCCTCAGGGGTGTACCATGGTGTCGCTATCAGCAACATCTTTAGGTCTCTGTTCCAAGTTAGGTTGCAGCATGGTAGAGTGACCTCTGCATAGAATTTCTGACAACCCAATGGCACACATTTCCTGCCTTCAGCATTTTCCTGGAACCTTGGCACAAGACTCCATGGCCCCGTAGCACTTGCAGTTTGCACGCCTGCAAAACTGCAACCATGTGATTGACACTGCCAAGTTCTGCTGTCAATTCAAGATGTAGCTGGGCCCTGTTCAACAACCATTGGAATAGCTTTTGTGATGAACCAGAAGAAACACTGTTCTAGGTGCTTGTTTCTGGTCAAGTGTTGTGAACTCAACCTCTCTCTCTTTGAATGAATTTTTATCTTGACAAGCAATCTTCAAAAGGTATTGCGGCCTTGGTGCCCTTTTCTTATTGCCCCAATGCCAAGTTACACCTCAGCTGCCCTTGTTTCTTTGACATTACAGCTGCTTTCTCTTCTTCCATTTTGCTTCAACTTATAGCATTTTAGGATTTCTCTAACTTACACCTCCAATTTCTTCCACATTCTTCCAACATATCTAATCACAAATCACATGACTAGCCTACCCTTCATGTAATCATCTCATGTATTTGTGATTTTTCTTATTCATGGAGCAAAATACCTGAAAAAAAGTCAAATGAAAGCCAGGGAAAACTTACTTAAATTGCTGCTTTGAGGGTCCTGTCTACCACAGTGAGAGAGGTACCATAGTAGGAATATGACACATCTAACTAGCCACTTCACATCACAGGAAGCAGAGAGGCAGGCAGGGATCGAGGGAGGGGACAGGGACGGAGAGAGAAATCAGCGCTGTTGTTCAGCTCACTTCTTCCTTTTTCCCTTTTTTATTCAGGCTAGGATTTTAGCTGTAAGATGGTACCATCCACATCCACTGTACTCAGTTAAATCCCCTTGAAAATGCCCACCTAGACACCAACAAAGGTTTGTGTTTCTAAACCCAGTCAAATATTCCATGAAGATTAACCATCACAGATGTTCAGCAGCAGGGGCCTAGATGTCAGTTAAATAGTAGGAAGGTGTAGAAAGGGGTCATGAAGGGGGCTGGCCAGCAGAATATGGACTGTGATGAGCAGCGTGAATTGACAGGGCTGGGATTTCCTGCTGAGAACCAGATTTTCAAGAAGGGTCATGATCACTTTCACACTTCATAGAAGTGTGACTTGGATAATCAAGGTGCTTCTAGTACCACATACAGGTATGAGGGTAAGGAAGAAGCTACAGCAAGAGCCTCCTCAAAATGAAGGCACCTGAAAATGATACTGAAAGGGAAGGTGAAATTTGCCCCTTATGGATATTTAAGCAACATGTCTTTCAAATTTCAATTCCCTCTGGGGTGATAATAATGTATCTCTTTCTTTCCTTCATAATGATATTAAATATCTGGTCTTTTTTATGAGAATTATAATTATTTACTCTTACAGATTTTCCTGAGAAGTTTTTGGTACAGGCAAAATATAAAGATGTTGTCTGTCCATGCATTTTGAAAAGCATAGTAATAAAATAGATGACTCTGGGAAACCCAACAGCTGACATCAGTTCTGATGATTTTCTGTTTGATCCAATTCTACTTGGCTTCCATGAACTCTTTTTCAAACAAGCCTCTACTTTGAGACTTAACAATTCACATATATATTGTCTAGTTTTCTTAGTAGTGTCGCTAAGGCCAGAAGACAGAGGCTCAGCCTTCCACACTGGAGCAGCCTTGCTGCATGGCTCAGCTCCTTCTCAACCACCCCCTCCAGATGGTATCAGACCACCACCACCTCCTTTAACAGTGTCCTCTAGGCATGTCTGCCATTCTTCTCCTTTATTCTTATGCTTCCTCTTGGTCATTTTCCACCCACTGACTCCTTTGCTCCTCTTTAATCCATCTATGCATCTCCCCTTGCCATTGCTATATTCAGACCCGAATACCATCTCCTGCTGTACTCTCTTGAAATGGTCCTTATACTTATTGTAATTTCTACCTCTTGAATAAAGTAAGTCTTGATGTTTTTAATAACTACCACCAAAAAAATGGATTTACTCTTGCCATTAATGTTCAATTTTCCTTTGCTGCCAAATTTCAAACTTGTATGTCTTCTCTAGAAGTAAATATCATCATAAATAATTTTAATTACTTTATGACGTATCATATCTTATCCAATCTCTAAAAGATATTTTATTTATATTTTCTCTTGACTTTATTAAAACAAGGTTCAATGAGCATATTTTACTATAAAATGTACCTTACAATTTGATAACAATTTCAGCATTATGTATATAAGACTAATTCTTTTATGTAGCTGCATTACTCATTTTTATGAATCTACTGTAACTTAGTACATAATTACTAAGCACTTTTACAATTATTTATTTGACAAATTAGTGACTTTTCTTCTCAATGTTCCTATAAACATTTATGGTTAAATACTGGTATGTGTTGGAATAATTTTTAAGGACCGAAGTGGTCAGGCCATGGGATATATGATTAGTAGGTCAAGCTAAAAAGATATTGCCAAGGAGATCCCACAGAGGTTATGGCACTTTTCTACCTCACTAGAAACAATTATGGGGCTGAGTACATCTATGTCAATTTTAATCTTTGGCTCTTTAGACTAGCATTTTCTACTGAATGGCTGGTGATGTCAACAATATGATATTGTGGCATAATTTTCTTAATTGTTATGGGGAGTCTATGTAATTGCATATAATTATTGATTATAATGTTGCCCCCTGAGTGAAATGTACTTTCTTTGTGCATTTCTTCAAAGATTAAGTTCATGATAGTTTTTCATACACACACACACACAAACACACACACACACATATATATATATATACACATGCACAGGCATGAATATATGCATACATACATACACGCACACATACCCATTCATTAACTAAATGCATGTATGTATACACATGCCTACATATATGCATGTATATATATATACCATGAATACTTAAATACACAAATATATACTTACACACATACAAACACATGTATACATGTATATACATATACACATACATACACATGTATTCATGCATACATACCTACACAAACACACACATACACACATATATTCACCTCTCACTTACTCTATATTTTTATTGAGTTATGATCTTGCTAAGTAGCATAGGCTTGTCTAGAGTTTGATATGTTAACACAGCTAGACTTCACTCAGAGTTCCTTCTAACCCCTGCCCTCCCAAGAGCTGAAATGAAAGGCCTGTGTGACCGCTCCAGAACTTCACAGGCTCCATTGCCACTGTCTAGTGAGTTTCACCTTAGTCTGTGTCTCCTCTCTCTATTGTCTCTTCAGTGGTCACCAACAAAGACTTCTATTCTTTTATATTAGTGTTTTGTACTTTATAAAGAACGTCTTGATTCCTAAATATACTAGCTTTTTCCTACAAAAGTGTAACATTCCCCTTGACATTTAGTTTTGATCCCTAGTTAGCCATGCTAACATATATGTATGTACACACACACACACACACACACACACACAGAGTTCTGTAATTAGGGATAGGAAACGTATACAGAACATTGTAATGCAAAAGACAGCATTCCAACCTGAGAAAGCTAGACTAGGAAGCAAAATAAGACCTCACAACTTTCGTTTCTGTGGCGTTTTAGAAACTGAACTGCCCTTCACATGGCCGTAGATCCATCATCACCTTTGTAGCTTTCTAAATGCAGATCACAACAGGGCCCCACCCTTTTCAAAACCATGAGTGGCATTTTGACATTATCCAAAACAGAACTAAAAAGTCCCTGAGCCAACATGGAACTCAGGAACTGGTGTCCTGTCTCTGAGATATGTTTAGCCTCTAGGATCCTGTGTCCACCTTGTTGCAGACTTTGTCCACCACCACCTGGAGTTTTAGTGTGCCCTGCCATCTTTCAGCCCTAGCCCCTTCCTGTTGTCAGGATGGCATTATCGTTCTAAAGTGGCTGCATTTCGAGACAAGAAATGACTGCTGCATCAGCTCATGGAAATACAGTGAGAAGTTTTGGAAGGGATGAGGCATGAGATTCTGTCACTGGTGTGAGGACTTTGGCGTCAGACTCTCCCCACTGGCATATTCAAACTTCCTGATGCCTTAGCAGGCAATTGTTGAATTAATGAAGGACCACACATAGCCAAAACAATTCTTCGGACCATTCGCTACCTTAGCTATTTCCAATGACCTTGCAATTTATATTTGTTTGCTTGTTTTGGTTTTATGAGACCTATTCTTGCTTTTCAGGTCCTTGCTAAGGAGCCCTGACTGGCTTGGGACTCACTATCCTTAGCCCTCGGAATACTGGAATTATAGGCATTTGCCCCTAAGCTTTTCTTTGCTGTCTTCAGTAAGTTGATGAACTGCAAATCTATATGTTTATGGTCAAAGCTAATCTTGATTTTTAAAGTTTAGATTGTAGTCTTTAGTATTTTAAGTGCCTAGTGGATCTCAACATGAAATTAAAATACAGTTAACATTGCTTTTTAGTTGGTTACAAGCAGTCAAGATCCTTAATTAAAGACGTATCAAGGTGGAACATAATCTTAGGTCAGGGTTTCACTAATATTCTTATTACCACTTTTACTGAGGTTTTAGCTAAAACGAGTACACCTAAACTTGAATTAGGAAAATTTATTCTTTACTTTTATTTAAAGTCCCACACGTATTATTACTTAGAAAGCACACAAACACATCATTTCTTCCATACCATTTTCTTGTGAGTAGAATTGTGATTCCTTTTGAAATATTCCACAGAGACTAACTGAAATCCAACCAAATTTGAGGCGTGCCTGTAGCATGCTTGCTGTAATCAATGGAGGCCGGCTCCTTTCAAATCCTTTGCAGCACTTGGCAGCCAGCTGAGCTCAAAGAGCAAGTCTTTCTTGAGGCCACAGCCTTTCTTCTGATCAATACCAGCCTCGGGTTCTGCCGGGTCGAGCCTGTGCCCTCTCTTGCTACACGCCTGCGTCTGGGCGAGGTCACTTTCCTTTGTGCATTTAGCCTCTTGCTTTCTCTGGAGATCACTGGGTCTTAGCTTTCAAGCTCTCTGCCCTGGGCCCCCTAGCCACAGCCACTTTGCAGCCAAGGCCTTTAGAGTGCTCACCTGTCCACCCTGCCCTGCACGGGGCTCCTTAGATACTCAGATGGATTTGAGGACCAAAGCCTCCGCAAAGAGAAATCATTGATTCCTTTGACGTCCTCATCGTTTAGCCCAGTGGTCTCTAGCTTCCTAACAAGTATCCCGTGTGGGGACCTAGAATGTTTGAAAGTACATAGACACGGGGGAAAGATGAAATCTCTCTCTAGCTCTGTGACCTACTTTAGACTCTCAAGATAGTATGTAAAACTTAATGTGTTGAGCATAGACAGGTTGCGATACGAAAGTGGGTGAAACTGGATGACAGAGACCCAACCCTACCCTGATGTGGGCTTTATACACTGTCGTCTGGGCTTTGCAGTTGCTGAATTAACTCAGTTATTTCTCACCCACCCACCTCCACTTCCTTTGATTCCCTTTACTCTGAAATGCATGGAGCACGGAGAACAGAGCTTGGGTTGTGTGAAAGAAATACAAGTCACATCTCATTCAATTAATACCACTCTTTCGGAACCCTGACTGCATCGGTCCTAACTTATATTTTCTCACCTTTCCATTCACCCTGGCACCTCATGCATCACCCAAGTTCATGGAGATTCTGCATACCTAAGCACAAATAAGGCTTTACTTCATAGCGGCTTCCTCCAGACACTCAGCTTCTCAGGCCAGAGGTACCACTGTCTTTATCCTTTTCCATTTGTGGCTTAGGAGCCTTAAGCCTGTATTCTCACCCACAGCCTGTCAAAGCATCTGGGTATGAGGGTAGTAGAAGACAGCAGGTTTTGGAAAGATTCCTTCATAGACTTGCTGTATCAATTGAAGAGGCTATTGTTTCTCTGTAAAAGCGAAGATGCCCACTCATTTTACAGTAACCCAACAGATAGCGGCACCTGCTTTCATACACAGCATCGGACCCTTCCACCTCCTTCTCTGTATCTTTATCAATTGTAATGAAATTAGATACTCTGGTACAGGTGCCTCACATGGTCCTCATCAACTCAGACATTTTTGTCTCCTTCCTTTGAACAATTACTTATTAGTAGATATTTTGTTATGAACTGAGATTTGTGCATAACAAAATCTTAGTAATGGTGATTAAAGAGAATCAGAGCATTAAGATGAGAAAGAACCGTAACAGGCTCTGTCACTGGTGTAATGTTGCCCCTAGTGACCAAGATCTATAGCCCTACAACTTACTCCTAGAAAAATATGTTCTTCATGGGAGTGGCTCATTATTATACATCTTCCATAGATATTTGCTCTAATTTTCTAAAAGAATTTATTGACACTTCAACGTAAGTAAAATGGCATGCAAAAGGACTAAAGATGCTAAGTAGGTAACGTAACCTGATTCTCACCAGTGACCTATAGGGGTTGAGAGTCTAACTCAGCGATGGAGCATTTGTTTAGAATGTGTGACCTAGTTTAGATCCCCAGTACGAAAATATGAAAATAAAACAATAATATGACCAAGGGAGTGTCTCATGTTGAAAATGTGGGATGTCAACAGTCTCTGAGGATGCTGAGAGTCTCCTAGAAATATTCACAGGTCTTCTTGTTTCTATAATGTAGTCATGGGGAGCCATCATCCTCATCCTCTCAGACCCAAATCAGAGGTTCCCTCCTACTTTGCAGACTGTCATATAATGACAAGAACGATTTTATAAGTTGCAGGGTATGGGTTTTGGAATATTTATTTTCCTTCTCTATTTGAAGTTCACATCCTGGCTTCTGAGACCCAGAATGGCCCTCCTGAGCTTTATAGAAGAAAGGATCTCAGGTCTGATGTGAAAAATCTTTATGTGCACTTAACTTCCCACTTTCATTCCCTGACTAGGAGTCTATCCAGAACATAAGGAATTGACAAAGAAGTTGCAATTCCT
>LOEQ01001447.1:214647-230528 GCA_001685075.1 Bramus lutescens
TTAAAAAGGATTCAACTTCCATCATGAAGTAAGACATTGTCTCCTAGCAGCATGCATCGCCCACACCTGCATTGCACTGAACAATGAAACTGAAATTGAAAGTTCATTTTGGAAAATTAATGAGAATATATTTATCATTTCCTTCAAAATCCCAAAATATTTGTTGATTTCCAAAAAGGACATAGGAAACTAAACTAATCCTTGGGTCCTAATGTATTGATTAATAACAGAATACAAAATTAAGGTTTTCACATAGATTTATTTTAATGTAAGCCAACAGGTTTATAACAACACTACAGACACTGTCACTTTCCTTCCTGGAACAAAATTCCATCTCAACCTATGATATCTGGCCTCCCAAACATCCATCTCAGAATTTACCCCATCACTCCCCCCATGAAATACCACTTCGATGGGTCAGAAGCTGCCTTTATAGAGTTCAGAAAAAGAACGGGAATCAAGATATCTCACACACTAATGGGATATACTGAAGCAATTCAATTATTTTAATCTGTTTCATATATCATGAAATTATGTAGAACAATTTCATTTAAATGTTACTATCAGTGTTGGAACTTCAATTGTGAATTGTTACACCAGCAAATATTGAAGAACATGAGTGCTGGAGAAGTTCTATTGCAGGGTATGCAAGTGAGGACCACAACTACACCAGAAGGGGAAATTTCCATCATAATCAACTCATTCATTCTGTAATAACCTCCTTAGGAATCATGCTTCAAGATTATAATGTCCTATGATTAGTTTTAGTCTGAAGTTAATGTTGTGCTTTGAGTCAGTGTTTGCTTTACTGGAGTTATAACACTCTCACATAGAGTGGGAATACTTTTAATTATAAAATAATTATAAAAATAAATTGAATAAAATAAGTGAACAATAGCCTAAAAGAAGATGAATTAGGCCATTTACATACTACATAGAATAAGCCTTCTTTGAAAGACAAAATACATAGGAAAGTTAAAAGGAAATCAAGGTTCTATGCAGCAAAAATTACTTTTCAGTTAATTTTAACCACACATTTCTCTCCTCCATGATAAGTTTTCTCTACATTACATTTGATTTATTGTAAAGCATAGATACAAAATCAACTATTCCTACATATATGATAGGGATAGATGAAGTCTCTTGATTACTTTTTAAAAATAATACTTTACTCCAGTGAATATTTGAAAGCAAAAATGTATATCATATGCCTTTTTGCAGTATTATATCAATGATACAAATTATAAATCAAATCTCTATCACTAACTCAATTCAAACATTTTTATCATGGAGTGAATATTCAGAGTGTTAGCAGTTTTGATGATGGGTGTCAACCAAGACTTATTTTTAAACCAGGTATCAATCCAAATATATGAAATATATTTATTCAAATATTTCAGTAAAATATTTAGAGCAATATTTTATGTATTTTGCTGGTTTATAAAAAATGTTCTTATAAAGATGGTGATAGACAGTTATGTAGTTTATAAAAAGGAGCTAGTAAATAAAAACCATGAAAAATGCATACAAGTTTAAAAATATACATCTTTGTTCTTATTTATCCTTAATTAAATCAAAATAATCCTTTCATTTCCCTTTCCAAAAAACTGAATAGGGTTTTGGTATTGGCCACTGACTTTATATTAAAACAACATTTGCAAAACCTTAGAACCTCTGCATGGTAAGTATCAAAAATTATTAACCAGTGAACTAATATAACTGTGTCAATGTAAGCAGAGTGTACAATGAATGGTTTTACACTAGACATTATAGAAAACGTAACACATATCAACAAACCACTATGTACACATGTATAAAATGTTAAGTAAAATTCTTTCATTCCATTTGAAGGTCAAATATTTTTAAAACGCTTCTTAAATAGCTAAACCATGTGCTTGATTTTCTAGTTATTTATAGTTAAGAGAATATTTTAAAGATGACTATTATGTTATGTTGTTTGTCTGTTAGCCGAGATCAGAAGTTTTAACTCAAGGAGTAAACCATGACAAGCAGCCTAAAACAATAGTCCTAGAGATTATGTTATAGTTGAGACCAGGGATGAATCAGACACCCAGGTGTCGGGGTGACCCTGGACCTCGTCCAGGCCAGGACCACAGTTTTTGAAAGTATTCTTTTGTTTCTGCTACTTTAAAAATATTGTTTCTTATTACAATCTATATGCCATTTCATTGAAATATTAAATTGTCAGTTCTGTTGGCCAACTCCTTTCTCAACTTCTACTCTGGGTTCAATTGGCCCCCACACACCAACTTGCAAAACAAAGTTAAAAGAGGACATTGAGTATCTATTTATGAAAAGCTAATCTAAGAGAAAAATTAAAACTTAAATGGCACTTTGCTTGTTAGAGTAACAGTCATATTACACATTTTCAAGAGTTATGATTCTCTCCTAACCTTCTTTACGCAGTATCTTTAGAAATTCCCTGTTGACACAAACTGGATACAATGACAGGAGTCAAGACCTCAGGAAACTATTTAGTTACCATCTTTTAGCTAAGATAGATTTTTTCTTACTTTTCTTATTAGACATCCAAGAATCTCTACCTTCAGTATAATCAAAACATCAATTTAAAACATCCAGAAATGTAACCACTCTAGTCCTTGAATTTGTTGAATTTCCCACAGAGAAATTATGAAGTTTCTAAGAATATTCTCTCCTAGTTGATTATTCATATTTAAGCAGGAGATGACTACCCAATCATTACATACATGCATATATACATACATATGTATATGTACATGCATACATATATATATACAGTAAATTTATTAAAATACATTTGTCTGTACATATACTCCTATCAATCTCTCCCAAACAATCATGCATACTATTTTCTCTTATGGTATGCATATGAGAAGGTGCTTAGTGCCAACATAAGGCAAAGTCCCGAGTTCAAAGCACCCTACCAGCTAGTTATTAAGCCCTTTGAGCATTTATATAAGTCTACTTATTTCCTTGAAGAAATTAGAAATTGGAACCTTGTTCTATTTTTCTGATCGATATGGTTGTTTCTGAATACTCTCCTCCCTGGTGTTCTGGTATTCTTTGCTCTCCACAATGAAGCCAGTCACATGGTGTCATGCTTCCTAATATGGCACTCTCCTGTTTCCTAGTCTGCATTGGGATTTACTCAATGTGTCTTCCCAAGAAGGTAATGTCATTTGCTATATTCACACCCTGACAGTTTTACTTAAATGCTATTTTGACAAAAAAAGCTTCCTTTTCTAAGTTATAGAGCCTCCTAACAACCTTCAAAACACAGTCTCTGCTCCTGGGTTTTGTCCATGGAAAGGAACCAGAGTGCGGACTCTCATAAAAAAAGTCAAATGTTTGAGCAGTGATGAGAAACTCTTCAGCTAAGAATCCATTTAATGCTCTCAGCAAAAAGAGGCTGCAGAGGGAGAGAGGAAGCAGGAGAAATCAATTGTGATTTCGCTTTTGCTGGAGATGGTAAAAGACCCCTAAAAAGGGCATGTGTTGAGAGGGGCCTGCTGAGAAGACTGAGGCTCCCAAACAGTCAGGGGCTGCCTGAGGAGCTCTCAAGACCACGCAGGGAGGAGTGTTGTGGCATTGACTGGGAGCTTTTACAAAGTGCTTTACAGAGCCTGGGTTGCCTGGACCCTGGCAAGAACAACTCGATACCAGAGAATGTGGAATACTGAAACCCACAACTTGCTGTGGGAGAGAAGAGTAAAGAGATCTGGGATTCCATTAGACTCTCTCAGGCGGTAAACCGGAAAGGGGCAATTATGGGACACTTTAAATGTCATCCATCCACACACTGAGTCAACCTAGCAACTTTCACTGAGAAAAGAAAAACAAACAAAGATAGAACAACAAAACAGGGTCTCTACAGTTTGGATAGTTTTATAGACCAATAGAAAGTTAAAACCCTTTAAAATGTCCATTTTCAGTGTTATTTTAACCTCAACAAGGAAAGGCAACAGAGAAGGGGGGGGAATATTCATAGAATTGGCAGCTTCTCTTGATATTTAGACCATGTTTATCAAGTTTTCCCACTATCAAATTACATAACATTTCCATCCTTAATAAAACAAAAGACAAAAAGAAACCCACACAACAACAACAAAACAAGTTTACTTTAAAAAAGAAAATCCACGACATTACTTCTGAAGCCGGAAAAATCATGTGGCACCCCGCCCCCTGGTCAGTTTTCCTTTCTGAGAATGCAACATTCCCCTTAGACAATTCTGCCTGTGTGCGTCTATATTTAAGCTCAAAACACATGGCTTTGTACTTAGTTTCATAAGCAGAGTGCCAGCCAGCAAGTTTCCTTTCGCTTTTTCTCTCATACTTTAGCCATTAAAAAACAGCAACAAAAGAAGGGTATTTTTGGGGGGCTGGGGATGCATAGGATGGGTATTAAACAAAACTTCTCTCGACCAAGAAATCTTTGACGTCCAGCAAAGAAACAGACACTCAAAATGCCACAAGGAGAGAAACTTACCTTTGACTCCTCTTAACAGTGCAAGGGCTACAGTGGCAGGGTCCCGCAGAGTTTTCCCCATGGGCAGAAGTGCCAGGACTGGTAGAGACTCAGAGAAAGCAAATAGGAGCTTTAGCTACGAAAATGTGGAGAAATCCAAGAATTAAAAGTGTCGTAATTTCGGTTAGAGGAGAGTACAGTCTATTTTGTAGAATATATGACTCAGTGCATATTTCTTTACCATTGTTTTCAGGTTCACTTAACCATAAAGAGGGAAGACAGCTCAGTGAAGCATGGCTAGCTTGACAATAGGCTTTCTGCAGGTTAGCCAAATTCGACTGGCAAAAGCTCTCCCCACACCCTTTTGTCCGCTCCATTTGCACCATAATGTCGGACCTTCCTCACGTATTTCACAGATCCAGTCTGGCCATTTATCCCCAGAGATAGAAAAAGTCATTTTTGGTCCCGTCCTTAAAAGTTACTTTATAAAGTAATGTGCAGTTCCACCGACAAAAGATACAAAGGGTAAATGCACTTCACATGGCCACAATTAGGGCTTCTGTTTCCGCTCTCCTGCCCTTGTCAAAGCTTTGATTTAGTTTTCCTCGGTTTTGTCCAAGGGTCATTACAGATGTCTGCAGACAATTAGCATCTCCCCCCACAGCACTCCCCAACGAGATGATTAGCAAATTAAAACTTTGCATTCTTGTCTGTCCACGGAGACCTCTTGGGAAAGATCAGCAGCTGTGATTATTTGTGAGGCGGGCATCAAGGTGCTTGTCTCTACATTTGGGGGAGCTAAATATTAAGTTAGCAATTCAGAAGCCCATTAGGTCACAGGCTCCAGCATTTAATGAATCATTCAGCTCTGAAACTTAGAAACAATTGTATCCTTGATGGGTGTGTGTGTGTGTGTGTGTGTGTGTGTGTGTGTGTGTGCAGGCGTGTACATCCGTGCCATACATGATCCATGCCAACCCGACCCATTATAAACTGGACTTGGCATAGCATATGGACCATTGAGTGTATTTTCAGCCTCTGATGTAGAAACTGACACCCTGCTCTGCATAAGGGCTCAGTATAATTTTTAAAGTATGCACGACCTATGGAGTCAAGTAAATGCCAACCATAAATGAAGTATTCAAATGATCCAGAAGAGATCGGGTCTTCGGTTTCAAGCAGCAATTGAAACATAGGAAAAACTTTCTTGGCTCCATCTTTGTTTTAGGAGAGCAAATGTTTGATTAGGTTAGCAGACGGCAGAGGCGTAAGGCAAGGCTTTTGGCAGTAATACCCCAACCATATATAGGATATAGAATCTACATAGAGGTCGGATAAAGGAGGCCCAAATGTCAGGCTTCCATTCAAAATATACATCCTGGAAAAAAAATAGGCATATTTCTCAAGTGTATACACATAACTAAAGATTTTTTTAAAAAAAGAAAATTCTCTGTCTCTTCATTTTTCTTCATGATTTTGTGGTTGTAAACCATACAGATAAGTACTTGTAGAAATCAGTGGGTTATGCAAAGATGGAAGGCAGGCAATATTAACTGTAAAATTGAACCTCATGTATTAGCTAGCTGCATTATCTTCCTCCTAAGTGTCTCGGGAAACTCTAAACATTGGCAGTCAAGCACCTCCATGGCACCTCTGTTTAGTGGCACTGATTTAAAGTAGCAGGGAGAGCTTATTTTTCTTTGCCTCACCAAAATGGATTATCATTGCACTGGATCTCCTTCTCCATTGTACTAGGAAATCACTTTACTACTCCTAAAACAAAGAGGCTATTGACAATTTCTGAAAAAAATGCATGTGTGATGATTGAGGCCATCTGTGTTTTTAAGTTCTACAGAGCAAAAGAGTTTGTAATTTCCTATCTCAAGCCCAAAGTAGCTGTGTATGGGGAAAAAAAAACTATGATGATAGGAACAGGAATTGGCCCATTCACCACTCCTGGTCCCTTATCACCAAGAGATTCCCACAGGCCAAGGTGATTCAAGCCCGTAATGCTAGCTTTTATGAAGCAAGGATTCCTATAAATTCAAGGTCAAGTGTAATTCCATAGAGAATTATAGGCCAACTTAGGCTGTTTTGTAAGATATTGGCATAAATAATAATAAATGATTATGATGATAATGATGATGTTGGGTGCCACAGTACACATCTATAACGCAAACATTGTCTTGGTAAAGAAAGGCACATTCCTGGGGCTTGCTGGTCAGCCAGTCTAGTTAAAAGCATCAGCTACAAGTTCAATGAGACCCTCTCAAATAATAGAGCTGGAGAGAGACGCTGGCAGACACCAGGAAACAACTTCTGTTCTTCTCACAAGCAAGAAACACATAAACAGAAAGAAAAAAAGAAAGAAAGAGAGAGAGAGAGAGAGGAAGAGAGAGAGAAAGAGAGAGAGGAAAGAGAGAGAAAGAAAAAGGAAGGAAGGAAGGAAGGAAGGAAGGAAGGAAGAAAGGAAGGAAAGAGGAGTGAGGGAGGAGGGGAGGAAGGGTGAGAGTAAAGGAAAAATAATAGAGAAAAAGAAAAGAAAAATGTCTAAATAATAATCCCTAATCAAAACATTAAATAACTACAACAGCATGTTGAAGTGAACTAAGCCATTTTTTCTTTTTTTTTTTCCTAAGATGTCCTAGGACCATAAAACACAGCATTTAATTAAATGAGTTGACTCATCCAGTAGGGTGTGACTTACAGCTAGAAGCTCTTCCTCAGGTGCAGGCCTTGTTCCTATGTTATTCCTTTTACCTCAAAATCAGGATTACGCCACACCCCACAGAGGAGCTTCTGTTTAGTGATAAAGACACAGCAGCAGTGGCCTCACGTGAAAATGTGGAAATATACATCATGCTCACCAACCGACTGGAGGGATAGTCATGGGCAGGTCTTAACAGTTCAACCACCTGGTTTCTGAGAAAGTCAAGAGAGCAGCCTTGAAAACGTTACGTGTTCTCCAACTCATTCCAACAGTATCCTCTGCCGTGTTCCCTCCTGAAGATGTTTTGTTCCTTTTCAGAAAAGGGAGCATTCTAATTAAATGAGAAGTAAGTAAATTGGTTAAACGAAAGATGGCTATCTAAGGAAGCTACGGCTCCTCCCTCTGCATCTCCTGGCTAACTTTTGTGCCATCTCGGCTCCACAGAGTCCTCTCCTCCTGGAATCTTCCATGCATACACTCTGTGACTCATTACTTCTCTCTCTGCTCCATTACTTCACTCTGCTTGATATACACATTCAGCGTAGCATTTATTGCATGTGATGTTCCAGAATTCCCTACATATTTTTAGTCTCATATGAGGAAAATAGGGGAATTAAACAATATACATTAGGCTTTGATTTGTTTTATTATTTGTTTGTTTGTTTATGTATTATGTAATCTGGAAATGTCTGCTTGGAGAAAAGGAGACATGACACTTGTAGCGATGGTATCATGTAATTTATAAGCGTGATTTATTTTGTAAATATTTTATCCTCCTTTTATGTTTGGGAATAAATAAAATGGAAAAAAAGATATAAATTTCGGTGCTCCCCTGGTAACCTTACTACCTGGCCATCTTATAACAATTGAACCTTTGCCATGGGCTACTTCATCTCTGAAATTGTGCTGCTTTTCTTTGCAGTCATGTGAAGTAAATAGAGTCGTGACTCCCACTTTACAGATGAACACATACAGAAAGTGGAATTAGATGACTGGACTATGGTCAACTAACTCATGACCGCTAGAAGAGGACTTAAATGCTCACCAAAACTGCTCTGAGATTTAATGCGGTTTCACATCTTTTGCTCTTTAAGTTATTTACCATGTAGTACATGTAATTTTAAAAGAAAAGGCTAAGGAAGTTCATAAATCAAGGACAAAATTTCTGAGAAAATAATGAAGACTGTATGACCTTGGAGCACCGAATGAAGTGTTTGTACTTTGAATCATATAATAATTATGACAATCTTTTGTTGTGCTGAAATATATGATCGATAAAGTACTAGAAATGTAAAATGAACCCATTATTTATCCCTTAGTATTCCCCAGTTTACACACACACGTCATAAATCACTTTTAAAAATCAAATATATTAATGAAAAATATTCCCTTTATCACTCCCCCAATCCTTCCTCCCCATCTTTCTTCTCTCTTTGTCTCTCTCTCTCTCTGTCTCTCTCTGTGTATTTCTTCCTCCCTCTCTCCCTCTTATTTCCCCTGCCCCAAAGTGAGGATACAGTAACCAGAAGGCCATTTCCAAACCAAAAGAAAGCCCTCACTAGTCAAATCTGTTAGCATATTGATCTGGAATGACTAGCCTCTAGAAACACAGCAAAAGCAGGGTTGCTATTTCAATCCACATTTGGGTGTTTTACATGTCATCCCAGACACACCAGTGCAGAACCAGAGTAAATCTTATTCTTCCACAACCCTTGAGGGTGAGGCCTTGCTTGTTTGTCCAGTTCTTGCCCTTTGGTCTGAGTTGATTATCAAATCTCCAAACATAATATTTCAGCTAGACTTCTGAAGGAGGCTCCATTCTTCCACAGTTCTAGAAAGATCAGAAGGAACCTTTCTGAAGACGTAGTATTTGATCAGTCTATATGAATGAGTGCTCTTTCTCAAATGAGAGCCTTTGTGGCAAGAAAAAATAAAGTCAAGATCCTTAAGGAAAGATATGGTTTTATCAATTGATAGTGGTGAAAATTCAGGTTATGAGTTACAGGAAGTAATTTAATCGCAAAGATCCAGGTATCTCAAGGAAATATGTGGGGTGTTTAATCCTCTACTGTTGGAGGCTTTGCATGTAGGAGAGGTATCAGCATTCTCAGCCTCTGAACACTGGTGACAATGCTATTTCTTCCCAGAGATGACAACCAAAACTTTTTCCAAATTTTTTCCTGATACCTGAAGGAGGTAAAGTTTCCCATGATTGGGAAGTGCTATCAGAAAATGCAGAAAAGGCTTTCTAATAGTTCATACTTTGTCTCAAATGATTTGTCTTCTACCATAAGAACTGGAGGATGTTAGGACCAACAAGAACATAAATGGAATCTGTGGGAAAGAGGAACAGTGAATGAGATCCAGGTGAAATAGATCAGAGCTGGGCCTGTTGTCTTCATCACTGACTGAGTTTCCTGATGGATGGGGATGTAGGGTATGGATAAAGGTAGATGCTAGAGTCCTGATTTGAGGCAGAGTTAACTGAAAACCAATAGTATTATTGATTGAGGTTGAGTGATTCTTGCTAGAAGGAGGGGGGTTTGCGGATCAGTGTGTGGACAGAAATAGTTAGAAAGCAATTGTCATTAGGAACATATTTAAATTGGCATGTTCTTAACAACCCCATAAAGAGGTTGAACAAGCAGTTGCATGCACAAATTTGTGGGAGGGTTAAGAGAGCAATCATCTGTGTGAATAAGCATCAAGGAATTATCACAACCAACATTCTTTGGGTGGCCCTGTTGGAGGACATGTGTCACTGGGATGTCACTGGGTTTCAGACAACTTCAGCCATTCCCAGCATTCTTTCTGTCTCCTGCTGCCAGATTAGGATGTGAGCTCTCAACTGCTCCTGCTTCCATACCTGTGCACTGCTATCATGGATGCAAACCCTCTAAAACCGTAAGGTCAATTAATTGCTTTAATCATGGTGATAGTGTTTTCTCACAGCAATATAAATGCAATACAAGCATTTAGTTAACCATGTTGGAAACATATCTTTTGCAATAAGGTCACACATTCATCAGAGAATAAAGAGGTTAAAATCTAGGTGGGTTTTGGGGCCATTCCTTAACCAAGGTATCTGGGCTCAGAGATTTAACAAAGTGGCCAGTTCTTTTTTTGGACAATAGGAGGGAAAAAATATAATGCTAAAAGAATTATGAAAATTCGATAACTTCGGATCTAAGAATTAATATAAGTAGAGATTCCCTAATATAGAGTGCCAGAAAACTCGGATAGTTTTGCTTTGAGTAGAGATGATGAGTCAGGAGGCGAGGCCAAGGATGCAAAGCTAATGACACAGAAGAGAAAAGGGAGAAGTAGGGGAACTACAAAGGCAAATTAAAAAGTGATTGAAGAATAAGTGAAACTTCAGAGTGACCTCATACCACACACTGTAAAAGCAACAGACAGGCCTGACCTTAGTTCTTAGACACAAATGAGATACAGACATATACAGATATATGAATAGGTTGCAACAATTATTTGAACATAGCAAAATGAAAGGGCACATAAATAAGTCTTCAAGGAACTAATTATGACTTTTAATAGTATATTTACAGTGAAAATTTTTTATCTATATCTCTATCATCTATCTATCTATCTATCATCTATCTATCATCTATCTATCTATCATCTATCATCTANCTTTCATTGGTTAATTAATAAAGAAAATTGCTTGGCCTGATAGGTCAGAACATAAGTAGGTGGGGAAGACAGAACAGTATGCTGGGAGGAAAAAAGCAGAGTCAGGCAGACGCATGAAACTCCAGCACAAGATGGACGTTGGTTAGAATCTTCCCAGTAAGCCACGACCCTGTGGTGATACACATATTACTAGATATGGGTTAAGCAAGATGTGAGAGTTAGCCAAGAAGAGGCAATATATAATGGGCCAGGCAGTGCTTAAATGAATACAATTTGTGTGTTGTTATTTCGAGTGTAAAGCTAGCCATGTGGGAGCCGGGTGGGATGAAAAGCAGGCCTGCTCAACTCATCACTACACTGCTCTCTCCCTTTCTCTCTCCCTCTACCTGTCATCCATCATCTATCTAGCATTAGTATTCTAATATAATAGAACTAGGAAACAAAATAAAATCTGTATCAACTAAGTACTCTGGAAATTTTTTAGCTGGTGGCTTTTAGGAGAAACTGTCATAAATAGCAAAGGAACATATATAATTTATGTGTATAGTACATGCATACATACATACAGTTATTCAACAAACACAAAGCTCCTCTAGAAGTGAGCAAGCTGGCTAAGACTAGTGAAATATCAGCTACTCCAGTCATGGCCAGGCAGCACTCTGCTTAGTGAATTCATAAGAGGTGGAGCATGAAGCAGGAACAGTGGGCGGCAGGCAGAATATTTAAACGGAGCAGAATGGAATCACCTCAGTTGTGACACTGCAGTTTCAAGACCTTCCCATTGTTTCCCTCTCTACTTCCCTCCATGTATTCCATTATCTTACGAAAACAGATATTCTCATTATACTCTCAGGAGTGGCATCCACAATTCCTGTCTGGATTTCCCCTTAATCAACTCCACCAGTTTTCAGCAGAGTGTCAGATGATAGAAGTGTGCTCTCCCCTCCACACTGCCTACTCCACCGGCCTCTGTAAAGTGTAGTTCTTATCAACCAGACTGGACTATTTAAGTGTCATCAATATTGATAATGCCCAAGTAAAACGCCAACGAAGCCAATTTTCTTTCCCAAATTTGTATTTGTCTATCTTCCTCTTATATGGGTAACAGAGAATAGTTTGGATTGCAAGTGCCTTTTCTCAAACTGGGGTTTTAAGACTGAGTTTCTGTGCTTTATCTATTATTATTATTATTATTATTATTATTTAATTACTTTTTAAAAGACTGGGTCTTGTTTTATAGTCCAGGTAGCCTGCAACTCACTTGATGTCCAGGTTGGCCTGGAATTCAGAGAGCATGCTGCATTAGCTTCTGTAAAGCTGAAACCTTAGACATCAAGCATTATAACCTTTTAGAAATTTATATATCACAGCCCCTGTTTCTTGGGACCTTTCTATCATTTTATCTTTTCAGTACTGGAGGGTCAAACCCAGGACCTTACCAAATATTACAGGCACTCTACCTCCTGGAGACCTTATTTCCTTTCTGCTGTGCTTAAAAAGATCTAGACTTCATCTAAATGAAAGTGCTATGTTATTATTCTTTTTTTTTTGTAAAAGAATGTTTGGACTCAAGGTATCAAAAGGAAAATAGTGGAATATTCTGAGGCAAAAGAATGAGCTTTTACTGTAGTAGACACAATGCATTACTGTCATTTTGTTTGACATTCTTTTTATCAGTGCTAGCCTTCTGAGAAAACTGTACGCATGAAGCTGTAGTCAGCTGAGGAGAACTCAACCCAAAAGATGTTCACCATGGTAACTTTGCCTCAAACTATCGAGACTCCCTTCTGATGCACCCTAGAGACAAGAGGCTTAAGGAAAAAAGACATCCCTGTTTCCTGCAGCATGGTTCCTTCACAGATTGACTGCTTTGCCATCTGCTTTCTCCTAACCACTTCTTCTGTTCAGGATTCATTAAGTTTTCACTTGGCCTTCTCTCAATCGTTCCTGTACTGCCTTTGGTCAATAACCATTCATCAAGAATTTGTTTGCTATGAGGCTCTGGAATAGTCCCTTCCTCTGCTCCTTGCCCAAGTGCAATCAGAAGGATTTCCACCTAAGAATGTACATGAACATTGGGTCTGTTTGTAAATGTGCTTGCCCAGGGCGCTGTACAGGTCTGCTTCTCCGCAATTGTCTCCTGCTCTTTCTCATTGTGGTGAACAGCTTCTGGAGTAGGTTTTCAGCTCAAATGCAGGACAATAATTTAAAATAGAAGTAGATATCAGAATGGATCTTTTAAAATATTAGGTAAGACACACTAACAAATTCTCTGTATAGAGTTCAAATCTAAGTGTAGACTTAATTTGTTAAATCAAAAAATAGTACCCTAGCGATCACTGGAAAGTTCATCTACTAAGTAGGATCTTCTTACATGTGTTGGCAAAAATGGTCAAGGGAGCCACAATCACTACACTTCTTTTAAATATCTAGTAAGGAAACCAAATACTTGGCAAGAAATTTTCCTGAGGTCCCCAGCCTTCAGGATGGTGGTCATCAGCTTTCTCTCATGTTAAAAAGTTAAAAAAGATTTTGAGTTTCCTGACTCTGTGTGTAGCATCTGATTAAAAAGTACTTATTCTTGATCAAAAATACATGTTGTTAGCAAAACTGAATGCTTTTGTAACAAAAATTAACTGGTACACAAAACATAAATGTTATTCACATTAGGTCGGTGTAGCAAGTGGTTCACATGTATATTAGAAAAAGACCAACAGACACTTAAAACAACTTTTTGTTAATGATGTGGAATAATCCTTCTGTACACTGTGAATATGTGTTATTCTCATTGGTTAATAAAGAAGCTAATTACCTGATAGCAATGCAGGATAAAACTAGGCAGGACAATCAAACTGAGGATACTGGGATGAAGACAGGCAGAGTCAATAGATAAGACACCCAGCCAGTCGCCGAGGAAACAGGCCATGTCAAAAATTAGGTAACAAGTCATGAGCCACGTGATGAGGCATACATAAGATACGGGTTAATTTAAGTATGAGAATTAGCTATTAACAAGCCTGAGCTATTGAATAATCATTTATAAGTAATATTAAGGTTATTTGGGAACAGGTTGTTGAGACAGGAAAACACCTGTGTAACTTATTTTAGAAGTCGACACTCTAATGGACAGTGACTATAATAGGTATTCATAATTTTTTGTATTCTTTTATGGTTCACTTAGAGATATCACTTGACTGGGGGAGATGGAGGTAGAGATTGAGCCCAGAGATGAATGCTTGGTAAATGCTTCACCACTACTTATATTAGTAATTATCTTACTCTCAAATATTGAATCCATTAAAAATATGTGAGAATCAGGCACTAAGTGATAAATTTAGTTATAATTTATTTAATGAGAAATATAATTATTTTATGGGGCTATGTGAAGAATATCATCTAGTGAATTTATTAATAATCTTATTATTGCTAAAATGCAGTAGGAACAAAGTTAAAATGAAACAATGATTACTATCCCCAAACACTTTAATTTTTTAAAACACCATGATTTTCAATGATAAAATATGTGTGTAAAAGTAAAGTACCAACTACAACCAAACATTAGAAAATTTGCAATTGAAGGATAAAATAATTAGTAGCAGCTCATGTCCCAGAACTCTAATCAACTGAATCTGTAAAGTTATAACTGTATTATCATTAGGATTTCTCTACTTATGGTACACAGAACATTGCTAGCCACAAAGGTAAACATTAAGAGCAGATATGAGTCCCATTGTTGTCTCGTATGTAATCAGTTACAATGAAAACATCTCTTACACTTTAGGCTTTCACTATGAATAATGCATTAACAACTTGTTATTGAGAAATCTATGTCATCCTGTGGTCCTATCATGTTTCCTTTTTTTAATGTGACATAAATTTACAGAGTAAAAAAATGTGTATTAGACTTTGTGTTAAGTCCACAGATAGAAATAAAATGTACAGTTAGCAAGAACACTGACCATATCACACAACTCAAGGCTGTTGGGAAATGAGCAATCTAAGAATCTGCTAGAACAGTGGTTCTCAACCTGTGACTTGCAACCCCTTTTGTAACTCTCTACCTCCTAAGATCTGTACATTATGATTCATATAAGCAGTAAAATTACAATTATAAAGTAACAACTAGAATAACAATGCTTGGGGTCAACACAACATGAGGAACTTATTAAAGGGTAACAGCCCTAGGAAGACTGAGAATCACGGCTCTAGATTGAAGGTGTCAGAAAGCCTGAGCACAAGGCTTCACTCTGATTTTGTGCATCCTTCTGCATCTTCACTTCACAATGGCCACACTGGAATTTTCTTCCACACTAAAGTCAAGCATGAATCCTAAAATTAAGGCAGCCATACAGCCAACTAGGGCTGTTGTTTATCATTCTGTCTTAAAAGAAGCAATAGAAATTTTCAGACCTGCACTGTCTGATACAGAATATGATTCTCATAGCCTGGGATGTTGGATGAAGAAATTCTGCAGAGAGACCACAAAAAATCTGGACAGATAAGTAATCCTTGTGGTTTCTCCACTTCAGATGATACCAGTGGATTAGAACCACCTTGTTCATTATCAATTCTGGAAGCAGAGGAGCCCATGAGATGCTGCCTATAGCACGAGGCAATGGCAGCTTTATTACCTTGTATTTGTTACCTTCTCTTAAAAAGATGAGATTAATAGTTTCTAAACATACCCTTTTCATATTGTGTTTCAGTCTATTTGCTGTTTCTAGTAACTAATAAAATATTAGTAACTGTTAAGGTTCACCTTGTTACCTAACTTCTACAGGGTCATGGACTCTAGGCTCGTTATCCTTTGCTTTATAGATAGTATCCATTTATGAGTGACTACACACCATGTTCTTCTTTCTGCATCTGTATTACCTCACTTGGTCTGTTTGTTTTTAGTTCCATCCATTTGCATACAATATTTTTCTAGATTTTATTGAGCTCTACATTTTTCTCTGCTTCCTTCCCTTCCTCTCCCCACCCCTTCAGTCCTCTCCCAAGGTCCCCATGCTCCAAATTTACTCAGAAGATCTTGTCTTTTTCTACTTCCCA
>LOEQ01001447.1:234036-246685 GCA_001685075.1 Bramus lutescens
ATGGGAAGTAGAAAATGACAAGATCTCCTGAGTAAATTGGGAGCATGGGGACCTAGGGATAGGGTTGAAGGGGAGGAGAGAGGCAGAGATGGGAGCAGAGAAAAATGTAAAGCTAAACAAAATTCAATAGAAAAATGAGCCAACCTTATATGTAGAACTTCCATAAAGGCTGAGTCCTCTGAAGGTGCATATACAACACCAATGCAAAACAACAAGGCATGTGCAAAAAGTGCTCAAAAATATAAATATCTATATTGATGATCATGTATATTATTATCATGAGATTTTTCTCTGTGAATGTGGAATAAAAACTGTAATTATGACAAAAAAATCAAAATGGAAGCTGAAATAAAAGTTTTCTTCCTGTTTCTTTGGGTCAATCTATTTATCACAGTAAAAGCAAAACAAAGTGTGCCCCAAGCCTAAAGATTTGTCTCCTAGCTGAGACAAATTTGTCTCCTAGGTTCCTATCATGTTGACAATCATGTTAACAATTACACTGGGTGAGTAAATTATAATGAATGAGATGTTATTTCAGCTTATGATTCTGGTCAAAAGTTAAAGTACCACAGGCTTGATGTTTTTATTGTTGCCAAGGTCTTACAATGAAGCTGTGTTGATGGACAGGCAATACATTGGAGACTTGGATATACTGGTAGTTACAGGGGACATATCCTTGTGGTGCCATAAAGATTCATCAAACAAGGCATAAATTAATCTACTCCTAACATCAGCATCTGAATCTTAATAATCTTCACATTGGGCAAATGGGGCTTAAACTTCAACATGAGATTTTTGTATGGAAAAGAATATTTAAATTACAGCAGAATTTAAGACAGTACATGGTATTGGATTTTCTAGAGGAATAGAACTAATAGAATATATATTATAAAGAAATTATTAGATCAGGTTACACAATACAATGTAGGTAGTCCAACAATAGCTGTCTCACATTGCACAGGCCAAAACATAGTAGCAGCTCAGATTATGGTGCTGGTTGCCTCATCAGCCCAAATCTGGTATTCAAGGTTTGGGAGATTCTTGGTTAGCAGTTGGTCTTCACTCCACATTGTAAAGCCAAGGAAATGAGGCTCTGATAACAGTGAAGAATGACAGCAGAAAGAACCACAGCAGCAACAGAGTAGATGATGTGGGATTTCCCTCTAATGCTGTGACTACCATTAATGAATAAAGAAACTGCTTTGGACAGATAGCAGAGCAAAACTTAGTTAGGCAGGGGAAAACTACACTGAATGCTGGGAGAAATAAGGGCGGAGTCAGAGAGAAACCATGGAGCCACTGCAGGAGACAGATGTGCTGAAATTTTGCTGGTAGGCCACAACTTCATGGTGATTTACAGATTATTGGAGATAGGTTACATTAAGATGTAAGAGCTTACCAATAAGAAGCTAGAGCTAATGGACCAAACAGTGTTTTAAATAATACAGTATCAGTGTGATTATTTCAGTTCTGAGAAGGTGGGAAAAAACAAGTGGCCTTTCTTCCAAAAAAATGGTGCCAATGTGGTTGACGAAAATCAACTTAAAACCTGAGAGTTCTTGAAAATAAATTCTAGACACAAAAATACAGAGTTTAACACAGGTTCTTATTGTTTGCAGGTGGCATATTACAGCTCATTTTAAGCAAGATTTTCCTGACTCAACAGTAGCAGAGAAAAAAAAGCTGCACTATTTTGAAATGCCAGCTTTCTGCACCATTCTGCCACCACCACCTCTGGCTCTTTCAGGAGACCAGGCATTTGAGTGGGATTTGTGAGTAATATGCTATGGCTTGCTTGGTGGCAACTTAGGCTGGCTGTGTGCCTGGAACTGGGGCAATGTGCATGGCTCTCATAGGCGGCAAGCAGCTCTGCCATGCGGGGCTGAGTGGGGCAAGCAGACAGTGCTGTATTTCCCCTAGCAATGATGCCACTTAAATTAATAAGAAGGGCTTAACATTCTAAGAAGCACTTCTGGTCAAAAAATAAGTATAAATGCACAGTAAAGACAAATTCAAATGGAAAAGACCTCTAAATGGGTCAAAATATTGGATAAATGTTTGTAGGCTTGGAAAACAGAAGAAAAAAATAGTAGAATGAAAATAAATAAGCAATATAATGATGGAATATACACAGAGTGTCTAGATTATGTGTATTATTGTGTCTTCTTTGAATTGTTGACTATGAAGAAGCTAAGTATGGGCTGCTAAGCTAAACCAGCATATATATTTTAAAGGTATCATGACTTTAGAATTTGGGTCTAAGGATATGTTGCTTTGGAAAAGAGGTTCTTCTTTTATTTCCACAGAGGATGAGAACCTATGGATTGCTTCCAGATTAATATGGCTTGATGGACATGACCCCCATAAAAGGATGCCTTGAATACCCCTCAAAATTTAATTAGCCCGACAAAAAGCAGGAAGCAGTATGGAGACAGCTGCGCCCATATTCCCGAATATTGTCTATAAATGTTTATTTACATTCAAAAGGGGATATGCTATAGAGATTTGCATTAGTATGGATCTTGATTTATTGATATAAATTTAAAGTCAATTTTGTTATATGTTTATTTCTGCTCTTGATTAAGGCAATGTGTGTGCAGCTCATTTAAAAATGTAATATATAATTAAGAAATATAGGTTAATAATCATCTATAGTAGTCAAGTTTATAGTCATGTTAGATTTTCTAGATATACAGAGATGTATTTCAGATACATAAGCATTCTTCAAACCTTTCAAAGACTAAAGGATATGGCATTTAAAATGTTTTAAGAATTTAGGACTTATCATGACAATGTGATGCATCTGTTCCTGGTAGCTCCAATCTACTTCAAGAGGAAGATGTGTATTGAAGAGGCTCCTTATGGAGTTGCTTAGCTATTTGGGCAAGAAACTGCTCTTGCCTGGACGGCTTGATAAACTGGACATGTAGGACCCTCAGAGAAATAACTTCTGAAATTGCCTAAAGATGAAGACAATCCTTCAGGATTCCTGCTTCATAAAAGAATTTGCCAGAAATTCTGCAGGATACAGAAAACAAACTGCCAATACAGGCGGAACTGTCTTTGAAATTTCCAGCTTCATGGAAAAGTCTGGTGGATACTATGGGCCTGTAGGCTGAAGATGGATGCCCCAATAGTACAGAAGAACTTTGGGTGACTGTCCAGGCAGTGAGATGTCTCTGTCAATTCTAGAATTTTGGAAGTCCTTTACAATGCACTTGCTGTTTACATAGGTAATATTACATTTTTTCTAGAGTCTTTAATGGAATTAAATAATAATTATAATTATAGTATTTCCTAGCCATGATAAAAGATAAAGTAGATATAAATATTGCAACTATAATTATTGCTTGATACATGTTTTGCTATGTGTAATTTTATTGTGTTAAAGTTAAATCCTTCCATTTCATTTAAACAGAAAATGGGAGGTGATGTGGGATTTCCCTCTGTATGTTGTGATTACCATTAATGAATAAAGAAACTGCTTTGGTAGAACATAGTTAGGCAGGGAAAACTAAACTGAATGCTGGGAGAAAGAAGGGCAGTGTCAGAGAGACATCATGAAGCTGCTGCTGGAGACAGATGTGCTGAATCTTTGCTGGTAGGCCATTCCCTCATGGTGATGCACAGATTAATGGAGATGGGTTAAATTAAGATGTAAGAGTTAGCCAATAAGAACCTAGAGGTAATGGGCCAAGCAGTGTATTAAATAAAACAATTTCTGTGTGATTATTTCAGTTCTGAGCAGCTGGGAACCAACATGTGGTCTTCCTTCAACAGTAGATGAATATACATTGAGAATGAAGACAAAAAGGCCAAAAGAAAAGTTCTTTGTTTGACCTCCTTTTTTTTCTGGACTGCCATAGGAAGGAGCTGCTTACATGTAGGGTGTGTCTTTCCAATTCAAATGATATGATTAAGAAAATCACCTACCAAAGCACTTTGCTGATTACCCTTTAGCTGATTCCAGATGCAGCCAATGTGGCAACCAAGATTAGTTATCACAGATTGAGAATAGGGAGTGAAAAAGAACATACTCTCTAACTCAAAGTTTAAACTTTGTATATGTCCTGTTTGTACATACGCATGTTTGTGTTTGTGCTGTGTGTTATGTGCCTGTGTGTGTGTGTGCCAGCATTTGTGTAGTTATGTGCATTTGCCTATGTGTATGCCCATGTACGTGTGCATGTGCTGTACATGTCTGTGTGTATATATGCATCTGTGCATGTGTCTGTGTGTATGTGTGACTAAGTGTGTTTTTGTGTGCCTGTGTGTGTATGGCTCTGTGTTTGGGTCTGTGTGTATGTGAATCTCCGTGTGTCTAGTTGTGTGTTGCAATATATGTATGTATGTGCCTCAGTGCATGTGTCGATATGTTTATGTGTGTGTGTGTGTGTGTGTGTATTGGTATATTTGAGAGAGGCCTAGTGCATATGTGCCTCTTTGTGTATGTGTCCCTCTGTGTGTATGTGGCTATGTGTATGTATGTGTGTTTGTGTGTGTATGTGCATGCACATGTGTGTATCTGGGGACTGTGTGTTTTCCCCTTTTCTTCTATAGTCAAGTCATAAGAGTTCATGGCTTTTTCAGTGTTTCACTGGTACTTTATATTAGAACTTAGTAAATGAGAGAAATTATAGCTTTTAATATCAGGATCCCCCAAGTTTCTGTCTCCCAATACCATTCTGCAAGATCAAAGACTAGAGGGCCTGCAAGGGTAACTATGCCTTCAAGTCTCTCCCCAACCACTCAAGTGTCACTATAAGCCACTGGCATCCTTTGATCTGTATATTTTAGGACAAAACAAAAAAATAACAAAAAGAAGCATTTTACATCCCCAGTGTGCTCCAATGATATATCATATAGATGCCTTTCTAAGTTTTCCTGTCTCCTCCTAGAATGGGTTGAAATGTGTCTGAAAAGTTCACGTTGACTTGAAACTTCAGGATATGGTTTTCCTGGGAACTGGGTCTTCACAGATGTAAGATGGAAGCCATGCTGGGTTATGGTGACCACTAAACCCAATGATACATGTTCTTAGGGGAAGAAAAAATGCACAGAGATTAGAGCTGGTTGAAGCAGACAGAACAGATTGAAAGGACATTGCCATCAAAGAGAAGCAATTGGAGACAGAAGATACTGCAAGAGTCAAGGGAGAAATTGAGGAGTACAGCCTGCAGTTCATCAACCTCATCCCAGTTGCTTCCCAGGGTGTCAGGAAAATTTCTTTCTGTGTTTTTCAGCTGGTGAGCCTGTCAAAAGTAATTTTCACAGCCCCAAGAGACCAATACAATTGGGAAGAGTGGTAACGAAAACTCAAAGAAGAGAACCTAGAACCTGGTGTGGTCACTTGCACCTTTAATCTCAGCACCATGGAAGCAGAGGTAGACAGATCTCCAAGAGTTCAAGGCTAGTTTGGTCTGCAAAGTAAGTCCCAGGCCATCCTGGACTACAGAGTAGTACTCTATCTTTTACAATATGCATACATACATACTCATATACACACAAAAAAGAAAAAAGTTGTATATTTATGGAAATTAAACATTATACACTTACATGTATAGGCATATATGCATATAAGTTATTTAAATATGCTGTAATACATTAATAGCAAGATAGTTGTTATTAGAAAACTATACTATATAATGCGTAGATAATACATTAAGGAATGATTATAGTATAGAAGATTGCTGTAATTTCTAATTTCAAGACTGTTTGTGCATGTATACAGCTTTGCTATTTTTTTATTTGTTTGCTTTTTTAACCCTGGGAATGTTTGTATTTCCGTGTATGGGTATTTAGAAAACAGTGCCTGTGGAGGAGGGCATTGGATCCCCTGGAGCTTGAGTTACCAGTAATTGTGAGTGCTAAGATCATAACTGGGTCCCTTGGAAGAACAGCGCACATCCTTAATCCCTGGCCTGTTTCTCCAGCTCCTGCAATGTTGTTTATAGTTGTGAGCATTGTCCTAAGTGGGGGCTGCACCAAGTCTAGTACCTTGTTATTCCATTTGATAGTGCACCTTGGTCTGCAGGTGGTTCCTTAAAGCCTGTCCCTGGAATGTAGGACACAGTTCTTCCAAGTTACAGAGACGCCTGTCTTGCAACAATTTGTTAACAGTTTCCAAATCAAAAACTGTGACAAATACTGCTCTAAAGTGATGACACCAAAGTAGTAACTTTGAGTAACCAAGGTATCACACAGGCAGTCAATCTAAAAGGTTTTTGTTTTGCTTTGTAATTTTTGTAAATGCTGTAAATAGAGTGGAGCATTTCTCTAGCATCCTAACCAGGAATAACACACTGTGAATGAGGGATTTGCACATACCTTTGGCACCATTGTGGAAGGCAATGCAAATTTACACTCTTAGGGGTTGCCACAGGTGGAGCTTAATATCATCTTCCTGTTTCACAGCATCTTTTGGCTCCTACCAGAGAGCTCAATGAAAATAACCAAGGACATGCCACTGGCCAGTACTGCTGTTTTTACTGTCATCTGATGTGGGGGAATTGTCTATCATGTTTTAAATAAATGCTGAGTGGCCAGGCAGGAAGTATAGGCAAAAAAAAAAAAGACAGAAAGTAAAAATGATGCAATGAGAACAGGAGAATTCTTGGAAGGAGGAAGTTGATTCCTCCCAAGCCTGCACAGATCACCGAGGAAGCAGGATGTGATCTGCCAGCTAAAAACGGTACCAAGCCACATGGCAAAAATAGATCAAAATAATGGGTTAATATAATCTACAAGAGCTAGTAAGTATCCCGAGCTAATGGACCAATCAGCTTTATAACTTATAGAGATCTCTGTGTGATTTTCTTTGGGGCTTGCCAGCTGTGGTGTACCAGGCAAGACAGAAACCCCAACAAGCAGGCCCCCAGCTCATGTTAGAGTCATCTGCAGTAGGTTTACAGAGTGCTGGAATCTGGAACTCATTCATAAGGAGTGTCCCTTGGCAAAGAGATTCATGCTTTGGCCTACAGAAGTGAGGGTTTTATTTGGACCTGTCTCTGCTGAATAGAGATCCTAAAGCAAATTGTACCATGTACATTTCATTAAGCATAATAACTACAAAAATTATTGTGATAACAAGAGCCCAAATCTGTATATAGACTGATTTCACAAAGGGAACTTGGGCAAAAAAGGTTTTATTTCAGTTTACAGGATACTCTTTGCCTTTGGGGGAAGTCAGAACAGAAATTCAATCAGGACAGGAAGCTGAAGCAGAAATCATGGAACAATCCTGCCTACGGACTTGCTCCCTGCTTCACCTTCAGTTAAGATATATTTTTAAAAATTCAGGGCCACTTCTGTATCAATTAATAATCAAGAAAATGCTTGTGAATCTGCAGGCCAATCTGACTGAGGCAATCCCCCCTCCATGGAGATGTTCTCAGATAACTCTGGGCTGTGCCAAACTGATAACTGGTTGGGTGATGACGGCACACACCTTTAATCCCAGCACTTGGAAACCAGAGGCAGGTAGACCTTTGTGAGTTCAAGGCCAGCCTTGTCTACAAAAGCTCATTCCAGGATGTCTAGGGCTGTTACACAGAGAAACCCCATCTCAAAAACAAAACAAACAAGAAAAAGCAAAACAGAAAAAAAGCAAATTGACAGCCAAAGCTATGTAAGAGACCATTCTTATGGAAACTGAATGTTCAATGGTAAGCCTCCTGCATCTCTTTGTCCACCTGACTCTTCCCTGAATTCAGAGCAGATCTCTAGAATAGTTCACAGACTTGCAGTGATGAACACAACAGTCTACATGAGCCATGTCATCTCTAGAAGTTGGCCTTCTAAATGCTAAAGAGCGTTCAACCATGTCCCCATGCCCAGACTCTTGCAAGCTGAAACTAGTGACCTTGGACCTAGGTGCTATGTATGCTGAAAAATATGAAAGCAACCATGCTTCTGGATTCTGTGACTGCATTGAGCTATGGAAATGAAGTTTGAGTATCTCCTTGAAGCTTATTATAACATTTCAAAGTAAGCAAAGGAGGAGGATTATTCGTGTTGCCCCTTGACAGTGGATGCCCTTCCATTCCTTACGCATTCTTGAACTGATTATTATGTCTCAAACAGAGCCCTGTCAAATGACCACTGACATCTATGACACTCTGAGGTATTAAGAAGAATCTGTGATCTCCTTTCTCCTGCTTATACATGACTCTTTGGGGAGCCACATGCTGAGTTTTCCTGGTCTCTTGGATGAGCAGATAAGTCCTGCACGGGCATTTTATTTCACTGAGGCCGTGGATAAGGAGACTTCAATAGGTCTCTGGCTAAGGTCTTATATTTCTGCATCTATTCTTATTGTGCGTAGGATGAACCAAGAGAGACTATACCAGGCTTTGGCTTTGGCAGATGCTTCTAAAGTTAACTTAAACCGCCAACCTGCTTCTCACCAACTTTCCCCCATTATTCTCCTTCCCTATCTTTTCTAGGTCTCAGCTTCCTCTTACCCTTATGACCTCTGCAATTCCATTATGGTTATAGGTTTCGAATGTCTCCTTAACAGCTTCTTCTCAGCAAGGGGCGAAAAATGGACCATGTTGTAGCTAACAACGCGGAAGTGAACTCCCCGGATTGAGGAGTTCGTCTGTGTGTTTGGGTTCCCACAGAGATCGCTCCGAACTCATCATGAGACTCAGCAGCAGAAACCTGGACATCTTTACCAGCAGCCACATTTGTGAGCATCCAATTACGGGTGAGACACTCTGCAAGCAAATTACATTCGCCCAGCACCTGCGCAGAGCCAAAGCCTTGCCTCAGCACTTCTCACAATTAGCAGAGGGCAGTTTCTTCCGTGGGGTGTAGACAGTTGGAGGGAGGAGCAATTCTCCCGCAAAGAGCGATGCAAGACAGCTGGTGACTGTGTTGACAACAGAACTGCCTCAGAGTGGGTGCCCATAAAAATGCATGGCGATGGTCCCCATCTAGGGCAGCATTTCACCAGGCTTGTCTACTCTCGCCTCTCTTCAGAGTCTCAAGGGACGGCACGACTCCCACCCGAGTTCTTCAGTAGTTCTTCCAGCAGAGAGGCACAGTGAGTGCCCTTCTGCAGCGGCTTTTCTTGCTCCCTTTCCATGTCCCTTCCTAGGATAGAGTTCCAGTATGTACCCATTGCGATTCTTGCTAATTCTAGTGTAGACTGAATAATTTAGAAGTTTCTCTAGGGCAAACAGGTTGGGAGAAACATCTACTTTCAGGGAAACTATGAAGCCCAGGTTGATTAAGACTTTGTAAGTCTGATTGTTCTAGAATAATTGAGAGACACTAAAAAAGATGCCTCTGTGCGTCAAAGCATCCTAGAAATAGGAAACAAGTTTCCAGATGGTTCTGTTAAGGGCCCAGTGGCTCCATAAGATAATGCATGAGGTATATTCAGATTACATTTTTGAAGGGTCACTGATTATGCTACCAGGTTCCTCAGCAGTTACATGTTAAGTGGATTTTAAAGCTATTTCCAGGTCTCATAGAGACTAGTGTAGAATTAGTTAGGTTGTGTAAGGCAATAGAGTATCTAGTTTTAGTTTTCGTTACTTCATCCAAATGAAATGTAGTCCTCATGCGTTTTAAATTTCATTGAAAAATTTCCCATACTGTATATTCTGATCATACTTTCCCCTTCCCAACGTCATGCCTTCTTTAAAAGACAGTCAATGTGAGCAATGAAACTGGACAAATGTTTTGTTTCTCAATACTCAAACCAGTGAGGAAATTGTCTGCTTTATGGTTCCTCTTCTTTCACCATCCCATATGGTCAAAGGTCCTCAGAATTGACTGTCCTTAAATCTTATGGGGAATCACAGTCTACCATATGCAGAATTTTGATAGCATCCTTTATTTGAATTCTGTTTTCATTCATGAACCTTGGTCTTTTATGGACTCAACAATTTTTTGTTTAACATTATAAGGGAGTTGATGCTAGAATAATTGAGGAAACTACAAAAGTATCAAATGGAAAAATGATTTTTTGAAAATGAGATTAACTATTTCTAAAAAAGGACCCCTCCCAAAAATACTAGCCCGAGAAAGTTAAGCTCAGAACGTGACTTCTTAGAAAAAGTGTCTACTGCATACTCACAAGGACCCACGTTAGAATATCAGCAAACACACAGGAAGCTGTACCTGGCTGTGAAAGGCTGTGACTCCTGTCCTGGGACAGCAGGGACAAGCACATATCTGAAGTGTATTGATCAGCCCGTCTAGCTGAGTACAGGAATTCTGTTTTCAGTGAATACCCTATCTCAATAAATAAGGTGGAGAATCATAAAGGGATGACTTAGTTAGGCAGGGGAAAACTACACTGAATGCTGGGAGAAATAAGGGTGGAGTCAGAGAGAAACCATGGAGCCACTGCAGGAGACAGATGTGCTGAAATTTTGCTGGTAGGCCACAACTTCATGGTGATTTACAGATTATTGGAGATAGGTTAAATTAAGATGTAAAAGCTTACCAATAAGAAGCTAGAGCTAATGGTCCAAACAGTGTTTTAAATAATGCAGTATCAGTGTGATTATTTCAGTGGGAATCAACAAGTGGCCTTTCTTCCAACAAATTGGTGCCAACGTGGTTGATCAAAATCAACTTAAAACCTGAGAGGTCTTGAAAATAAATTCTAGACACAAAAATACAGAGATTAACACAGGTCCTTGTTGTTTGCAGGTGGCCTACTACAGCTCTTTTTGAGCAAGGTTTTTCTGACTCAACAGTAGCAGTCAATACTGTGACTACTACCATGGACTTTCCATTGTGTTTCCAAGGAGTTGCCAATATGATTGTCAAGGAGTGTTTATCCCAGTGATTGTGAGCAAAGGACAAAGAAGGAGCACATTTGAAAGAATAAATGAGCAGTTTTACCCTGGAATCAGTGACCAGAAGTTGGTCATATAACATCACTGGACCGTAACGTGTTCTGGAAAAAAATCTCTGTTTGGGCCACCATGATTCTGAATCAAATTCATGTATCTTGGGAAGAAATCATGCATTTTGAAAGGAATTTATTTCTATTAAAAATTGCAATGTTTCCTTCAGAATGCTTTCATTTTGATTTTTATTGACTTGATTAAATTGTGATTTGTAATTAAATTTTACATCAATAAATAACAAATAATTTACTTAAATATTATTTTTCAATAATGTCATTAAACGTCTTGATACATAATTTCCTATTTAAGTAATAACTGATTACAGAAAAATTGTGTCTTGGGATAATTTTATCTTTAAACATCTATAATGATAGACTATGCTTTATCAATAGAGGGGATTCAGAGCAGACATTATACAAAATATTTCTAAACTTCATACAATGTGGCTTAATTTAGAAATTCTTGCTTATAAAGTTTGTATTTATGTTCTCATCCGAAGAATGCATATTATTTCTCAGCTGTTTGCTATTCAAACATAGACTCTAATAATTCCCAGCATGCCCTACCTTATTATCTAACTTTGCACTTCCATAAGCTCAAACCCATCATTCAGAACTTACTTGCAATATGAGTGCTCAGCAGGCATTTCACAGATTCATATTTATCAGAGGTCACAGATCTGGTGTACACCCTAAGAGGATACATTCATAAATACAAGTCTCAGCTCTAGCTGTCAGGGCTTTTAAACTATGATAGGGAAATAAGGCAAATGAAGTAATTGAGTCATGAACATTTTTAACTTGGAAAGGACTTGTTAAAATGCATAGCTATAAATTTCCTATGGTTCACTGTCTCATTTGAAAAAAAAATATCCATATGAGTATAGCATTGAAAGCTCTACAAGGCAGAGTTTCCCACATCTCAGATGTCAATCCGCCTGTGTACTCTCTTGATCGTTCATAGCAGTGATTTACCCAAGCCCCCAGCCCTCAGCACCCTTTCCCTTCCCTGCTACTCCCACACCCTCATTACTCCTACAATCTTCTTCTGTCCTGCATCTTCTGGGCACTGTTTTCCAAGTCCTTGAATGCCCCAGGACACAAAGACAGCATCCATCTCTACTGATGATTCCGGTGGTTTCTCTCTATTTTCTGCTTCCTAGGTGGTACCATCTTTCTGTGTGGACCCCCTGATGGTCAAAGAATTCTATCTCTTTATCTCCTGTAGAAAACACTCAAACCACACCCCAATGATATCACAAAATAAATCTGGACTTTGACTGAGGATGTGGAAGCCAAATTAGATCTGAAGTTGGAAGTTCTGGATTAAGAATCAAAGAGAGATACTACAGAACAATTAAAGGATAAGAATCAATCCAGGGAGACAAAGAGGACAGTAAAGAAGGTGGAGTGGAGCGTGGTAAAAGAAACCCATGGAGGTCAAGTTGAGACATTGCCCTCTTTCAAAACCGCACACCATGGGAGCTCACTCCAGTGCTCCAATGTGGGTCTCTATCTCTATCTCCATCCATCGCCGGATGAAGGTTCTATGGTGATATGCAAGATATTCATCAGTGTGGCTATAGGATAGGGCCAGTTCAGGCACCCTCTCCTCTGCTGCCCATGGAACTAGTTGGGGAAATCTCCTTGGACACCTGGGAACCCCTCTAGAGTGAAGACTCTAGACAACCCTAAAATGGCTCCCTTGGTTAGGATATCTTCTTCCCTGCTCCCATATCTACCCTTCCTCCATCTCAATTATCCCATTCCCCCAAGCTC
>LOEQ01001447.1:247298-342677 GCA_001685075.1 Bramus lutescens
TTCCCACAGGGCAGGAAACCCTGACTGCTCTTAGGACTGGAGAGGGAGGGGGATTGGGGGGAGTTAGAGGGAAATTGGAGAAGGAGAGGAGGTGGAAATTTTTAATAAATAAAAAACAAACAAAAAAACAAAACCACACACCATTCATGATTGATGATGCTAAGAAGTCACTAAGCCCATTGCCAAACATTCTAAAGAGGTGGCTTAGCAGGTAATGGTACTGGCTATTGAAGGCTGACATTGTGGCTCTGGAGCTTATATAAAGATTAAAGTAGAGAACACAGAGTTGTTCTCCTCACTACACATGTGCCCCATAATAGACATGTGAACATGTTGACAAGCACGCACAAATACAACATTTAAAATCATCACAAAGCAGTTATTTCAGAATCAAATGTCCCTATGAAGAAGCTATACACAAAAAATCTTACCTCTCCCTGTGTCCAAAATATTTGTCAGGAAGAAAGGAGTATTCACAGAGAATAAAATTTTACTTGTGGAAACAGCCATATTAAAACAAGGCTGTTGTGATGTTTGACTCTTAAGTGGTTTTTAAAGGGACATGTACTTAATTTAATTTGTGAAAGACCTTGGCATACTGACTCAGAGAAGAAAAAAAAGTGAGCTTATTCTAGCTTAGCTGAGAGCATTGATCACGGACAAGCCTTCCTTGGAGTTTGTATCTCTAACAGTTCAATAGGATGGTACAAAGGTCTATTTTTACTGGCATTGATTCATAAAATGTTTTCAAAAATGCTTGTTTATAGGTATTTGGATTTAATTGACATGCATGAATAGAAGAATCCTGCAATTAATTCACTACATTTTCTCATTATTTTTAGTGTTTTATTTTGAAGTAGTGTACCTATTTATAAAATTCAGCAGAAGTAAGTAGATAAGATATTTTCACTTGCAGCATGAGTAGTACAGCAAGGTACGGATTACCAGCTTGGCTCATAAGCTATCCTCCTATTAGACTTTACAACCCTTTTGCCTTATTATTTGATATTCTTGGTGTTGACATACTAAATAAGAATTTCCCCCTCATTCCTTCTCATCCTTCTGTGTCTTATTTCTTTCTGTTTCTTTCATGATGGCAGATCAAGGCACTGATGAGTGTCCTCAAGAGTCATTCCATTGCTATTGTTCATTTAGCAGAACAACAGTATTTGGCTTTATCCTAGATGTATAGCTTAGCCAATTTCAGGTCCTTGGATACCCAAGCAGTATCAGATACGGGCTCCTTCTCATGAGAGGAGCCGGAAGTCCATTCAGTAAGTGGCTGCTTACTGCCATGTGTGTGCCGTTGTTGCACCAGCATATTTTAGAGGCAAATCTCCACATTACATTCCAAAGTGGCTGATCTACTTTACATTCTGATCAGCAAAATAGTCTCCTTTACTGTGAATAAATTTATTTTAAAATGAATCATTTTGCAGCAAAGGTTCTAACAAAATCATAATGATTCTATAACTTAAGAATTTGGGTATAGTTATTTCATGTATGGATGTTATCATTATCTGAATTCCCCAGTAGTCTGTCATTGTCATTTTGTTTTTCTAATTTCTACTTCTGGTGACTTAATCCCTTGCAAGTTTTGTAGTAATAGTGTACTCAAAATTTTCTTTTTAGCTAGGTGTATATATGTATGCTTGTGTAAATTTATGTGTGCAAGTACCCACGGAAGTCAGAGAGTGGTGGATTTCTTCAAACTGGAATTATAGGAAATTGTGAGCTACTTGACCAGGGTTCTGTGCTAAGGTACAACACATGAGAAGGGCACACAAGGATTTTAATATCGTAATAAAGAGTCAGAACCTCAAGTAAACAATTACTTTGTCAATCTGGGAGGAAACCTCAGTTCAAAGGAGGGATCAGACATCAAGAGGTGGATTGGGATAGCGAGGGCTGCATTCCAGGCACTAGAAAAAGTTTGATCAGCAAAAGAAATAACAACAACAACAACAAAATAACAAGCATATGAGACACTTGTCTTGAGCTGCCTTCTTTATAATCCTGAAACCTGGACAATGAAACGCTTCTCAGAACAGCAGCTGAAAGTGTTTGATATGGCTTATTTCAGGAGGATTCTAGGAATCACATTAAGAGACAGGCTATGCACCAATGACATTAAGAAATATCTCTATCTGCAAAAAGAAGTAAACTCCAGGATATAGCAATGGTGCTTGAGGTACTTTGGCCATGTTATGAGAATGAATGATGGCAGATACCCGAAAATAGCACTGCTTGGAGGAGTGCATGGGATAAGGCAAAGAAAAAGGCCCAAAACGCACTGGATAAATAGCATAAAAGAAGACTGTGGAACCTTGAATATGACATTAACACAAGCATCTAGGACTGCCCAGGGTAGGAACAACGGGAGAACTGCCATAAACAGGCTGCCCATGAATGCATTGCAGGAGCATCAATGATGATGCAAATGAGGGTTCTAGGATCTGATCCTCTGCGAGAGCAGTAATTGATCTTAAGTGCTAAGCCATTTTTCCCCAGTCCTTGGAATACCTTTTTAAAGTAGTAAGCTCACTTTGAGTTATTCTGGGAGCATTGTGAAGGCTCAAATTAAGGTTGTTTACTTCAAGAAAGAATCTCAGTAATTTTACCATATATTGTCTGATCTTTAGCCTCATAGGCTTCATCTCCATGTGTGTGCTCCAGACTGCATTTGCAGAATCAGGGCACACCTTTCCATTTCCTCATGGAAGTACCAGTGTCCATACTGTTATCTCATGGTGCTGTGTTGTCTTCCCTCCTTTCTTCTTTATCTTCCTCATCTTCATGTCTACATCCGTCTGCTCTTCTTCCTCTGCTCCCAGTTTTATTCATCCTTACTCTAATTTTGGCCTTTAGAGATTTTCCAAGAGGCCATAACCAGGGATTCCATCAAAAGTAAACATTAATGTTCACCTAAAGACTTAGGCCAGTGAAAGAAATCATATTCATAATGTACAGAAGCTGAAACAGTTCAATGTTCAACAGCACTGTCTAGGACAAGGTCTTGTACTCATTTGTAATCCCAGCACTGGGGAAGGTGAGGTAGGAAGGTAACCGTTGCAGGGCAGGCTGAGCAATGTGACAAGTGTAGGTCTCACAAACAGAAACAGAAATACATCAGATGTTGATATTTTCTAGGAATGTAATTCTAAAAAACAGGGAAACAACTGGCAATTGATCAATGTCTCAGAGACATAATGTCATGAAGTGTTGTACACATGGTCTGTTCATATTAATCCTCCTGTGTGTGATACAATGACAATAGGAAGAGGTTTCATTACTATCTGTCTGCTGTGGACAGGCAGCTGCCCAGATCTACAAACACATTAAATCCACCAAACTCTCCTCAAAGGAGTCAATTTTCTTTATATAAAATGTGCCTTAGTGAAAGTTGTAGTTAAATAACTAGATCAGTTATAGTTACATAGTTAATATAATTGTTATATAGTTGATAAGTTATAGTTAAATAAAGTGTAATTTAGAGCCCATCAGTATTTTTATATAAATTGTATCTATTTGCTTAAGATAGTTAAGAGGAAAGATGAACAAAATACATATTTGCAAACCAAGACTAAGTTGAAACGAGGAACCACAGAACTCTAGAACCTACTGGCCGTCCCTGATGAGAGTGGAACCTTTACTACTACCATTTCCTTTTCCATGGCCATTGTAGACTCCTGAGTGCCCATGAGGGCCTGAGCACTTTCATTGTCCTGAAATGGGAGGAGACTCATTTTGGTGCACTCAGAAATGTGCCTTTGCCTTCAGCCTCCAGCAGGAGGCTCATGAAGCACTGCTTGCACACGTTCCTTGTATTTACCATTGCTTAAGCACCTTGGAAGCAGAGTTCATCAGGATCCCATCTGTTCACTGTGCACAACAGGAGGCACCTCATTCATTTACCTTGTATGAAGAACTTCTTTCAAATTCTTGATCTTTCACTTTGGATTCTACACTGAAAACAAGACAACCTTAAGTCAATCAGAGAAAAACAATCTCTAAGGACCCACACAATTACATAAATACATGAACTAAGGTAAGATTTGGAAAGGAAGTCTGTTGCCTGTCAGGAAAGCTGTGTGATAAGTCTATAAAGAGTAAACAAAAATGAAGATAACTGATACAAACGGTTGACATCATGGAAACCAAGTTGATTACTATTAGATTGGCGCAAAAAATAATTGCGGTTTCTGTATTCCTAAAACTTGCCTTTGATACTAAAATGCTTTTTTGGTAAATGTGGTTATGCTATATATCATTTTAATGTGTATTTCTCATTTTACATGTTCTATTGTGGTGGTTTTGTTGTTTTTTGTGTGTTTGTTTTTGGTTTTTACTTTGCTAGTGACATTTGCCTTAGTTTGCTTTCTATTGTGATAAAATGCTGTGATTCAAAGTATCTTAGAGGGTAAAGGGTTTGTATTGCCTTCCAGCTTACAGTACACCATGAAATAATTCAAGGAAGATACTCAAGGCAAGAACTTGGAAGCAGAGACTGAAACAAAGGCTATAGAGATACATTGCTTACTGGCTTGTTCTTCATGGTCTGCTCTGATTTCTCTCTTATACAACTCAAGACTACTTGATCAGAGATATGTCACCCACAGTGGTCTGAAACCTCACACAACAGTTTAACAAGGAAATGTTCCCACAGATTTGTCCACAGGCGAATCTGATGGGAACAATTCCTAATTTGAGGTTCATTCTTCCCACATGATAATTGTCTGTGCCCAGTTCACAAAAAAAAGTTGATCAGCACACTGTAATTTTCTGTTTGTTAGTACATATCTTATTTTAAGGAAATGATGATACACACAAGGCAAATTCAGAGACAACAGGCATGTTGACCAGTGTATGTACCCATGCTGTGGGAGGTCCTTCTTTCTATGTGTTGCTTTTATTGGTTAATGAAAAAAGAAACTGCCTTGGCCTGTTGATAGGGCAGAACTTAGGTAGGTGGAGAAAACTGGACTGAATGCTGCAAGAGGGAAGGTGGACAGAGAGATGCTGCCGCCTGAGATAGACGTGCTGAACCTTTGCTGGTTGGCCATGATATCATGGTGATACACAGATTAATGGAGATGGGCTAAATTAATATGTAAGAGTTAGCCAATAAGAAGCCAGAGCTAATGGGCCAGGTGGTGATTTAATTGATACAGTTTCTGTTTGGTTATTTCAGTGCTAAGATAGCTGGGTGGCTGGGAACCAACAAGTGGCTCGCAACAAGCAGTCTCCTGCAACATACCCGGAAACTGTAATAAATGAATGGTGTAATGGTAGTTTAGGTTTGCAAAAGAGAAGAGAGCCTTGAGCAGGAAGAATACATTGGAAAGCCACCAACAGCTGACAATGACCAATTAAAGGTAACCCTCAAAGCTGGTGCTCTCAGAACTCTATGTTGAAGTTGTGAAAAAGGACTTAGCATGGACCATTTGAATAAATTATAAAGGTAACATAGCTTAATATCTCATGAGCTGACTAAAATATTTGTAAAAAGGAAGTTCTGTTTTGAATGGTTATTCTCCCTTATCCTACATATCAACTTTTTGATTGGATAATGACAAACAGGAAAAATGAAATGTTTGAGACAGTCATTCAGTGACAACCAGGCCAGAGACTAGACCCAAGGAGAAACTTCAAAGCATTTCCTAAAGCCAAACTCAAACTAAGGAAGAGGACATGATCCCTATTTGGTGATCAGCTTCCAGCTGCACCCAGTACAGCATTTTGAATTCCAGTAGAACAATTATATCTGAGATGCACGCTCAGTAAATGAACTGGACACACACAAAACTCTCCTGCAGCAGACCTTGGTATTCAAAATAATCCCAATTCTTCTCCCAGACAATGCAGGACTGTTGGTCATACAACCAACACTTCAAAAATTGAACGTGTTGTGCTGTGAAGTTGTGTTTAATCCACCACATTCACAAGAAAACCCGCTACCACTTCAGGGAAACAACTCTGTGCAGAGTTCCTACAACCAGTGGGGCCCAGAGGCAGCATGAAGAGGAAAATGCTTTGGAAGCATTTGTCTTTCTCAAAGGATGGATTTTATGATACAAGAACAAGCAAACTTACTTTCCCTTGGCAAAATGCTTTAGTTTCAATGGTTTCTGTTTTATTAATACAGATTAGTTTGAGCCTTGAGATAATGATTGACAATTCTCCCTCTGAAGCTGCTATTCCTCTTGTCCAAATGGCATTGCAGGAGCAGATCCTCTACACAGTTACAGGCCCACAGAGATTCTTGGGCTCCATTGGCTATCATTCTCCTCTACTTTCCTTCTTATACTTTCTCTGTGTCAGTTTTTACATGGTACAGAAAAGGAAGACTTACTCCTGCTCACTTGGGAGTCTTCTAAACTCTATTCTCTGCTCCTTTTTCTGGTCAGAGACACGGAGATTGCTCTTCCCAAGAAAAGTCATGAGATTTGCATGCGAAGATTGTGTGCACTTCACAAACACACTTTCCAGTGTTTTAAACTAATGCTATGCTCTTGCTTTTAGGACTGGGCACTGATTTCCATTACAACTCAGATGTGAAACACACATAACTTGACTTGCGAGTCTGTGCAAACACGATCAAATCGGATAACTACAACTCAAAAGAAGGAAATCTTCAGAAAGCCTTTCAAAGTGAAACTACTCAGGGAAGGCTTCGAAGTAAAAAGAAATAGACACTGGGAGACTGGCAGTACTCCAAAGACAAGAAAGAAGGGGTTCTATTCATTGTCCGTTTAATTTATTTACTTTCCCCTCTGAGTTCTTCGTACTTCTGTCTTGTTTAAAGTGAAGAAAACATTAAAGTCACATTGGTTCTTTTGAAACTTGGTATCTATAGCTTATACCTTGTGATGTTAATTAAAAACATAATTTTATGTACTTATCACAAAGGAAATATCATTTCATTAAAATCCAATTAGATTCAGACAATATCTGAGAAGAATACGGAATGGCTGCTGTTTGAACATAGGCGCCTTTGTTCTGTTTTCATTACGCGAATAAAAGCAACCACAACAAACAATCAAAGAAGAAATTATTGCTCTCTGGGGTATAGACACACTTGCATTTTGAGTACTGTTTGGTTATGAGGGAAAACAATAACACAGAATATTTCATGTTTCATATAGCAAAAGTTAGTTACCTTAATCTTTCAAATGGTTTATTTGTCTCTTTCCAAGAAAAAAATTAGAAACAAGCACAAGCAACCTTCAATCCCTATCTATGTACATGTACTCTCACTACACATAATGTGAATGAAAATAGCATTAGAAATTGAATTGGAATAATTTTTAGATAAGAGCATAGAATTATGGACTTATATGTTCACTAAAACAGTGAAATCAAAACATACAAGGTCAAAGGAGAAAGACTGTGTGGCCCCTTTGGCTTTTGCTTCGGCTTCCTGTGCTGGGCTGAGCAATAACTGGCTGTTTGTTAGTAATATCTTGAGTATCACTTTCATGGTGTGACCTGTTGAAGACAAATCATGCCCTGCACAGATTTCCAGAGATAGAACCACAGTATGAAGAGAATGGCTGGGATGTCAGAGACATGGTGAGACCTCTAATGGGCTATGTTATACTAGACAAACTGTGTGCTATTGACCACTCCACTCATCTATGAGACACTGATAGTAACAAGACCATTTTCAATATGCTTTAACTACTGAGTCTAAGTACAAAAAGGGCCAAGAACAGTCAGCGAAGTTCACAGACTTGTTGTGCAGTATTACCATTATTTAAAATTTCATGGATGTATTTGATGGTATTACTCTTCTTAATTTGTGGTGCCAAGGATTGAGTCTAGTCCTTTGTATACACTATCCCTGGACCCCACTACTAAACTATACCCACAATCCTCTTGTCCTGTATTTATATATAATTTAGAGACAGAACCTCACAAATCTGTCAATATAAACTATACTCTGAATTGCAAGCTGGTCTCAAAAATGTGAACTCCCAAGAAGCTGAGATTTCAAGTGGGCACTGCCAGAGCCTTTTTAGAAAAACACATTTACAAAGGGAGATAGGAGAAAAGTAATAAGATCTAATGCTTTATCTGATTTTGCATAAAGCATCAATTAACAGAATAGCCTCAGGATTTTTTGTTCTAAAATGTTGCCTACCAGTCCATGTGGAAGTCAGACTGCCAATATATATGGGGTAGCTTATTTCTTTGGCTTGAGATACATAGGGTGATGCAGGGTGATACAGGGCATGCCCTAGACACTCAGCATGTTTGGGGAATGTATGAATAGAAAAAAGATGTTCAAATAAATAAAAATCAATATGATTTATCATTAGACTACATTAGTTAAGTAGGGCCAATATAAAAAACTGTTGTTTTGTTCTAAAAAACGGCAGCATTAAAGTGAACAAATGCTCATTCTTCAGTTAACACATGACCATGACATATTAACTTGGCATTTAAAAACCCTGGTCACTATTTTATCATTTTCTTGGGTAAGTAACTTCTGATTCTGAGCCAATTATTATATAATCAAGATTTTTAAAATATAAAAATTAGTATTTTATGTTGGGTTTATGACAAAGTAATTCTAGTTCCTCATTCTCCTTTTCCTCTTCCTTAGATTTATGCATTTTAAAAGTCTTAAATAATTTCATGATAAATGTACTCTATTTTGATCATATCTATCTGCATGATCCCCACAACTCTTCTTGGAACCCTCTGAGTTCCCCTCTGAGTTTCAAGGTTTTTATGAATGGAAAATCATGGTATATCAGTTTTTCTAACACAAGGTCACATGTACAAAGTATTTAACTTCTTGAGTTGCTCAAAGTTACCATGTCCAGTTACTCACCACATGACACACAACTCAGAGCTCCCATGTAGTCATCCTCATGCTCACAGCTTTTCCCAGTGTTCTAAAGTTATTGTTTATAGGTAGCAGGCTTTAATTATGCTTGAATTTTAATATTGATAGCTTCCTTTTTCTGATATATCTGATTTTTCTTGTGTGGTAAAGCACAATAGAGTTTTGTATCATTGACTATATTCACTGGAGTTACTCAACCCTCCCCCTTTAACTGCAGTAAAAACATGTGAGATACTGAACACAATGTATTCAGTAGGATTTGTGTACATATCTCTTACTAAAGCAGGCCTGGAGCTTGCTTTAGAAACAGAAGTTTTTATGTGTCTTCCTTGTATGTTCTGCTAATCCTATAAAAATATAAATGTCTATTAATAGGCTTTTTTGTCTATTTGTTTAAATTTCTCAACTCGAAGGCCATATAACCTAATGAAATGAGTGCAGTTTTGTTACAAAAACTACTTAAAATGTTGACTTTATAATAAATGATGGTAACTCTAAAGTAGATGCAATAACTATTTTATTAAGGCTTAGTGTTCTTACTGCTGCTCAATTCATGAATCCCATAAAGAAGGCTCGCAGGACTAGAGTTAAAGAAGAAAAGTGTTACTACAATACAGTGATCACTGACAAAGAAAGGGAAACTAGGTTTGGGGCACACCATGGAGTGTGAAGTGGATCAGGATCTAGCAGATGAGGATTCAAGAAGTACAAGTGTAGGAGACATAATGTCTCAGCCTTGCAACCAAGGATCTGAGTCAGAATATTCAGAGTCCATGTAAAGATGAGCATAAGGTCTGAAGAGTGCAATTCCAGTGCTCTAACACTAACAAGGAGGTGGAGGAAGGAGAATCCCCAGAAGTTCTTGGATCATAGTCATCACACACACACACACACACACAAAAAAAAGAGAGCCTGTTTCCAATAGGGTAAAAGGTGAGGTGTTCTCTGACCACTAACAAGTTGGCTGTAGAACACTGTAGATTTAGTCAACATAGGAATATGCACACACATTACACACGCACACAGAGACATACACATTGCCACCTATGAACAATGGCTACAGAGTGTACATCCTTCCTGGATAATCTGTGACCATGAAGATTACACAGAAGCTCTGAGCTGTGTCACATGGTGAGTACCTGGAAATAGTAAAAAGTCAAGCACATGGTAAATAACAAGTGAAAAAAATCACTTACTTTATGTTTTTCATTCAATAGCTTAATAAAACTGTCACAAATATTTTATGACTATTTTTTCTTAATATTGTTATTATTTGAGTTATAAAAAGAATTTTTCCTAACCATCTCTTTGAACACAGATATTTCACTTAAATTTGAAGTCTGTTGTGTTTGTAACCTTTTTCTTTTCTTTTTAATTAATTAATTTTCATTAATAATGTTTTCATCATATACTTGACTCTCCTCTAAATACCTCCCAGTACATCTCTACCTCCCTATCCACACCACACTATGCTCCTTCTTACACTGAATAATATAAATATACAAGTAAGGTAATCATCATTCTTGTGGTAAAACAAAATATACCACAAGAAAACAAAAATGGCACACACACATACAAACAACAATAAGCAAACAAGCAACAACAACAAAAAAAAACCAACCAAACAAAAAAAAACAACCAAAATAACAAAAAAAAAGTATTCCATTTTGAGCTGGCCAAATACTTTTTGGCATGGGTCTCTCCTTGAAGTGTAGCTGATATACCTAGTAAGACTCTGTTGAAGAAAACTGGTTTTGCCTTTCCCAGTTATAGGTATTTCATTGGTTAGGGGTAGGAGTTAGTGGTCTACCTTCCTGTCTCAGCACTGGAACACTGCCAAGTTTGAACCTGTGCTGGCCTATGCATGCCTTCACAGTCACTGTGAGTTCATGTGTATATCAATCTTTTGGTGTCTGAATGACTCTGTTAGACTTTCACCAACTCTGGCTCTTGCAGACTTTCTGCCTTCTCTTCTGCAAAGGTCCCGAGACTTCATGGGACAGGTTTAATAAGCCATCCCATTTATGACTGAGTGCTCCAAAGTCTCTCACTCTCTGTACATTGTCTGGTTGGAGATCTCTGTTTTAATTACAGTCTGTTGCAAGACAAAGCTTTTCTGATGTGGGATGAGTGAAACTTTGATAAATGGGTATAGTGATATGTAATTTGCAATGAATTTATTGTCATGCCTTTTAGCAGAATTAATTCTTTTTAAAATCTTAGGACAGAGTTTGTTCCTGTTATATATAGTTATTGTAGGGAAGTTAAGTTCTCTGGCCAAAATTCAATATAAGGGCAATATTCACGAATCTGACTTAATTTTCCGTGAGTTTCTCAGACAAATATTTCATTTAAAGTTTTAGATTTCTTAAGTCTGCATAGAACTGAGAAATAATTTAAAATTAGACTTGTTAAATCTCGTATTTCACTTTGTTCAGTTTGTTTACATGAGTAACTAAAAACCAAATTTTAAAGTTTCTAAGTCAATCTCCCAGGTGACATAGAAAGTTAAGACTGAAAGATGATGAAATAAAGACAAGGAAATTTGGGCAACTTGTTATAGTCTAGAATATAGACTTCAGCTGGGCAACTTGTTATAGTCTAGAATATAGACTTCAGCTGGGAAGTAACCAGCTTCTTAACAACTGTGAGCAAAGTCCTGTGGGGAAAAGCCATGTGGTAAAGATGGCACACCTCAGAAGTCGAACATGAGAACTCTCAGAGAAGGAGGGGTCCAAGGATCTCACCAGTCAAGGAGAAGAGGGACAAAGGCAAGACAGACACCCCATTTCCTATTGTTAAGTAGGAATGACAACTGAGGGAGAGCCTGAGCTGTGTGAAATTATTCTTTTCCATCAAGACAAAACATAGTCCAACACATTTTGACAGATCTTCCCCCACTACTGTGGCAATGTTCATAGCAGATTAGCAATATAGAGTGGCTTTCAATAAAATGTCAACACTTCTCATTACGGTGTGCTTAACAATGCTATCTCACTCAAGGGAAATATTGTGACTCCAATCGCTAAGGTAAATATTATGAAATGAGAGCTAATACTGGATTTTGAATGAAAGTTTTCAGCATCAGATTTTCATTCTGTCAGCAAGCTTCCTTCACCACAATGAAGTGCCTGTTTTCACTCCTGAGAACTGGTGTGTAGCACATGTTTTCACCGGTAGTTTTACATGATGCTTTATTACAATTACGTCATTTTTCACATCTTTTAAAAATAGTGAAATCCTCCCAGTGATGAAATGCTCGTGCATTTCTTTGAATGAGCACGGAAAACAAATTGGGAAAGGCTTTTTTTTGTTTGTTTTGTTTTGTTTTGTTTTTTTGAGGAATAAATGGGGTAGAGCTAGAGAATGGCTCAGGGGTTCAAAGTACTTATGGCTTTGGAAGAGGATCCAGGTTCGATTCTCAGCTCACAGTCATTTGTGGCTTCAGGATACAGGAGATTTGACACCCTCTTCTGGCCTCTAAAAGCATTTTATGTACATGGTGCACACATACACATGCTGGCAAGCACTCATACACGTGAAATGAAGACCAAAAGGTCTATTCTAAAATAGAACGGATGCATCTGAGTAATTTAAAAATATATTGAATATATTCATTTAAACCAAAACTGCTATTAAAATTCAAGTTTTGTTTTTAAATTAACCATTCTAGGAAAGTGATGGTTGAGAGATCAGACGCTTTAAAAAGGAATCCCATACTAGCTCAGAACTAAGAAATAGACAGGCATTTATTAAGGGGTAAAACTTACAAATCAGGATTCTCTGCTTGAACGATGGATGAGGATAAGATCCAAAGCAAATTGAACCAGCAAAACGGGGCCCAGGGGGAGGAGAGAAGAGCCTGATGCGCTTCAGCATCCTGGTAAATAGTCTATGAGGCCACACCCCAATAGGCGGGTAGTTACTAGCTGTAAACTTTCCCGGAGCAGGAAAGAGTCACAAAAGTAATAAACCAGAATAAAAATGAAACTGAATATTAAAACTGGACTCTGAGAAGAAAAGCATGTGGTTTAGTAATAAAAATTTGGGGTTGACACAGTAGCTCACTTGGTAGCATTTACCTGGCATGTAAGAAGCCCTGAGTTCAGTCTCCAGCACTGTATAAACTTGCTGTAGTGACAAATGCCTACAATTCTGGCATTCACTGGGGGCAAGAGAATCAGAAGGTCAGGTCATCCTCAGCTGTACAACAAATTCCAGGCCTTATACTATATAGTATATATAAATCGTATATTTTTATTTTTTAAAAGGAAACAAACTATCTTTTTCATTGTACATATTAGTCCAATAAATAGTATTTATGCATATATTTTTTCTCATATAGATAAGGAGTCTATCTTTACCTAGGAATGGCTTTCCTGTATCTATATAGTTTGTACATATTCAATTTTTATCAGTAATTAGAAGAGTTTTCAAAGTTGTAACAAACAAAGCTATCAATACGCTTAAGCTATTGGCCAAACAGTATTACAAGTAATATAGTTTCTGAGTGATTATTTTATGGTCTGGGCAGCTGGGAATGAACTAGAGGGCCTTTGTCAACATTAAATAATTACATAGGAACTATATTCTTAAATCATTGCTTGGCCAGTCACTTTAGGCATAGTGTTTAGCTAGTTCTTATACATTTGTTAACCTCTTTCTATTAATCTGTGTATTGCCATGTGGTTGGGGCTTACCGGCAAGGTTTTGGGTCTGGCCCCAGTGGTTGCTATATTGCTTCTCTGACTCTGCCTTCTTTCTCCCAGCATTTAGTTCAGTTTTACCCTGCCTAGCTCTACTCTGCCCTATCACAGGCCAAGTAAGCTTCTTTATTCATTAACCAATAAAAGCAACACATATACAAAAGGGCTTCCCACAGAAATTAACAATAGTAATCATATTATAGACTAGATCCATAGACTCCCTCCTCCTAACTGTGGGTATAAATCCTCTAAAGAACACACCTTCCTATGTGTTATGTGTTAACCTTTTTTAGCTTAAATTCTTATTTTTTTGAACTTCATACATGAGTGCTGTGTTCCCATCATTTTTACTCCTTTCTCTTCTCCATTTAACTCCTCCAGTTCCCCAACCCCATTTTGTATAGATAGCCTCCCCTTTTACTATTATTGTTGTACATATGTTGGAAGGGGTCTTGTTCATGTATGTGTATATCTGTGTGTTTAGAGTAACAAACTGGGATTGGATAACACATCAGGGAACATGAACCAGGAGAAAATTCAGTCTCCCTCGCTTAGCAGCCTTTGTTTGCCCATAACACTTCATCTAGGTCTGGGACCATGTGAAATTTCTTCTATCCACGTTGGCATATTGAATGATGTTGTCATTATCAAGGTCTTGTTGAGCAACCATACTGTTGATATTTCATGGATACAGCTTCCTTGTCATGTCAACAACATATTTCTGACAGTAGAAATCCTGTGCTCTGGTTTTACAATTTTCTGCACCTTCTTCTGTATTCTTACCTGTGCTATGAGTATATGAGTTATATTATAGATGTATCAAATGTGGTTGACTCTAGTCTATAAGAATGATGAGCCATTCAAACTAGAGTCAAGGACATTGGTGGATATCCTCAGAGAAATACCTCATTCCATGGTTGATCAAACCCATCAATGTTTTCTATTTTCTATGCCAAACTAGTTCAAATAATCATTTGAAACACTGGTCAGAATTTCTTGGAGAATGTTTTACAACCAAGAATGCAAATTTGTCAGAGAAAACCATCTCTCTCCATAGACACTGAATATCCAAATATTAATTCTTTATATGCCACCTACAATATAGATTAATAAAACATGTTGAAATAACCATCATCTTGAGTAAAATGTTGTGACTTATCATTATGTGGAAATGGCATAAAGTGACAAATACCAGAACTAATGTTAACTATCACGAATCTGTCTGTTGCCAAGAGTAGGGGAACATACCTTTAATCACAGCACTGGGAAGGGAAAGATAAGTGGAACACTATGAGTTCAAGGCCAACCTGGTCTAAAAATACAAGTTCTAAGATGGCTATGGTTGTTATACACAGAAACTCCATCTCAAATAAATATATAAAATAAAATGTAAAAATAAAAGAATTTATCTGCCTTGAGAAGAAAGTTTTAAGTATTCAATAAATCTTAGCTATTATAACACTATACACACTTTTTATGAATAGTAACTATAACCTTTATTCAGTTTACTCTTCAAAATTTTAGAAGTATCAGAGAAATATATTTTTATATTTATATTTTATAATTCAAAATGAGAGTTGAGAACTATCCATACATTAGTATGCAATTAATAAACAAAAGAATAATAGAATTTTTAAAAGAACATGAAATATTCCATTTTAGAAACATACAGTATATTCTAAGCATTAATGAAATTACTTGTGTGTTGATACAAACACAGAAATGACCTTTTCATTCAAATCTTGATAATGGGCAATTAGTGGCACATGCTCTTCCTAATATAGTTCCTAAGAACCAGGCCTGTGTCCTGTATCACATAAGCAAACACAGCTGTGTCCATTACGACGCATACTTCAGCTTTGAGATTCCTGCTTATCCCATTTTCTACCCAGCCTTACTATTGGTAGTATTGTCATAAGACTTTGATACTCCAACTTCATCCTACAATTACAGAATTTCAATCTCTGTTCCTAGACAATAACCTGTGGTGTGTGGGGTATGTGTGTGTGTGTGTGCAGAATTAGCAATCTATCACAGAGTAAGACTCCAGAATCAACAAACTTTTAAAATAGTTTGAGGGTTTCCTAGACAATTATAGCCCTGGATCCTTAATAGTAGTTCAATCTAATGAAATAATTCAGACATTGGCCAACCTTGAACCTTCTTCAGTAACTACCAGTGACAGCTATTTTTAATAGTCAACTTAATGCAGACGAGAATCATCTGGGAAGAGAGTCTCCATGAGGCATTTGTAGATCAGAATGGGTTTTGGGAACGCTTTGGGGTACTGCTACAATTAATCAATTGATGTGGAAAGGTCCAGCCTACTGAGGGTGGCATCATTCCCTGTGTTTGAATAGAAAGAGGAAAGCAATTTGAGGACTGAGGATGATCAGATGTGGTCACAAATGTGGGTGTGACCACCTGCTTCTAGTTTTTCCCTCCTTGAGTCCCACGTGACAACAGGCTATGAATCCTGACTCCTCTACAGTGTTTTCGTTAGGGTGCTTTGTCACAGACCAGGGCAGGAAACAAAGGCACATCAAAGAAGTTAAATCTCATTTTCTTACTGTCTCAAGGCAGTCTGCAAACTAAGTAAGGCATCTACTCCTCTTTGTCTCATAAGTCTTCATCTCTTCTTCACCTTCATTTCACCCTTCACCATGACTTGAAGGCTATTTTTGGCTGCAATTTGCTCCAATCTAGAACACTCTTTTGCTCTCTTAACCATCCTAGACACTCAGAGCTGTGTTTTAGGCTAAAGGGTTAATATGTTACCTGGTCTAAAGAGTCAGTAGGTAGACTTAAAACCTTTTTTTGTATTAGAATGTATTCTCAATGTTTATTTTTCTGCCCAATGCATGATACAACACTGAAAATGAAAAATCTGCTTGCCCTTATTTTTCTTACCAAGATCAACAAAATATCTGTCATAGGTGGTGGTCTTCATCAATATTTGTTCAGCTAATTTTATCCCAGATATTATCTGGTTTTATTTGCATGGTGTTCTTTTCAGATCTAGACACTGTTGAAATATAACAAATTTTCTAAATTGTGTGCACATTCCCTGCAGCTTTCAGATATCAGGGATTCTCACTCTCTCTAAGCTACTTTTAGTTGAAGTCAGGAAGATGTTTTGAGACGTGTTCATCTACCTTGGTGCCAGGTAAAAAGAGACAGAGAGAGAAAGAAGTGCCACAGTCCACTCCAAAGCATGGTCTTGATGATCAAACATTTTCTACCATGATCTTCTTCCCACAGTTCCCACCTTCCAGCAACACTGTAGGCTGAGGTCAGTCCTTTGTCGCATGGAATTGGGGGATATATCAGATCCAAAAGGAAACAAAGACATACAGAGAAATTCTATTAGATAATCCCAATAGTAGAAGGCCTGATGTATCATCCTTATACTGGAAACCTTGGTATTCCCCATGAATTTCTGAAATTCCTACTGGCTGTAACAATCTTGTAGCTCCCCGACTTTCGCTGAATGTGCTGAGTTCTTCTGTCATCAAAATATCATCCTTACTTTCCCTTGTTACCGTCTTTCAAAGAAATTTGACTTGTGCTAATTAATTTATTCTAGTCTCTGCATTCAAATTCAGCTGCATCAACCTCTAAACAACCTATTCTCTGTAATAATAATGACACTTATTTACTAATGAGTTTATATATAGTCTAGGAATGATTGCCAGCATGGTAATAGGCACTTTTAATCTAGTTTTCATAATAGTCCTTTGAAGTATCTGTATCTGCTCATTGATATTCCTACCTACTACAAAGGTGCCAAGTAACTTAGGTTACATGGTCTCATGCGTCAAGATTTATATTGGAATTGATATTCATTCTATTATTGACCTTGTTCCCCCTCTAACTACAGCACCAGAGTGATATTGCTGATATCCCAATAACACACCTTCTAATCTACATCGACTATGTGGGCATCCCAATAGCCAAAGATCACCCTAACTACATTATACATTAGTCCAGCCCCTGCTGACTCTCCTCCTTCTCATGCCTAAAATCCTGGTCACTTGCAAATTTTCCTTTATACAAGATCATCCTTAAAACTCAGTGGTGCATTGTCAATGCTTCCTTCAAATCTTTGTGCACTGCAAACTTATTATTTATATTCTTTCATGGGAATGTCTATGTATGTCTTCAGGTTCCTGTTTGTGTGTGCACGCATGTATGTTTGTGTATGTGTGTGCGTGTGTTCAGAAGATGTGCATATGTGTGGAAGCTAGGGTGGACAACAGTTTACCTTACTAAATTGTTCTTCACTTACATCTTGAGATAAGGTCTCTGCTAAATCTGGAGCTTGATTCTTTGCCTCAAGTGACTGACTGAACCCACCAAGAATCTACCAGTATCTTGGTTCCTATCCCAACACTGAGGTACCTGATGTGTACTTTCTGGTCCTCTTTTGCTGGAAGTTCTGGACATCTGAATTTGGTTTCTCCTGCTTTTAAAACAAGCAGTTTATTGACTGAGTCATCTCTCCAGTCCCATTAATACTCAAAAGCTTATTAAATGATATTCACATGTAAGATACTTGGAAATTATTTGGAAAATAATTGGAACTAAACAAATACATGGTGTCAGAGTCCCATGATGACATTAGTGGTTTTATAAGAAAAAGAAGAGAGATACCAGCTAGTGAGCTTAATGTCTTGCCATATGATGCTCTCTGCCATGTAATTGTGCGGCAGAGAGACTCTCTTGTGGGGTCTGTGCCGTGCCATGCCTTTGGCCTCCCAGGACTCAAAATGCTAACAACAACAAAACATTTTAATTGCTCTGTCTTACATATTTTGTTATAGCAATAAATAACGGATGGGGCTTTAGCTCCTATTGTCTCAAACTTCACCCCTTTAAGAAAAAATAATAACTGTGCTTTGTGTGTCTTTTCCAGATTCATGGTTATTGGAAAGACCCAACTTTCTCTGCCATCATTTGTTTTCATCCAGAGCCCTGTGTGGTTATGATCCCTCATAACTTTGATAAATCTATGTAGCTGAATCATCATAGTGTAATAACACTGATAACAAATCTAGATGGTAGGATGTAGGATAAAGCCTTTAGAGTAATTCTTGGCATTTACATCCAAAAATAAAATGTAAAAAAATATAACACACATTTCAATTACAACTGCAGATGTCCCTAACTTAAGATAGTTTAACAACACAATTTTGCCTTTGTGTTGCTTGGAAAAGGTACGCATATTCATTTACAGCCATCTTTTGAATTCTGTTGTGGGTCTTTTCCTATACTAGCAAGCGGTATGTGGTTTGACACACTGGCACTACACTAGACAGTGAAAGCAACTGAGCTGCAGTTCCCCGCAGAACACGTGATCACTAGAGTTCCAAACCAGGACTCAAAAGTGTGCTCTTGGACTAAGCTAGGAGGCTAGGCAGCAGAATTGTGCTAAGCATATTTTCATTGAATCTTTTCATCTTGTATGAATTTATTGATATATCACCTGACAGAAAGTAGAGGAGTATTTAGAAATATAATCATATGGATGTTCCTAGACATTACATCACCTGAATTGCTTAGGATCACGACAAGAACAGAATAAGACAATCTAACGTTCAAAATAATTAACAGGCAATAAAGTGGAACAAACTCTTAATGTCTGCAGTCTGGAGGCTGGTGCAGAAAGCCATACCTCAAGAACAAGGAAGGAAAGAAAGAAGAAGACAGAAAATAAAGGGGGAGGGGTCAAAGAGAAGGTAGAAGTAAGGGGAAAGGAAGGGAGAGAAGAAATGGGGAGCAGAAGAACCTCTTGGATCTTTGTCAGCTATGGCAAGTTCTTGCTCTGTTCTGAATATTAGAGGTCTCCCCAAAGTTGTTACATTAAAATCTAGTCACGAAGTAATTAAAGGGTTAGTTCTCTAATAAATGATATGGCTTGGTCTTCCCAGGAGTCTTGCTTTGTCTCCTCCAGACATGTGAGGGTGGAACTAGAAGAGAAAATTCCTCCTGTGATCCAGAAATCAAGGCTCTCCCCTCACATTAAATCGGCTAGCACACCAGCCTGTCTTCAGTCTATGATACGTGGGAGGTAAATTTCTGTTCCTTACAAGCCAGTCAAACTATGGCATTTTGTTGTAGCATCCTGAAGATGGCAGCCTGGGAGGAGAAAACTGTCATTAAGCCATGCCACGGTTCTCTATGTCACTTCCCTGGTGACACAGGGCATGGAGACTCTATTGCATAGCATGTTACGTTGCACCTTTAAAAGGAAAATTTGAAAAGCCATTTATGAGAGAAAGGAAATCCATATTATCCAAAACACATTTTGTAACCCCCTGACACACATCAATTTAAAGCCTACTGCTTTAAGGTAGTGTTTTACAGAGTAAATCCTGAACTGCACCATTAAGGTTCTGTATGCTAAATAATTCCATGCCTTCACTTATCACAATCAGAGGTGGATCCCAACTCTATTTCCCTAACAGTGGGAGGGAAGCAATAGAAACATCAGTGATGCTCTTTATCACTTACAAGATGAACCTTCATTGTTCCTGGGTCTCACATCACTTTCAATTTTGTATGTAGCAAGAATCTTAAACAAGTTTAAATCTAAACCAAGTGAACTAGCTCATAATCTTTATTCTTCCTTAAAAGAAAGGAAAGCCCAAAGACACCTCACCATCTGTGCCATTCTTTGGTTGAAAGATGTTGATTATTCTGACTGTGTTTGATTTTCTTCCTCACATGTTCTTCATCAGTACAGATAGAGGAGGTGCAAATTAATAAAAAAATGGTGCCCATATAATAACGTAGTTCAACGGTGAAGGAATAAAAAATGGGGTGATGTTTCTACCAGCGTCAAAAATTAAAATCCAAATGCTTACGATTAGGTCTGCTGCTTTGGCTCATGGGAACCTCCACAGCTCGAGAGCACTGCAAATGGGGTTGCCATGAGAGGATGTCAGCATGCTGTAAATCCGATTAAGAGGGGGCTGCAGTGGTGGGTGATTACAGGAATTAAAAACATTGCTGTTGACAAACATCTTGATAAATGCAAAATTGAGGGAACTTGCAGCTTCTGTGCGCATGGCTGGAATCCCCACAGTAGCCATTATTGCTTGGAGATATCACTGCTCTCCATGTTTAGTTTTATGAGTCCCAGAATGCCCTTTGAAACTGAATGTTATTCCCAGGAAGTGGTTATTACTTCAGCTCTTAAAAACTAAATGTTTAGTTAATATAAAAGTTATTATATTAGTCACTATTAGTTATACTTGGCTAATGATGACTGTGGCATACAGGTGTGCCTACACGCACACGTATGTCTGTGTGTGTGTGCTCTCACAAATGTGTGAGAGTGATGTTACTGTTTGCATATTTGAAAAGGGCATATGATAATGTTGACTCTCCCTTTATTTTCAGATAAACAAACACATTCTCAGAGGCTAATTACTCATGAGGACGTGGCTCGGGGCAGGTGTATAGAATGTGCATAAAGAACGGAGCTCACAAATGCTACCTGAGTCATGTCCCAAAAGACTCCGGCACACATACACTTCTAAAACTAAAAAAAAAAAAAGGTGCACTTCAACCAATCTCCTTCTCATCAAATGAAACTGAGACGAGAATTTATGAAATAATTGCAGGTTCAAAATAGGGTGTGGAGTCTCTACATTCAGCTGCCATCCTTTCCTTACCTTACCTCGGGCGTTCTGTCTAGCAAAGTGCCTGAAAAACAAGTATGAAATGAATGATTATCCAATTAATAAGAAAAAAGACTCACGCACAGATGGATATTGCCTGAAAAATATCTACTTCAAAAAGTATTTAAAATATCTTAGTAATTCACGGAAACGCAATCATTTACCTTAGTTTTCTTTTCAAACAAAGTGTCCATAATTCATGATCATCCAATTTAATTGTTCAGTAAATATCCAGATAAAATACCTTCCTTTTTTTGTCATCAAGACTGTAGAAAGGTTAGTTAATGCTACTAGGAACAAAGCATCCGAAATGGTTAGGACTGAAGGTTGTTAAATTATGTAGATCCAGAGATGTTTCCTGGCCCCAATTTTAGTGAACTGTGGAGTCTGAGGTTATTTAACCCAATTAGAAATGGATCAAGGAAACAAACTGAACATTCTCGAAATATTAAACAAATTTCTGAAAATTTTAAAATGTAAAAAATTAAAATCTTCAGGGAACATCTACCTGCCAGGAAAATGGAAACAAGAACTACTTTGAGATTTTCATCTTATCCCAGTTCAAATGGCCACAGCTAAAAGGAAAACAGAAACGAACAACATTGATAAACTAACTATAAACAAAGGGCAAGAAACTTTGACATAGATTTAGAAAAAGAGGAACATGAATTCACTTCGTCTGGGATTGTAAAATGGCATAGCTATTAGAAGACCAGACTGGTGTTTCCTTAAAAGCAATGTACAGACCTATCACGTGCTAATGTGTACATATCCAAAGGATGCTTTATCCTACTCTAGAAATATTGCTCATTCTTGTTTATTGTTGCTAGTAAAGGGACATGGGGATAGGTATCTTTCAAGGGAGTGGCTATAAAATATGGTATATAAAGACAAGAAGGACAATGACATTTTGGAAAGGATTAAATGAGGTGGGAGTGAGAGGCCTGGGTAGAGGAGATGATATGGGAAGAATAACTAACATAAAGGCCATTGGAAAATGCCGTATGGAAACATACTGCTGTAGAAGCCTCCTGAATACATATACAAACACATGAGTTACAAATGTGTAAAGTACAGGTATCCTAACAGAACAATATCCCTGCTAGACCCAACTTGTTACCCAGTACCAGAAATGGGTTTATGTCTTTTTGATTTTTTTTAACTAATGGAGTCCCATAGGTCCCTAAACATATAAGCTATTGCCCTTATTTAGTTTATTACCCTTCAGAACAGGTAAGAACCTAATGCTGAAAATAACACATATGTCATAAAACATGAAAAAAAATCAAGCTTGACTTAACCTGGAAGCTCCATTCCTACTGGCCAGTTTCCATAGAGATGGGAGGTACAAAGCAGACTACTGGATGAGAAAAATAAATATCATTGCTACCTAGCTGTAAAAACTGTGTGGTATAATAATGACTGTCTTGGCAAGACATGCCCACAGGCACAATAATGGCACAGCCATTATGGGAACAACCAAATGCTTTCTGACTCAATTTAAGGACTATACCTGGCTGGATAGGTCATAGGCCATAGGAGAGAATGTACTGCTAATACTCTGCCAAATGAGATTACAATTAAAAAGACTCCTGTCCTAATTGACTTTCTGTTGCTGTGATTGAACATTAACCAAAAGCAAAATGGTTTCTTTCAGCTTCCATGTTTGTTATAGAAAATGGTTTATTACAACTTTTCAGTTTGTCATTCAGAGAAGCTGAGGGAGAAACTTAAGGTAGGAATCTAGCGGTATGAACTAAGAGACCATGAAAGAATATTACTTACTGACTTCTCTTCATAGCTTGCTAAGTTTGCTTTCTTATACAAACCAGGACATCCTGCCCAGGGATGGTATCACAAACAATGAATGGTCTATCAACAAATAATTTTAAAAACATAACTACAAGCATGGCAGTAGGACAATGCGATGTAGGCCATTTTAGTTTCCTATGTTCACCAACTAATTTGTTTCAAGTTAACAAAAGTTACCTGTATGACTCCTAACGTCTTACTGCTATTGTCATAGATTAAAATACGTCTTAACCACTAACAAGAAACTCCGTCTTTCTGTAGATGACAATTAACACAAAAACTCACAAGTGGTTAATGTGCAGAGAATATGAAACCGCAGAGTGTTTTGCCCTAAGATGGACATCTGTATCACTGTATGCCTCAGGAATCATTGTCAAGGGGCTGGTATTTAAGAGCCAGGGGTAGTGAATGACTACAAGAAGACAGTATTCTCTGGATACAACAGGGCAGTTTGATCACATAAACTCAAAGAAACTGTGACAGCATGCACAAGAGCCTTCAAATTCAAACCAGACAAAATCCCAGGATGGAGAGATCAACATGAAATCCCACGACCAGGTGAGGAGCTATTAGCAACTGACAACTCCTGGAAACAGATTCAATTTTATTTTAGTGAGTGACTGTTCAAGGGTAGGCTGATCATAGACCCAGATAGCCCCATGCCCTGGAATACTTGGGCTACACAAATTGGAAAGGATGGACTTAAAAAGAGAGTGAGAACACAAAATTGGGTAGGTAGGGTGTGTGGGTTCTAAGAAGTGTTGGTAAATCTGATCAAAGACATTGAAATTCCTAAAGAAGTAAAATTCAATTAAAAAATAAAAAGCATTATTATTTTCAAAGGGAAAAAATCATACGAGTGGACTAGAGATTTCGATCCTCTCCACTTGTTAACCTGCTCAGATCTGCTCACAGATGTTCCACCTATTGCTCTTCACTTATGACATCACCCAGGAAGCCCTGCCTCAGCTCCTGGTGAGAATTAACATCAAGGGTGGGAATGAGATGAAGCTGAGATACAAGAGCAGCAATTCCATATGCAATAGTTCTAATAGGCGATTGCTGTCTTCAAAGACGGTTCCATATTTTTTTATGATGTGTTTCTTCCCCATTCATATTTAGGGCCAGTAATAATTTTTTCTAGTCACCAGGTCTCATTGTAGCGTGTTGTTGTTCCTTTGTTGGGTTGTATTCCTCTTCTTCCTTTCCCCATCTTCCTCCTCCTCACTTTGCCTTCCATCTCACTCCCATTGGGATGCCATTTCAATACACCTTTCCTTTAATGATAGGACCTGGAGTTAAACCATGATTAATTGGAAAATTGGCTCATATACAACAAAAAGCTTCCTTTTACATTTTAATGGGATACACACAGATAGTTCATAAGAGCACCAATGAAAGCAACATAAATTAATGAGTATTTTTCACATTAGAGGGCTAAAAGAATAACTATTTTCACCGAGGAACTGCTGAAATCCAGGAGTTCCAGGAAGCCTCTTTCCTCAGTGCCTTGGTGTAACTTCCTGTAAAATAGACATTCAATAGATATTCATTTAGTTGAGTACTTGGGACTGAAAGAGGTGTGTGTGTGTGGGGGGGGGTATAGCATATCACCATCTGGATTTTGAACAGTAAAATTCCTTGTTGTGTGTGTAGGTGTGAGAGTCCCTTTCTATGTGACTTCCACAGCCACCAGCCCGCTGATCATACTGCTGTGTAGGGCTACACTGTCACTTTATTAGAGTAGATGACATTCTGCTGTTTCCATCCCCTTGATTCTGGAATGAGGAGGAAGAGGAGGTTCTGCAGTGCCTTGACCAATAAAATATGACTACCATAACAATGAGTTAGCCTGAACTTAACGCTTAACTCATCAGGCAGTCTACATTTTGTCCATTGCAACACTGAAACTATGCTGAGGTCATTGCACGGCAAGACACTCAAAGCCACAAGGGGCACTAGAGTGCTAGATGCCAAGATCCCATGTTTTGTGAGAGGAAATGAGAGGAAAAAACAGAGTGACTGGCAAGCTTAAGGAGGAAGTCAACACCTGGGAACTAGGATCTTCTGTACCAACTACCAGACCCTTGGCTCATGGAGCAGAGTAAATTTAGCCATAAAATATCCTTAACATACATTCCAGGGTCCAGATGAGGTAGCACACATGCAAAATCCTGAAATCATGGCATGAGCAGAAAGATCCTAAGTTCAAACAGCTTTGGTTACATAGCATACATAGCAAGATTTTAAATAAGTAAGTAAATAAACAAGTAAATTCCATATATATGTATATGTGCCTAAAATAAATACTAGACTACAGAATACAAGAATATGCATTTAAGTACACAATGTCCTAGGAATTACACAGAAGTTGACAATAAGAAAATTACACCAAAATATCAAAATTTTATGCATAAATGCCACATGAAGAATAAAGCAAAACAATACTAAACTAGGAATATGTGCTATAAAAAGGGGGGGCTTAAATTATGATCTCTCTACTGAAAGGCATATCTAAAGGAGCCATTTATTAATTACAAATTGGAAAATAATGATGAAGAATAAAATAGACTTATATTTATCAGGAGGAGAAATTTCAATCAAAATCAACTGTGATTTTTTTAATTTATTAATTTTTGCTCTATGAATGCTTGTCTGCATCCACCATGCATGTGTCTTGGGTTCAAGGAAACAAGGAGAAGGCACAAATCCTCTGCTCCTGGAGTTGTTGGACCGTCTGCAAGGGCAGCAATTGCTCTCAACCCCTGAGCCTCCTTTCCTGCCCAAGATATTTTGCTTCTGTGAGATTATCCCACATGAAAAAGAAAAAGAAAGGATCACAAAGAGCAAGAAAGCAGCACAAAGAGAGGTGATAAAGGTTCATGGGGGAAAAGCACATGGTCCTGGGGGTTGAAGGGCTGTTTCTAATGCTTCCTGAGTCCAAGCTGCCTTCCCTCTCCTGGCTTCTATGACATCCTCTTCACGCCTCGTTCTTTTCCTTTTCAGCCCATGAGGTTTAGGTCTTGTCACTTGAAAATACTCTATTGCAGTTTAAAGAATAGAAGAAAATTCTAAGGAAAATTGTTGAAGTGTGCGATTTTATGTTTGATTTTTTTTCTATGTAGCCCAAATAGGTCTGCAACACCTCCTGCCTGTGTCCCAAGTACAGAGAACACAGGAATGCATTACCAAGTCTGGCCTTAGATCTCTAAACGTCTTCAAAGTCTGTGATCGAACATAGCCTTATCTTGAACATCTCGACAGACAACAGCTAAAAACCATAGGCACATCTGCAAGACAGTACCAATGGATCACCATTAAACTGTTCGCTCTGGATCTTAGTGTGGCTCATTGTGAGGTCTTGTAAGTGGAATGAATTTGCATGGAATGAAATACCAGAGAGTGAAATGCCAGCTACAGGAATATTTCAAAAGTCCACATCAGTGTGCCGGAAACCGTCGTATGAACTTTGGAAAGGATAAATAGAAGAAAAAGCCTTTAAGCAGAAGTCACTTTGCTCCCACTAGGCAGAGAAAGAATAAATGACCTATAAATCACTTTCTGCAGCTCTCTGCCCAACAGACTTTAGCAGGAGGGGTTAGAAATCTACCTCATGGTACCGCCTTGGCATAAACCCAAGGTGCACAAAGGTGACTCTAAGTGGATGACTTCTGCTCTAGATGGCTATGTGTGCCTGCTGCATTCCCTGATGACTTGTTCTTTGGCCTATGCAGAATTCCAAGGACGGACTGTGTAAATGAAACTTAGGCAGGGTGCTCGTAGCTACCAGCAGGAAATATTGCATGTCTGCGTGCTCTAAGATTCCTGCAGTATTTGTAAGAATGTGGTAATGTGGTTGAGGGCAGGTGCTTCTGATGTGGAGGTAAGATGTTAAGGAGAGTGATAACAAAGGCTTATCCTAACCCTTCCCTACGCTGCTTAGTCCCCAGTGTGTGATAAAAGCTTTTACTTATTTATTTTTTGAACAATTTTCATGGGATTTCCTTATTTGAGATGTATCAGTATTTTCATTACTGAGCCAAGTGCCACACACAGGTTGTTTCTTTTTTTCCCTATTATTTGCAAATATTTGCTTTGTTTAATCTATAAATAGGAGTATAATTTTTATTTGTGTATCTTTCACTTCATGGGTCATGAAACTTCACAATATTGTCAACTTTGTAAAATTCCTTTCATTTAGATTCACTTCAATGTAACAGTGTAACAATTCTCTCCTATCTACTCATCCTTAATTTTTTGTTTGAAATTTCCCAGATAACTCTTGGAGTTTTCCATTCTCTTCTTCTTAGTACTTATGGAAATTTACTTTGCTTGCTACCAACTACAGACATTTCATTATGTTTACATTCTGCATAATACTTTCTCCTCTCTTCTGTGACAGATATCATGTTTTTTTGTAAATTTTCTTTGGCAAAAGGTATCTCATTGTAAAAAAAGAATCCACAGTGATTGATAATATTTTGAAATTAAATATTCCCTAAGGGATTATTCTTACTCCACAATGACATAGGAATTTATCAAGGACATAAAATAATAGGTTAAAAATTATTTGTCTCCCAAATTTTGAAGACTGAGTGTGTGGGAGGGGGTGGTGGACAGTTGTGGTCTTGAACATGGAATCAAGCACCTCCTGAAACTAAGAAAGCAGTCAACCACTGAGCTATGCTGTCTCTTCTTCTTATGTTGACCTTATAGCTTTCATATTGCCATTATTCTTGACTTCTGTAAAATATTGAAAACTTTTTAAAGGTTTTTCCTTCTTGTGTTTCAGGTTCTTAAATTTTATCAAAAGTAAAATGCTCTTTTTTGTATGATGCTGATATTCAGCAGGGAATTCAATCTAGAAGCAAATGTATTGTCAAATTGTCTGATTTAATTCTTTGAGGTTCTTTTCCTGAGTCTGAAACACACACACACACGCACACACACACACACACACACACACACACACACACGCCCCCAAATGAAAAACTACGGGAAATTCCTTTATTTTCTAGGATTAGCCATCCAATTGTACATCTTTGTTAATGTTCTGCTTTCTAGAACATTCAATTGACTTATTCTTTAAACTATTCCCCTTTGTTCACAAATCTTACTCATTCCCATTCCAAACAAATTCATCCTCCTTCAAGTTCATATTCCACGGACATAGTGTTCCATTATTCTTGGAATAGTGCCATAAGTGTTACTTTTCACATGGAATATATTTTGCAGAACATTTTCTGGTGGTGTTTTTTGATTTTTGTTTATTTTTTAATTCTCTCTCTCTCGTTCTTTCTGCCTTTTCAAGTTGGATGTTTTCTTGTGGTACTTGTCTACTTGTTCATGTTTAGAAATCAAAGATTGGAAATGTGACCAAAGGGGCTAGCTTAATGATTTTCCTAAAGCAATCCGATGGGTTGATTGTTGCTTTAGGGAGAAAACAAATGATGACTTCCGTGGAACTTTCTCTTGGGGCCCATCAGAGTTCTTTAACCCTTTTCTTGGAGAACAGGACAACTGGAAGTCAGTCCGTCTACAGCTGGACTGAAGAAGACCAGCAGTCAGTCTGGTACACATGAGTGTTCGCTTCATCTCCATTTTCATTCCCATGACTCTTTCCTCTCTTCTGTCATGCTCTCGGTATCCTGGCCTTCTTAAAATGGATTTCTTCATGAAACAAACTACCCTCTCCCAGGTAGTTGCTTTTTGTGGGATGAGGAAAGTATTCTGGGGTCTAGTTGCTTTATCACTGAATTTTCAGTCAGTACCCAGAACCTCTTCTGATGTTCCCCCAAATCGCCTTCTGAATATTGAAACATAAATTGGCTTCTTTTCATTACTAAAATCTTCTATGAACATTTATCTGTCACTGTTATTTTTATTTCTCCAATTGCATTCCTAATCTTTATATAGTAAGGTATATTTGGATGGAGATTGTGCAACTAGAAGCAACTACTGCCATCCTGAGTTTGGGGTGGACATGTGGGTTAGTAGGGATAGCTGTAACCAGGGGATCTCAGCACACAGTAACAAGAATTTAAACATCTTATGACCACAAAGGATCATGATAAACACTGGGAGCACACATGTAAGGCAGAATGAAAAGTATAACTGAAGAGAATCTAGATTGTATTTTTATTCACACACACACACACAATGTTGTACATCCATTTTATTAAAACAGCACTGGACATAATGAGACAGAAACATCCAGATATAATAACAGTGAGTTGTTTCAATACTTTGCTTTCATCAGTGCATTGATCATCCAGACTCCCCCAAAAGTCAATAGAACAACAGAATTAAATTGCATCATATATCAAATGAACCTAATAAATACCTACATTGCATTCTTTTAAATTTTTTTTAATTATTCAATTTCATGTGTGTGGGTGCTTGCCTACTCATATGTATGTGAGCCACATGCATGTCTGGTGACTATGGACTAAAAGAAGGTATACAAAGAATCAATCTAACAAATATAATTCTCAATATTGAGAATGTTTAATCATGCTAAATACAGGGAAGGGAATGAGACTGGGAAGATGGTTTAGGAGTTAACGTAATGCATCTTAAAGAAAAGCTCAGTTAGTTCAGTCAGGAGCCTTATCAAATGGCTTAAAAGTGCCAGTAACTCCATCATCCAACATCTCTCTGACATTTACAAACATCTATACTCATGTGTTCATAGCTACACACACACACACACATGCACATACACTCACACAATTAAAACAAACTTTAAAAGGGGAGTAAAGGCTCAAATGAATATGAATAGGAAGGAAAAGTAGATACTAATTGCAGAATATTTCAAAGATCTACATTACAGTAAATTAGAATTCCTCTGTGAAATAAGCAAATCTCTAGAAATGCATGACTAAAATCTTAAACTAGAATGATCTAGAAGGCCTATATTGGATTATTACAATAAAGGCTATGACACTTGTAATAGAGCAGAAATGCTCACTGTCTAATTCTATAAGACATTAAAAGATGGAACAAAAACTACACATTTATTTTGCAAAGATGGTGTCACCTTAGAACCGGTATTAGACAAGGGCACAACAATCAGAACAACAACACCCAAAGTTAATGAATCCCAATCAACATGAATTAAAAAATCCTCACAGAATACCAAACCAAATCCAGAATATATTAAAAACCATGTGACCAAAACAAATCACCTAATCAGATCAATATCTTTGATGAATCTCAGCACCTCTTTATAATAAAGCTGCTAACAAATCTGGGAAGAAAGTAAACCACTTAAAATCACAAAGGTATTCTACATACCTACTACAAAATTTATAAAAAATTATAAAACCTTGAAAGTGTTATCCTTAAAATTAGGCACAAGGAAAGTTATATACACTTTCCATTATAATTTAATATAGTTCTTGAAATCTTGACTGGAACAACAAGGTGAGAGAAAGAAAATAAAAATAATACAAATAGGTGAGAACTCAAATTATCATTTGCAGATGATGTGATCTTTCGCTTAACATACTCTTGAGATCCCACCAGGACATTCTTAAATCTTATCAACACTTCTACCAAAGTAGCAAGAGCCAGAATGAACAAAAAAAATTGGTTCCTTTTCTATACAAAAATAATGAATATGTTGAAGAATAAATCAGGTAAACAAACTGATTCACCATAGCAGTGAAAGCACCAAGAAACAGATTTAAGGAAACAAATGTCACACAGTTAAAGCTTTAAAAGAAGAAAAAAAATGAAGAAAACAACAAAATAGAAAGACATCCTCAGATCACGAATTGGCAGCATTAATGTTTTGAAAATGTTTATATTACTGAAAGCAATTTACATATTTAATGTAATCTAAACCCATATCCTTATGACATCGGAAGACATCAGCTGTCTTAAGTTTCACATGAAAACATAAAGATCCTGAATAGAAACAAATCTGTAAATATTAAATATCTGATTACAAGTTATGCTACAGAATATATAACAAAACCAGCATGACACTGGCTCAAAAACAGATTTATTTATCTGTGGAAGAGAAGTCTCAGAAATGAGCCCACATAGCTATAGCCACTATGTTTTCACACAAGTATAGAAACGTCTTGAGGAAAATGAAAAATAGGTACAGAATAAACAGGTTAAATAATGTGTAAATTTTAATCTAGATTTATTCTCTCTCTCTCTCTCTCTCTCTCGGGTTTTCAAAATATGGTTTATCTATGTAGTAGCTTTGGCTGTCCTGAAACTTGCTTTGTATACCAGGCTAGCCTGGAACTCACAGAGGTCTCCCTGCCTCTGCCATGTGCTGGGACTAAAGAATCTAGCTTTAATCTGGGATTAAAGAATCCAGGTTTCTATCACCCACACCATGCAAAATAAATTCAAGATGGATCAAAGACCTTGATGCAAGATCTAAAATCTTAAAATAGATAAAAGAAAACAAAACATCACTGAACATGTAGATACAGATGGGAACTTCCTAAAAAGGACTTCTGCAAATCAAGAAATAATTATGGAAAGTGACAAATGGGGTTTTGTGAAATACGAATATGTCCCAGCAAAGGACACAGTCAATATAATGAATGAACAGTGTAAAGAATGGAAGAAACTCTTTCTAGCTGTTCATCTGAAAGGAGTTAATATATGAAATACATGAAGGACTCAAGTAACTGAACACAGAAACTCTTACAAATAATCCAATAATGGGCCAGCTAGTAAATGAGTAGACATTTCACAAAAAGACAACGTGCAGATGTCAATGGGCAAAAGGAAAAATAGAAAATGAAACATTATGGAGATTACATATTATCTATGTTAGAGTTGCTATCATTATAAGAATGAAGATGTGGGGGGAAAGAACCCACTTATAATGTGGAGATCTGTAAAGTAAAACAGTCTCAGTATACAGATTCTTCCAAAACCAAAAAGTACAGCTAACATCTGGTCCAACCTCATCTGTCCTAGAAAGATACCCAAAGGGACCTCAGTCAGCAGAACAGAAACACCAGCTTATCCTTGTCTTTGGCAGCACTGTTCACAATAGATAAGCTGCAGAGCCAGCCTTATGTGTTTACCAACACATGAGTGAATAAAGAAAATAGAGCACAATGGACTTTTATAATAGAAATTGAGATCATCAGCTGGGTGGTGGTGGCACCAACCTTTAAAACCAGCACTCAGGAGGCAGAGGCGGGCAGATGTCTGTGCGTTTGAAACCAGCCTGGTTTACAAGAGCTAGTTCCAGGACAGGCTACAAAGCTATAGAGAAACCCTGTATCAAAAAGAAAGAAAGGAAGGGGGAAAGGAAGGAAGGAAAGAAGGAAGGAAGGAAGGAAGGGAGGAAGGAAGGAAGGAAGGAAGGACGGAAGGAAGGAAGGAAGACAGCGAGATCATCATATTATGCAGGACAAGCCAGACTAAGGAAATATCATATACTTTACCTCACAGGTGGAAACTTGGCTACAGACAATATCTAGCACATGGAAAAAGAAAGGAGGCTATGGGGAAATGGAAAAGGGCTTAGCTGGTTGCTTCATGAACTTGGGATCAGGACAGGATGATGTTAATACGGTCAAAGTACTTGATACACTTGGCACAATGTCATGAACCTATCACTTTATAGAGTGAGTATGCGCTAATAAAATACTATATGGACTAAAGCCAATAAGCATTCTGAATTTAAAAGTAACTTTTCATAACAAAATACATACTCTATATTTTAATAAAGCCCTGTTATTTTTAAGTTTTTATTTGAACAATATTTTATACGTAGCTATTCAATTTATATCAGTCGTAAATTTTAGAACAATCCAAGTATCAAACATAACACAAGATGCTTAAGATTTCATAAAGTAATTTAGATCAGTTTTTATTCTAGTAGGGAATAAAACTATTAACAGACACATATGTTCTTCGGGAATCTGCTGATTTTGAAATTAAATGTTTACTTTTTAAGATAACTTCAGAAAAGTAACATTTGTGTTCTCATTCAAAGTGCTTGAAAACAGTCTTGGAAGATTTTGTCATATCACATCTAATTTAGCACACAGCCCCAAAAGAACTTAGTGTAGATTTTGGAAATTCACTGGATATATTTTTCAGGTATGAGAAGCCGAAAGTATTGACCTAAGACACCATGGCGAGCTTCAGGGAAGCCTTTTGTTTCAAACCCTTTCCACACGTTGAGCTACAATAAATCCCCATGCCTGAAAACACAAACAATCCGTGAAGCTGCCCACCTCCTTCTGCCGGTAGTGGCCGTGAGGACAGCCATCTGAAGTGCCATGCAGCCATGGCGAGAGCCAACTTCCCTGTACTCTATAGATGTGCGGAGTAGCATCAGAAGAATGTGAGTCGGGATACTTAGAATTCACTGTAGCAAAGAAAACCACGACAACAAAAGCACTCTCACTGATGAAATTGGAATTTTTTTTAATTAACACTTCTAATTAGAATTTAACATCTCACTAGCTTCGTATGGGATTTTTCGCTTCCTTAACTTCACGGAAACCTATCCATTGGCTCTAAATAGGCAGGCACTTCCCATGCAGCACTCAAGGGTTTCAATTAATCCCTAGTCCTCTAACTTTGCTTGTGAACTTGTCTTTTTGCTCTTGTGCAGTTTCCCCATATAGAACCGTCTGAGTTAAGACCCCACAACAGGTTATTGGAGGCCCCCTCACTACACCCTACTCCCTAATCTTCCTCCCTTATCTGCGGGGAAGCATTTCACAAACTTGACCCTTAGTGCATATACCAGTAATGCGTATGGCCTAGTCTCTTCTGGGGCGAGGGTGATTCTGAGAAGAGGTCTGTCTGAGTTGTGTTTGAATCAGTGCCTAGTGCACATCTTTGGAGCCTACAGCACTTAATCCATGTACTGAGCAGAAAAACAAGTACCAGATACTTGTGGTTCAAAAATTTTGCCTGGTATACTTTGCTAAAAGGTGTCTGCATTAATAAAATATAAAGCTGCTAGGTTATTCATGTGTAGCAAATAGATGCCTAGATGCATGCTCTGTAAACCCCTATGTTTTCTCGGAGACACACAACTTAGAAATTCTTTGGGCTGTCATCAAACAGACAGCAGCTCACTGCCAGGTACTCATTCACCTTCTGAGTTGAAAACCTGCCTGAATTCAGCAATTGCAGAAATTCCGTAAAGCTAAAGATTATCTATCTCTGTGCCCACACCCACAGTGCCATGGTACCCAGACTATGAGACAGAGATTTTGATGTTTTGCTTTGTGTTTTTGAGGCAGTCTTACTATCTAGGCAAAGCAGACCTTAGATACTATTATCCCAGTAGTATTCACACTAATATTCTTGGCCATTAAATAATTAAGTTTTGGGACATTTCCTATCAACAAATACATTATAGAATGAATGCTTGAACTAAACACCTCTATATTTCATCCAAACTCTTCAGGAAATCTGAGGAAGTAGAAACTGTCTAATAGTAAATGTTATCTTTGCTAATTTTTTCGAGGTTGGCAAACTCTGGTGAATTGAGGTGTTGTTTTTCTTCAGCTAGAAAGCAATAAGACTCCCCAAACTCACTTGTATGTGTGTTATGCAGATGTCGGTATCTCTGAACCATGGAAGCCTGAGAACCAGCCCAGAATCGAAAGGTTGTTCCTAGGAAAACTCCATCTCCTGATAAAATACCTAACATTTATCCACCTTTCATCATCTTTCCACGTAAAGTTTTTGTTTGTCCGTTACTCAAAAGAAATGGGTAAACCGCTGTGAATTCACTCAGCCCTCAGCAGGTTGTTAAGATACAAGACCACCTTGCAGCAATATTTGAAGATGTATGTAGTTCTTAGGTGTCAGCAACCCCCTTAGGCAGAGAAGAGAGAGAAAGAACTGCCTGCCACCCAGCCATCCAACCACCCAGCTTCCCCCCCTGCACCCGGTTACTTGGGATTGCTCTGGCTTGGCCATGCCGCCGTCTTCACATTGGTTTGCCTGCAAAGGTGGCAAGTGCCATCGCAACAGATAAGGCTTAATGGGGATGTCACAGCCTTGCTACTGCTGAGCTGCTCTGAAAGCATGGGAGATTTTTAACATAATAATTATAGCATAATCATTTAAACATAATAATTATAACATCTTTTGTGTAAGGTCTTTCTTCCATGGAGGCTTGCCAGCATTCATCACCATCTAAAGTATTTATTTAGTACCCGAATGTGTATAGTTCTGCTGAGTGCTAGCATTTTCTTTGCTAATTTTTTTATAACATTTTAAATGGGGAAAGAAAAGCTGGAGGAGGAGAATTAGGAAAGAAAAGGTTAAAGAAAAACCTTGGCTATTTTAAACTTCCTTCTAGCAGCTTCTGAGGAAAGAGGTGGAGAAGGACCCCAGATCTGGAGAAAACATTTTCTTACTAGATTACATAAGCAGAAAGAGTCCCTACCTAGCAAACCGTTTTTTTTTTCTTCTGGAAAATTCATTAAATAATTGATTTTTAGAAAACTTAAATGTGTCTAACATTTTTCTACTTACAACTATATTAAAGAATGAACACTTGAACTAAACATCTCTATATTTTATCCAAACTTTTAGGGGAATCTGACAAAGTGGAAGCTCCCCTGTTTGATGTTATTAAATGTTATCTTCGCTAATTTCCTCGGAGTTGGCAAAGCCTCGCAAATTTCAAAGATGCTTTCGAATCTAAATGCGTTTTGTGTGAAACACTTGAATATTTTCTCTGCATACTTACTTGAAAAACACATGCAGCCAATTCAAGGCAAGTAGGTTGTGGAATTATATAGATCTAGAATTATTTCCACGATTATTTTCACACTACAGCTTACACATATGTTGAAAAGTCTATTGTAGGATATACAGTATTTTGAAAATCCCAGAAGGACTGGAAAATAAAGTGTAGATATTTTGCAAAATACTTAACCAAATGGTTCACACAAATATAGAAGCAAACTGCGCGCTTGGAGACTCCCTGTTAGGCCCTCTTCACTCGGCTTTAACATATGTGTCCTACTTTTTTAAAATACCGAAAATATTTGCAAGTATGTTTATTGAAATGTTTCTAAATTCTTTGCAGTACTCACCCCATTTACATCCATACATATATTTCTACTCCTTTCTGTGTGCATGGCGAGTGTGGGGTGGAAAAACTTTGATAATTATATCTTTACGAGTTTGTAACATTTTAAATTTCCAAAGGAAAATTAGACCCATAATTTTTTCAGATGTGCAGCTGAGAAATACTTTTTTAAATCGCTAATTTCACTGCAGATTAACACATTCAGTTCTGCCAAAAATCTGCCTCTTCCCATCCTTTCTCTACTGAGCCAGCCCCGATCTGCCCTGTCATGCTCTTCTCTGATGTCTTCTAGATGGAAAAACAAAAACAACACAAACACAACACCTTTCACTCCTGGGAAGAGAAAAGAGGGAAAGTAGATCAGTTTTAAGCTTTACAAATGGGCTCTTCTTAAATAGTAAAAGAAACACAGAAAATTAATAGAAGAATCATTAGCTAGAGTACTAAAGGATAATGTATTTCTATTACATATGTTCCCATCCCAATAAATTCACTATGCAAAACACAGACTTTTGTTCAGAGTAGTATCTACTATAAAATGAAGGAATATTCCTTGTAAAGTTAGACTTACATCCTACTTTTCAAAACAGGTCATATGACTTACAAAAAAATTATAATTAACTTTTTCAACGTACAACTTTTAAGTAGTGGCATGCAAACAAACAAAAAATAAACAAAATAGGTCTATGACATAAAACAAGCCACACTTAAAAAGTGACTTTTCCACTGACATGTAAAAGGCTGAAGGTAAATATATTTCACATAGTGCCAGTGTCTAGTGTGCATTGTGTGCTGATGGGGAAAAACAGACTCCACATAAAATTTTGATGTTAACACACTTCTGTAATTTTACACATAACCCATATTAAAATCCAAATTTTTAGGTTTTTTATACATATATATTATATGTAATGTATGTATAAGCATAGATGAATAAATGTCTAAGCATTTACGTGTGTGTATGCATGTGTGCGTGTATGTGTGTGCGTATTAACTAAATCTGAGGGATTGCAGAAGAGAAGATGAATAATCCATAGTGCCTCCATTGTCAAAAAGAATCATAACAGACCATTGAAAGCTAATTGCTTTTGATGTACATTTCTCCCAGGGCTTTAAATAATTCTCAAATGACTCAAACAAATACTGAAATCCTCCTTTAACTGTAGAAGTTTGCCTCTTAGTACACTAATTGTTCTTGATGATGCATTATTAAAGATCTGACGTTTAAAATAATAGAATTATTGCTGAGCTTGTCACTAAATTATGTTTATATTTATGTTCCCAGAAAAAATAATATTGAATACTGCCAGAGTTTTTATGGCCTAGAGCATTTGTTGCCTGACTTTATTAATGCACAAACACTGAACCTGGTAGTCAAGTAAACTTTGCATTTCTTCAGAGACCCCTCTAATTGGAGCTAAATTACAAACTTGTGTGTGCAAAAACAACACTGCTCTTTGTGAGCATCTTCTGTACTGAAGAATGTAAGACTGTAGTGAAGAAGGAAACTTTAGCATTGTTTTTTCTTTTCTCTCGATTCTCAAACAGAAACCTTGGTAGGACACTTCTTAGAGGTTAGAATCAACTCAGAATACTTTTAATTTGTTTTCATTTTACAGCATGGAAAAATGTTTTATCTTTATTTCTTAAGAAAAAATAAAGTAAGGTTGAAACAACATTTCAAAACATACTTCTAATATGATTGGTAATAATGCATATAAAACACAATTGCTTGTTTCTTGAACTTTTGCTTGGCAAAAGTTCCTATGGTCCAGAAACCTCATAAAGCAGCCTGGATTCACCGTGTACCCTTTAGTGAGGAGAGAAAGGTGCCCTCACAGAAGATGTCTTCTCCTTTACTTCTTAAAAAAAAATAAAATGTATTTCCTATAATTTAAGAATTAGATTTCAAAGCTACGGATGTAGTTCAGTGACTAGAATGGCAGGGTCTCATTTCCAATAACACATATACTAACTAAATAGTAGCACATTTTGAAATACACTTGTAATCCAACCACCCAAAAGTAGAAGCAGGAGGATCAGAAGTATTAGGTCATCCTCAACTCCATAGTGAGTTTCAGGTCATCCTGGGCTGCATAAGACCCTAATAAAACATGAGATCCCATTAAATGTTTTTCTATTGGTTTATCTTGACAGTAATAGAATCATAAAATATTATTGCTCTCTCCAAATTGCAGATATGACAAAGACCATGTTGGAGACCTTATCTTGGCTTTTCAACACATCTACCTGAAGGAATTTCATGCCTCCACATACTGACTTTACACTGCTTCGAATGGGAACAGTGTCCTGGCTCTAATTTAGAGGCACTGGAGTGAATGATTTCGAAGCCCCAATGAAACTTTTCTCTAACAGTCCAAAGTTTCTGTCATCAAAATTGGCCTACAATATTCTAAAGACACTGTTTGCCAAAAAGTATGTCCTTTTCAACACTTGTTCTTTAAGAAGCAGACAGCAAAACAAAACAGAACAACAAAAAAATATTGAAGCTTCTTGTCAGATGCATGCTTCTATAGCAATTCCTTTCGAGATTAATCCTTCGTCTTGAGGAGAAGATCATTAAAACACAGAATGGTCTAAAAGGAGATGAATCATTCAATTCTGTAGGGAAACTCCTAAAGCTTATAAAGCAAACACCTCAAGGGCCTCAGAAAGTCCCGGAGACTGACCAGTTTCATTAGTTCCCTGCCTCTCTACACATATAGACGCAATAAGGATTGCTGAGAGATGCTCTCAGATACGCTGAATTGCCTGGAAAGGACACTCTTTGTTGTGCTGAACTTCCTGCAGGATGTGCAGTGTGCTGTTGGTTACAACCTCCATGAGCTGCCACCCATGCCAAGATCAGCTTTAGTGGTACAGCTATCATTGAGTCATTTTTGCTATTGTGAGTCACCCCAATAACTGAGTTCATTCACCAAGCTGATGCTTTTTCACTTTGGTCTGTCACTGGTTCACCATCTGGTGCGAGATGAAGTTTTTCTTTTTTCACATCTCCCCAGAGAAAATAAGAGCAATAGAAAGAAGTTTCCATCACTGTCAGGTGACAGCTATAGTCAATGTCTCAGACGTTTGCTTGACTTCAGAAATACCCTACAGTCTATCAAGAAAGAAGACGCTTCACGTTGATACAGTCTTTTAATGCTTCTTGGGAAGGTCGCTCTTTTGAAAAAAGTATCTTATAGTATCATGAATAATTCGAAGTGATGATACTGTGATCTGCTTGGAGCTGAAGCTGGACACTGCGTCGGCAGGCCTGCACTTCAGGATGTTCAGTGTTTGCCTGGGTTTAGCATTTACCCTGCTGAAGGAAATGCAGGAGTATGAACTGGGAAGAGATAGGGAGGAGAGTTAAATGGTCTAGCATCTGTATATGATGGAAACGTCTTCTGACCTCTCCCATAGACGGGAAACCTGAGTCCTCAGCATGAGGGTCAACTTCAGAACTCGAGAGGATTTTTTTTTCTCAAGGGCCCCCATTACAGGGATAAAAACATCTCTAGCTTTGGGCCCAGGTACAAAGCTGCTTCATGCTCTGTGACTGAGATACTTACTTGATTTCAGCTCAGTGACAGGGACAGGAATCTGCAATGCTCTTGAAATTAATTGGCCCCTGCTGCTGCAGGAGCCCAGTGTAGTGTGTCCCAGACACAGAGCGCAACAGAGTCCCTAATTAATGCCAGCAGCTGTGGCCACTGGCAACATCTGCAGAGGCCTCTCATCAGCAGCTTCTCTACAGTTCTGAGAGGGTATGTGTGAGACTGAGCGACTTCTGTGCTAGCAGAAGGGAGAAGGGCCCCTTAAACACCAACTTCTCCTTTCCAACACCATTTTTCTTAAAGTTCTGGTCGCTGTGTGCTAGGAAGGGAAACCAGGGCCTTTCGCAAGCTAAACCAGCTCTATTACTGAGCTGTATTCGAACACCTGACACTGATATTCCGTTCTTTCCTTCTTTCTGTGTCTGTCTTTCTGTCTGTCTTGTTTTTTTTAATAGGGTTTCACTCAGAAGAGCAAGCCAGCTTCAAATTTCTCATTTCTTCCTCAGACTCCCACATGCTAGAAGTACAAACATTTGGTGCAGATATTATTTTCATAAAGACTGACAAGTCTGGCCAAGTTTAGATCTGATAACTCATTAATACTACATCACTGTGATGGTCTCAATTACACGGGGGAGCCTAGAAAAGTTCTGCAGCTGTCTCTTTCACGTCACACACAGATATTTGCTTAACAAAAGGATTTTCAAGGATAAGGTCCATTCCTCTTGAGAGAGATGATCCATCTCACCTTCCCTTCTCCTTCAGAAGAGGAAGATGGAAGTGAATGTTCTGGCTGCTGGAGAGGAGTTCATGCCCATGCTGGTCAGCACCCCCTATGCCTCCCTGCTAACTGTTCGTGTTCAGGGGTCAACACTATAAATCGTGCCCTTGATATGTAGCTTTATCCTTACAGAAGCATTTGGCAGAAAGGCCTTGGAGAGGCCTGAAGAGGCATGTATGCTACACAGATCTCAAAGTGCCTGAGCTGATGGAATCCCGCACACTTCCCACCTACCCTGCTTAGCAACATCAGCTGGGGGCGATGGATTGGCCTTTTAGATGGTGGCCGCATACCTGATGCTTCATTTTAAACCAACCAACTTCCGTGCTGTGGGATACACAGTAGAAGTTCAGAGCTCAGCCAGGGCCTCCTCACTAAAAGCTTTAACCATTGCCTCACTGCAGAGATTTCAGGGCTGCGGTTGGGCTGGCAAACAGCACAGCATGTACCAGCTGCCCTTAAATGCTCTGCCCCTGGCTTCTCTTTCTGCTCTGAGAAAGGCTGACACTTCTAGAAGGTGAAAAAGGGCAATGAGCCTCTTGGAACTTTGGTGGGATTGATCAGGACATACCATTCTCTGCTCTAAAATCTTTTAACTCTTTGTCTACTGCCAGATGTTTATTTCACATTTCTTGATGAAAAATACATGATGATAACAGACCTGAGTTTAAGAAGTACGGTGATTTAGGGGTAAGGGGTGGATTTGCCAAAAATCAACTGTCAAGGGGAAGGCTCTTTTTGTCTACCTAAAGTCAGGATAAATGTTTGCGTAGAACTGAAGAACTCGAGGAAACTTGACAGCCACCTGTACAGCTGCTTTTGTAAAAGCAAGCTGGGTAGCTATTCTCTTTGTGAGTTTTTTCATCCAGGAAGAATTTTTTGTCTATATTTTCTATAATTAAAAAACCATATTATTTTATCTCTTACATAGAATCTAATTTTTTAAAGGAGATGAAAGGAATGGGGTGGGCTGTTTGAGAAGAGGAAGGGGACCAGCAGGAGAGGAAAGGTGCAGCTGGAGACCAACAAATATGTGTTGATTGTATTATATATACAGGTATGAAAACATCATAAGGACAGCCATTGTCCCTGTTATTTTGGATAATTAGAGTACACTAATAGAAAGGGGGGTAGCTCTTTCTGCTTTCAGTTTTCCTGGGAATAACCTAGAGTATCCTTTTTGTATTGTTATTTTTGCTTTCGTTTTTCTTCCTCCTTTTCGTTCCTCTATTCCTCTGCCACTCTTCCTCCTATTCTCTCATCCCCTACTCTCTCTTCTCTTGTTTAATTTTAGAAACCAGCAGTACGTGATTGATCAACCCAAGCATCACAATACACTTCAGACCCTCGAAGGAATGAATTTCCTTTAGTCTTTATCTTTGTGAAACCTGGTTTTTGCTTTTGCTAATTTGTCAACGTTCCAGAGTCTCTAGTCTGCTTTTCCATGTCCTATTCAAGAATTGGATGTGTATCTCCACCCTTTGAGTAATATCCTGTTACATCTCTAGCATTGGCAAATGAAGTCTGGGCTCCTGGTCTTGTTCTGAGTCATACTCTTAAATCATGTCTAAGCAATGGAACTCCTGCTCACTGGCTCTCAGAACTCTGTGTCCCTCACTGTGACCACACATCAGCTAGCCTTCTGGGTACTATAGAGGACTTAGCACTACTGAGGCCATCTTGGTTTATCCCTCTAAGCACCTTAGATGTTGCCAGCAGAATATTCGTTGTATCTAACCACAACTTCAGTGATAAACCTGTCAGCAGTCTTAAATTACTATATATTTTGGTTGATTGTAACATGAAAAAAGGTGGTGGTTAATTTTGGGTGTGATTTTACTAGGTCATGGTACTCAGACATTGTGATCAAGCCATTTTGTATGTTTCAGTGAGTTTATACTTTTAATGTGATCAACATCTAAGCCATTCTTAGAGTAAATATATTTCATAATGTATGTAAACCTCATCCAATCATTTGAAGTCCTGAAGAGAAAAAGCCAACTTGTCCAAGCAAGGAGGATGATGCCAGTGTGTGGTGCTTGGATTTGAACTAAAAGTTTGCATTAGGTCTACTCATTGGTCTGCTTTGGAGACTTTGTACTTGCCAGACCCCACAATTGTCTGAGCCAAGTCCCTAAAATAAGTCTCCATCTCCTTATATATGTATATACATATGTATAAGCACATGCATATACATGTATGCTGATTCACACTCAAAATCTCCAACACTCTAATTGACTCACCAAACCTTACTTTTACTGTTTTCTTTTACTGAAATGGCAGACCAAAACACTCAGCATATTTCATCATAATTAAACTAGGCTTCTTCTTATGTCCCAGTTTCCCTGGCTTTCCAAGTACCTCCCATCTTCTAGACACTTGAACTATAACCTATAACCGAGTAACCATTAGTATCATGGAGAACATGGTGTTGACCTTGACAAATTCTGATCATTTTCCTCCTCTTTCCAAAGACCCAAATGGCATAAGAGTCATCAACCATGTGAGGCTGTCAAGCCTATGGATTTAGCGTGGCTCATTTCTAGTCTTCTAATCAAGAGTATTGCCCATCAAAAACACATTCATTGATCTCAGGGACTGCAGGCCATAGTAGAACATCTGTTCTTACTGTAGAAATTTTATTGACCACTACTGGAATCACAATATTTGTAAGACATCCGTGTTTTTCCTTACCAAAAATGAAGTAATTGACTAAGCCACATATAAATATCTTGCCAATGGCTTTATCCAATTGTCAATGATTTATGTTATAATATCTCAGATGGATATAAAGTGCACAATTGGATGTTTTATAGGTCTGTCTTTGATATCTCTTCCCTTTATCTTTAAGTGTAAGTGGAGACTGCTTGTTTGTTTCCTGGTTTCCAGACCCAAATAATCACACAGAAACTAGATATATTGCAACACAGCTTTTCCAATGACTCAGGCATATTTCTAGCTTGCCCTTACATCTTTAAATTAACTCATTTCTGTCAATCTATGTATCACCATGAGGCTGTGGCCTACCTCCCTCTCCTTCGGCAGCTACATGGCAGCTAACTGACTCTGCCTACTCGTACTCTCTCTCTGTCTCTTTGAGCCTGGCTCTATTTTGCCCTGCCATAGACCAAAGCAGCTTCTTTATTAACCAATGGTAATAAAACATTCACAGCATGCAGGGGGGAATCCCACATCATTTAAGCACACACAGTCAATAGTGAAAACTTACTTAAAACAAAAACTAGGCTTTCTTTGTGTTTCAAATAGACTTGTCATTGTATACCCAAGTGCATATGTGTGTGTGGATATTTTTGTGTGTGTCTGCATGGCTCTTGTATTCATTCTTAAAACTGGATGAGCAAAATAGAACTAGGAGGAGGAGACAGAGAAGGAGGAACAAGAGGATAATCAGGAGGAAGCAGAAGAAATGAAGAGAGAGGAGGGACCATAATGTAGCACAGTTAGCCTATAAGTCGCATTATTTTGGTTAGGGGACAGGGCTTTTACTCTTCATCACAAATCATGGAATTATCTTTGGAGAGAGAGCTCTTGACTGACATGTTTGGCCACATTTGGGAAGATAACTATCTCAATAAATTCCATTGATGCTATTAATCACATTCAGCTTATCACACATGTTAATTTATGGCTATTGCCACTGCCCCTCTTCCCATTCTGAGATGCCTCATGAGGATTTTATCTGTGGAAAGCAAGAACACTCATAAGAACCCTTGTAAGCTGAACATGTTTTCTTGATTTGTTCTGTGTGGAGATTCCTAATTCTGCACTATTTATGTATAGCTTAAAATACTTTGTGTATGAGTTTTTCCATTCTGTAGAGCAAATGTGTTCTCAATTGAATTTACTGCTAGTTGGCTGATACACAATTTTAAAATCAAACATTATAGGAACTCAAAATTGTTCTTCTACATTGACATTTGTTTAAAATATTCAGAAGTATAAAGTAAAGTAAAAAGGGGGGCATCAGAGGCAAATGGGAAATTATTGGTTAATGTGGAGTGCATCTTATTCAAACAACTGCATTTTATAAACAAATACCAAGTTTAGTTTTTCTTTGAAAAGGGCAAGCGAAGAGGCTTGCTTCTGGGGTTCGACACTCTTCAGCCTATTGATTTGCCAGAGAGTTCTTTGGGGATATAGTTTTTTTTTAATGGGAATGGGCTAATGAGTCTTAAGCTTGACCAAGACTATGAATCAGGCATTGATGGCCACTACGCACCTCTCTAAAGACTTCCACAGGAGCTGTGGGAAGAGAAGTGCACTGCAATAGCAAGAACAGAAAGAGAACTGTTGGGAACTAAAATTGTGCATCTTTGCTACCCGGGTTTGAAGCTGATGCCAAAGTTCATGTTTTAAAACTGAATCTCCAGCACAGAGGCAGTGAGACAGAGTTTACTAAGAGATTATTAGCGTGGAATAATGTTGTTACAAGGACATTATGCTCTTCAGTGAGAGACTAGATTGTGATCAATGAGTTGAACCCTTTCTTGCTCTCTCACTCTTTACCTTTTATTGTCTTTCCACAAAGTTCCACAAAGTTATGACACAGCATGAAATCCTTTGCTTGGTCCTGCCACCATGATAGTAAATGTCCCCACCTCTAGAACTGTAAAAAAAAAAAATGTTCTTTATTTATTTATTACTCAGTCCTAAATTTTCTATTGAAGCACAGAAAAATGGGCTAAAATGTTTATTTGAAGGCACTCCTGGAAATAGTCCTTTCAGAAGGTAAGTGAAATCTTCAAGTCTCAATCCGCTTGATTGCTGTTTGTGTAAGAAGGGGAAAAGATACCAGACGCACATACAGGGAACAGAGGTCTTGGAGAACACAGTGAGACAGTAGACACCTACAACCTACAGGAGGAACCCAACATACCAGCACCCTGGTTTGGACTTCCAATCCTTAGAATGGTGAAACTCTGTTGCCCAATCATCCTGACCTGTGACATTTTTATTATGAAACCATAGAGTTGCAAACAAGGGGATTTTGTTGTAAGAATGGTAAAAAGGGTTTTAATATAAAAATGGTAGTTATGTGGTGTCAGGTGATTAGTTATCTTGTCTTAAGTTGGAATTTCCTTTGGAAAGACTACCTGGGATATTCACGATTAGGTGTTGCTATGGTTGCCATAACAGAAACATAGTCGTTAAACCTACACTATGAAGTGTATATGTATGTGTAGGCTAGTGTGAATCAGAAGCCAAATACGTATGGGTCCACTGTTTCTGTGCCCAGGGTCTCGCTAAGCCAGTATCAAAGGTTTGGAAGACCTGTGTTGCTTTTTATGGAAAATTGAGAAGACCACTCCTGGTTTGTGACTGAATACCTGACTGTTCTGTGGTTCAACTCATATCCCTGTTTCCTGACTGGAGACAGCTGAGAGTCTTGTTCCCTGAAATTATCTGTAGCTGACATCACACTTTTATTCCAATTAGCAACTCAGAGAAAAAAAAGTAATGCTTCCAGCCTCTGAAGTTTTCCCTTCTTGTCTCTCATTTCGTGCATTTAATCACTCATATGAGGTTGGAGAGCAGTTATCATACCCTATTATGTAGAACAAATAAGTTCTTGTATTCTGTGGCTTGGTAAGATGCATGTTGCTTACAACAATTATCATGGACTTTATAAAATACGAGAAGACAGGATCTTAAGTCTCTGAACAGAACACAATGAGAGCAGGAAATTTCTCAGTTAAAATGTCAGTGAGACTCTTTTTTTAAAAATAACAAACATTTCTCATTGCATGCTATGGGGAATTTTGATTGAGTGCATGGTAGCATATAAATGTCCCTGTTTCCTATAATCTGTTGGGTATATTTTTAAAAAAAATGAAATTATTTACCAGCGCTCTAGAATACCAGAGTTTAAAATAGCATCCTTTTGCAAGAGGTAAGGGTAACAACATATGCCCCAAGGTATAGAAACTGCAATACATATTGTGGTTGTAACAACAAATATTGAATGGGATTTTTGAATGGTTGAGATAAGATGGCAGTTGTCATGAATGTTACAGTGAGAAAGTGATGTTGGATTCCTCTCTGTATGCTGTGAATATCATTGGTCAATAAAGGAACTGCTTTGACCCTTAGCAGAGCTATAGAGAAACAGAACTAGGCAGGGAAAACTAAACAGAATGCTGGGAGAAAGGAGGCAGAGTCAAAGAGAAGCCATGGAGCTGCCACTGGAGACAGATGTGCTGGAACTTTGCTGGTAGGCCACGACCTTGTAGTGATGCATAGATTAATGGAGATGGGTTAAATTAGTTGTAAGAGTTAGCCAGCAAGAAGCTAGAGCTCATAGGCCAAGCAGTGATTTAAATAATATAGTTCCTGTGTGATTATTTCTGGATTCTGGGCAGTCGGGAAACAAACAAACAGCCTCCCACTACAAGAAAGATGCTGAAAAGAGGTTTAAGACACGTGAGGAGAAATTTGGGGCAGGAAGATTTTTTTTTTTGGCGCAAATGTGGTGTGGATAAATGCTGTTTAATGGGGGAAATGGCTGATATACCATTGTCAGTCAGTTTTTTGAATATATAGGATTGATTCCAATTGCACAAAACTTCAAATTTTATTTTATATGGTGCCAATATATATAAATACACACAGACAATTGCTTTATTCTGATATGCTGTTATTTTTACTTGAAGTAAAGTAAACCAGCATTGTTACATGTCCAGGTTAGGCTGGCAAATAGATGGCTGCTGGAGAGAAGGCAGGTGAAATCAAGGCAGATGTTAGAGCATTTATCCAGAGTTGAAATTGTGTGATGTCATCTCTCAAGTCATGCTTAGAGAAATGATAGTCAAAAGCTTCTGATACTTTCTGGCTGTGTAGAGAAGCACCTAGAGTGGCCTTGATTCCTATTCGGAAAATGTTCACAGTGCATCGAGTCCATCCTGCACGACAAATTTAGCAGAGGAGTGTTGGAAAATCCCTTACAGCATCAACTCACCTAAATGGCAGCAACTTTTAGCTCCTTCTGGAACAGTCCATCCCTAAGGGGTCAGCTGATGGTGTGCACATCATGAATATGAAGAGGGTGGAGAGAAGATTCCACTGGCCACATATGTCATTGTTGCTATGGTGAATCAGCATCTTCTCTAAGAATTCAGACAACCTAGGAGGTCTTTCAAGAGCCACATCTGGTTGTGAATGAGTGCAACGTGGACCAAGTGCCTCTCACAATGTCATTGGTGTAGCTGAGATTCTGCTCTTTGCTACAGGATGCCACCATGCTTACAGCCTGAGGTTGAAGGAGATGACAACACTGGACAAGGCACTTGTTGTAGCACAGTCTTGGATGGACACTCTCTGAGAAAGTAGGTCTTGAAGATCTCCAAGATTTTGAAGAGTAGCTGGCTGCTGCTGAAAAAGCCACAACCAAGGTGGAGTTTCAAGGTCAATGTTCCACTTTAGCCTGGATTTCACTGCTGCTCATTCTGATGTACTAGGCGTGGGTGCTGTCTTTGCCTTGTCAGTAGTTGCCTTTTAGGAACTGCAGAAATCATTGAAGATTGGTCTGCAGCCCTGTAGCCCAGCCACTGAATGGAGAGTTACAACCACCCAATGATTTCAAGCATTCCTGTGCAGACTTGAGTTACATGGGAAAATTGTTGTTGGAAAAAAAAAAGAATATTTATTCTAAAACAACAGCAGAAAAAAAAATAAATAAATGATTCAGGTCAAAGCTGTAACTGAGGGTAAGTGGGAAAGTGTAATGATTTTTTTAGAATAGATTTAAAGATATAGAAAAAAAGTCATCAAAGTGTTTAGGTTACAAATGGTCAAACTCTAGGACCTGAAGGAAGCCACCAATCAATGCCTACCCAAGGGCTACATTCACACAAGGGAATGGACAGCATGCAAGGGTCACTGAATATCTAAGATCTTTAATCAAACTAGAGTGTTAAAAATGGAACTCATAATCAAAGACTTGCAAAGTGATCCCCAACATTGCTAAATGAATGATGTAACGAATGAATAAAAAACTTTTCAAAGACAAACTACAGCATTGTCAGTAAAATCTAACAAAGATGAAAAGGAAAATATCTTAGTGCCTGCTGGTGGTAATTTTTTTTTCTGTGCTCTGGGATTCTAGCTATAACTGCTCTACTTCCTGGGCAGAAGGTTAATGCAGAAAGAGGGATTCTTGGCCACCAATCATCTCATCATCTCATTCTCTTCATGGACTAAAATGACCTGAATGTTGAGTGACTCTATCTGTACTGTATTTCTGGAACAAACATCTGTCATTTCTGCAGAAAGAGGGCATTATCCAAAGATTTGACATACCTCTCAGTCTTCTTAGTGTAGTGTTCAGCTTGAAGTAAATAAAAACCTGTAGTCATGATTCTACCACTGAATAAGATACTGTAGAAGGCCTGCCTGTCAAAGTCAGCTTGGCCCACAGACTAAGCTAGGGATCAATCTAGTGCAAACAACTGCACAGCAAGACATTCTAGGGAAAACAAATAAACAAACAAAAGTTGGACAATAAAGTTATGATACATTCAGGAAAATAACAAGTAGTTGAATGGACACACAGCTCAGTTCAGAAACACAAAACAAGTTTAGAGGCCTTTGGATACCTAAAGCTAACATGTAAAATAAATTGCAGAAAAGCTGTTTTTTTCTAAATATTAGCTGTATAAATAAATATAAATAAATTCTACAACTAAAAGTAAAATGCACAAAGTAAGAAATAATGTACCAATGGAATTGCAGATACAGAAGTGAGAGTCGGCTGCTAAGCAGGTTAGACATCATATACAGAATGCCAGGAGGAGAAAAGATAAAGTGTATACTAAACATACAGTTAGGGTAGAGGTGTTTGAGGCTATAATGAATAAGCAATTTTTGAAAAAATGAAATCTTCATGATTCAAATTTACAAACATTAGGAAGCATGAAAATACAAAAACAACAACAACAAAACAAACAAACAAACAAAAAAAACATGTGTCAGTATAGAAAGTAGGGACTGGAAGGCTAAGGTGAAAGTGATCTCTAAGCACACTAACTTCTAAGGGTGCAACTCAAGAACAAAGGACATACCAAGTGTGCAAGTACAACTAATATTGATGCAAAGAAGAGATAAATCAAAAAAGCACAGAAAGAGAAGCTTGACAGAGTGCTTTCAGTAGAGGGTAGAACGCCAAGAGGAATACCAGGTGTCATTCTGCAGCATCATACTTTATGCTGAAGAAAAATAAACATTAATTTATTTTCATTAAGAGAGAAAAAGAAAGGAGGGAAGGTATGAATAGACATTTGAAGAAAAACTAAAACAATCTTGATCAACGTTATTAAATATGCATGGTAGAGATACCGGGAATTGAAACTTTAACAATAAGTTATTAGAGATACTCTGTAAAAACTAAATGATGATGCTGCCAATTTATAACAAGCTTTTGTAAATATTGATGCATATGTAATATGGCCCAGGGAAATTAACCATGGAAAAAAGTCACATGTTGCTACTATCAGTACTAGCAAAGTAATAAGAAGAATGTGGAGCAATAATAAAACAGTGTCAGCAAGAAAAAATATAATGCAATGGAAAGGGAATTGCATGAAAATATGGCAGTAAAATCCAGGACACTTTAGTTGTTCTGTGAAGTAAATAACAGACAAAACATAAGGATTGGTTCAGTGGACTTGTCAAAAACTCCCTTACAATTGTAAACCTGTCTCAGTCTTTAAGGTAGGGAGCCACCGGTGATTGGCAGTCACTGGAAGGAGGCAATCTGTACGGCTGTGTGCTTGCACCGAGCTTCACCGTGATCTGAAACACGCAAGGTATAGGGAAGGTCACTTAATCACAGAAACTGCAAGTACCTAAGAAAATATAAGAGTTTAGAAACTGTAAATAAATATGTAAATCAAAAGTTTAAATATGTAAAACAAGCTGAAGAGCATCATGAGAAATTAACATCTCTCTAAAACTGCAGGCATCACTGACAATGTGGATTTTAAAATGTGATTATAGTACCAGGACTAATCAACTAACGTGGAATTCTATGCAAGTGGTAGAGATCACAATATATATTTGTGAAACTGAAGGTTTAATGAACCAGAGTGCAAAGCTCACCAAATCCCAAGATTAAGAAAATACAGATTATGGTTTCTGAATATTAAAAAAATCTATGGGGAAATAAAAATCAATAGAAATAAAGTGTTTGGAATTTGGTAAGTAAAAGAAATAAAAAAGTGACTATGCAAATAATCTGAAATAAATAAAAAATGTTATAAACCTGAAGCCTTATTTTTATGAACATATGACAAAAATTATAAATATAGTACATGTTAGCACTTATATTGTTGCAATTAAGCAAGAGGCAGATATGCTTATCCATCTGAAAACCTGAAACCATCCTTCTTTCCATCTTGAAGAATTGTAAATGTTACAGTTAAAAAAGTGACCGGAGGGATGACTCAGTGGATAAGAGAGATCCTTGCTCTTCTGCTCTTGCCAAGGACCTGGATTAGGTTCTTGTCACATACATGATGGCTCACAACCACCTGCAACTCCAGCCCTAGAGCATCTGATGCTCTGAAGGCTCTTGCATACTAATTGTGAACTTTCCTATACTCAGGCAAACAAGTACAATGAAATGAAATCATGTGTAATTAGGAGAGTTTGAACCCATTTCTAGTGACACAACCTTTGAAGTTTTGAGAGGCTGAGACAGGAGGATTGCAAATTCCAGGCCATCCTAGGTAACTTAGCTAGACTCTGTCTGATAATGGAAAAATAAAAGATTCTGAGAGAGAGTTTGCGGATAGTGCTCTTGTTTCTCATGGGTAAATCATTAGATTCAATTGCCAATTCAGAGGAGAAGAGTGTTTTGTTAAGTAGACTTCATACCATAACTCCGTACATAGGTCCAGGAGTGAAAACAACAGTAAATTTTCACTCAAAGAAAGACTCGAGAGGACACTCTAACTGTAACATACCCACACAGCTGTGTGGCTCCTTTCTACAAGAACCACAGACAAGGCAACAGATCAAAACTGACACAAGAGAAAATTAAAATCACCATCATTTTATGCTTAGGAAAGAATTGGGATTGATGGTGAAACATTGGTAACAAATAAAATCAGGGACTTGGGGCTTTGGCTGTTAATTTCACCATCTCTTAGGAAAACAAAGCCCTCAGGGTTGCGATGTGGTCTATGCTCTTTCTCTAGCATAGGTGAAGTTCATCAGTACCTGGAGTGTTAATTTGCAAAGTTTCAAATATCTAATTCCATTTTACTATAAGAACAGAAAGGTTAAGAGCTTCCATTTAGTGAATACCAAGAATGTTCTAATACAGCCCAAGAATTTCATAAGGAATGCATTTTTGTCTACTTTATATATTTGAAGTAAAATCTCATTGATATATTCTCTTGAAAATGCATGTATAAAACATTCTAAGTAATGAAAAATACTGCTTTTATTTTCAGAGACTAATTTAATTGGTAGTTTATTAAAAATGTTTTTTTTCCAAATGCAGAGTCAAAACGAGCTGCTGCTCAGCCACTTCCCCTCACCTCACATAGCCAGTGTAAACTTTGAGCTTTTGTTTGCATCTCTACCACTGTACAAAGTGATTTCCTGCTTCCTCTTGGGGTAGAAGGAAGCATTGCAAGACAGCACTGCCTTGGCAGAACATGCAGCTATACTGAGCAACATCTGAAGTCTTGGGTTCAAGTTTTGCAGCTATACTTGCTATAGTGAACAAAGCCAGAGAGAAACCATCATATTAATATAGCACTCTAAGTCACATAGCTCTCTGTCTAATTACCTGGAATGTAGAAATAGTTGCAGAATAGTCTTGATGAAAAAAATCAACATACAGAAATAAAATTTAATAATAACATAAAAGAGAGTACAGTTAAAGGAGGGGGAAGTAAAATCATGGGAAATCACTGTGTGATTTGAGCTTTTATAGAACAAAGGGTTTAGTCCTATATGAAATGCGGAAGACAAATGACGGTTGCAGGAAGAGGATTCTGCTCGGAGTATCTAGACTCTCCAAGTAAAATATATTGAATATATGGTCATTAACTCCCAAATAGACCCATAACCTTTCTTTATAATCTTGATCTCCTTTATTACTGCAAAATGACTTTAGTATGGGTCACAGATTCCATACCCGGGAAAGATTCCGTTGCTCTCTTAATTTGTTTTCTAATGATATGAAAACTAGTACTCAGGGAGGATTTAGCTCAGGTATTCTGGATCCTGTGTCCTCAGTACATGATGGTTTTAACAATATGGACTTACCTTCCACCTCTGTGGTCAGACCAAGCACAATTAGTAATGGTAGAAGTCTCATGGATAATCCCGAAGATCAATTTAAAATAGGGCTTTTCATGCCAGCCTTGTGTTGGGGGGTTTTGTTAGGCTTAAATATATTTTCGGAACTTTTTGGTAGAAAGTTAATAGTACAATTTTTGTGACTATTTAAAACATTCTTACTGTTTCTTTTTTTAAATGTGGTTCCCGTTTCCTGTATTTATCTCTCTCCTAACTTCCTAACTAAAGCTACCCTTGTTCTAGAATCTCCCTTTCAGAACACTTGCACCCAGTCATTTCCCGTTACACTGCTCCCTGCTTCCCTAAATGGTCTTTTTTTCTTTCCTTGTTTCTGAAATTACTTAGGTTATACACTCATATCTCAAGTTTTGAAGCTTGGAACTTCAGGTGAGATATTTATCTTTCTGCAACCTAGGTTATCTCATTGGATATAATCTTTTCTAATTTCATCCACTTACCCACAAACTTCATTTCTTCTTTTGAGAACTTTTTGTTCTAGTCCATAGCCCATTTCTGAATGGGATGATTTCATTTGTTTGTTTGACTCTTTGTCTTTTGAGTTTTTTGTATATTCTGAATATCAGTCCTCTGTCATATGGATAGCTGGCAAAGATTCTCTCCTCTTCTGTGGATTTTCACTTCAATATGTTGAACATTTCTTTAGCTATACAGACACTTGTCAGTTCTACAAAGTTTCACTTGTTAATTGTAACAATGGCATACATATCTTAGTGGTAACCAATAGTTCTCTGGCAGGTCTTAAGGCCTACTCAAGAAGATGGAAATCATATCTGACACTGGGAACACAGATAACTCTCAAAACAGTGAAGTCATGGATCTTGGCCGTGGAGCTACAATAGCTCCTAAGCTAAACAATTCTAATCCCAACTATATTCTAAATATATATACTTATTCCCACAGGTAAATGCAATTCTGACCTATTATAAAAGAAATTTCTCTTTGATGAAGACCATTACAAAAAACCCAACCATTCAAAATGCCTATTTGTGGAGTTCAGTTCCAACTGGTACATCGACTGCAAACACCTGCACCTCAGGCTCAGGGACCATTGCAGGGAAGATTCTGAGTCATACAAAAATAGTGGTGAAAATTCCCTTTTCTAGATATGTCACAGGAGCTACGCCAATAATGTCTTATCAACATAATTGCCAAAACATGACCAGAACAAGACAATATCAGTAGGCAAGAAAACATAAAAGAGAAAAAACCCAGGAAGCCTGAACACGTTGAAAGAACTACAGGCAACTAAGAAAGAAACCCTGATTAGGAAAAATATTCTTCCTGGGGAAAAAAAACACACAAATTTGTTGTTCAATACCAATGGTCATCTCTAAACACATATATACAAAAGAAGATATATATACACATACATACATGACCATACATTTGAAAGCGAGCATGAGATAAGGGAAGAGTACAGTACATGAGAGTAATTAGAAGGGGAAAATTATATAATTATTTTATAATCTCAAAAATAAGACAAATGAAATTTTAAATAACTTGATGGTTTAAATGATAGCAAGTAAAAGAAACTTCATTATCTACAACCAACTGCTAAGTGTTTGATGCTTCATATTAAATACAATACAGCTGGAGAATTAATGCTCAGTAAGGTGATGTCATAAGCCATGACAGGATGAAAATGTGACTTTTTCATTCTAAACCATCTTATACAGTGACTATGCACTTATACACAGCGACTGTGAGCTTCAACACAATTTTTTTTGAGTTCTCATCAATTCTCTTCCTATGAATCCCAATTTCTATGTCTATCCAGCATTTACTAACCCTTGATTTAGATAGAAAGCATGGTGGTATTATAACAATTACCATAAATTTCTCACAGAACCTTTATGACATCTGATACAGTACAGTGTTTTTATAAAAGTGGATGGTATAATTCTAGGGACCTATAGAACAATGGACATGGATAAGCTAAATGGAATCTTTAAAAGAAAGGAGTGTCCTGATGACTAGTCAGACTCTTTGGCTCCAGAATATCTGTTGGTAAAGCATATTTAGAATGAGAAGTTCTATTCGTGAAGTGAGTTTTTGCTCTGGGCATGATACAGGTTTCACATTTAATCTTTCAATTAATTGAGCAAACACTCTAGGCTGGAGATGTGGTTCACCACCTGAAATACAATTACTTCCATAGGATCTGGGTTCAGTCCCCAGCACCAAAGTCTGCTAACTTAAAACCTGATGGACCTTCAGTTCCAGGAGATCTGGCATCCTTGCCCTCTTCTGGCCTCTGTGGATACTTACACATATGTGTACAAATACGCATGCAGACACATGCAAATAAAATTTAAAAAACAAAATTAAAAAAAACAGATCAAATATTTTTTAAATGAGAAGATGAGGCATGGGATGGTGAATTAAGAATGATGGTGAATTGAATGACAGTAAAAAGTAGGATTTGACTTTAGATTTACACAACATGCAAAGAAAGAATATTGTGTTTAGCCCAAGATAGAGTCTCCATGGAAGGAGTTACTATCCTAAGCAAGCAGATGTTAAACAAGTATTTATAGCTATGGTGACGTTAATCAAAAATGAGTAGACTTAAAGAAAAATGAGTGCTTGTTTTGATCAAACTAAAAGCTTTTTGATTTCCAAACAGACCTTAAAACAAAATGTAAAAGCATATTGTGTCAACTATGGTATTCAAATCTTCTGTGTTGCTGAGACTCTGGGATCTGGAGCCTTTCAAACTCTGGAAACACTGCTTTATCCAGGGCTGCTCAATGTTTAGAAATTAGCACATGGCAGGCCTGTGAGTGTCCCTTCCAAATTCAAGCCGACGAATCCAGAGTTTGCAGCCCAGCTTCTTCCCCTTTACTGGCCTCCTAGACTTTGGACTGAGCTCACAGTGTCCTTGAAAGTGGGTGTAATTATTACTGCCAGAAGTGGGCGAAATTATTTACTCTGCCAATCCTTTTCTTTCTTGGTCTGCGCTGGCAAGTCCATCACGAAAAATGCTCACAGAGTCTCTCTCTGCCAGTGTCCCTTCACTCCCTGCCTCTTTCCCATCATTTCTGCAAGATGCTGCTTGTCGTCTCTCTGTAGCTGTGTATAGTCCGTGTGTTTAATGACAGTTGCCTCCAGATCGATTCATCTTAGAATCTGCAAGTGATAATAAAAGTCTTTATATTGAAGCATCTATCTTGGAAATTACAGATTAATTAAATGATTGATTATCATTTTTCCTGTTGTTCAAATGAATTTAATAAATGTTGGATATTTAGCCACAGGTCATAAGTTACCTTAAGCAGTCTTCTTCCCAAATGGAGAACTGTAGATGATATGATTCTTTTTTTAATTTTTACCCACAGAAACAAAGCAAAAAGTAAAAATCGACCATCATGCATACATGGAATTTAGATTTCTGTCTTTTCATATATCAATAGAATGGACAAATTTAAATATGTTAAGAGTAAACAAGATTACTCTAACATTAGTTTCAACTTTCCTGGGCATTTCAAGTTGTTTATTGTATATCATTCAATAGATAATTCTATTGTGTTGTTCTTGATATAAATGCAAACATTATAATATCTACTATGAAGAATATCAATTTGCCTTTCCCTGTATTAATGATCTTTTTTATCAGTTTCCTAGAGAAGGACTTGGGCTTCTGAAATTCTGCAACACAAGATGTCTTCTTGAAAGTTTTACAAAAAGCAAAACTATGTCCAAACTACTAAAATATTTATATTCTGTTTTATATTGCATAAATGTTTAGATTTTCTGATGAAGCAGAGCTTGGTGCATTTTTTAATAAAAATTAATGTTAATTTTAATTTGACATATTAATAGTAGTGGTTATAATCTGGCCTTCCTATATTGAATAAGGTGGTAATTTCTATTGATTCACTAAAGCTAACTAAATCCTTTAATATCTTCCATGACACATTGCCTAAGTTATTTTGTATACATCTTCAGAATCTTATGAAAAATTGTTTCGTGTGGCACTGGGATACAAAGGAAGCTTTAGAAAACAAGCAATATCCAAGGACCTTGTACAAGTTTTGTCAGAGTGTTTGTGGCAAAGCTGTGCTTGTTTACTTGTAGATCTCCTCCTCTTTACGCCCTCTCAGTATGGGCTTTGAAATTTCAAAGAAAAACCTCTGCTGGATGATTCTGTATTGGCTAGCCTCCAAAGGAAAACCATGTTTTGCTTCTAAAATACCCATGACATAATTCTTTCTTGATAGAAAAACCTGTAAATCTTTGCTGCATTCAGCAAGTCTGTGTTCTCTGTTTTCCAGAGGAAAATTTGTAATTCATATTTCCTTAGGCCAGAATTTTGAAATGAATGCCCAAAAGGGATGTTATTTGTATAAGAGGGTCTTGCAAATATGCCGTCAATTCTCCTTTGAGTACAGCTCTTCTGTCTTAGACCAGATTCTTTGTCAGAGGGGACCCTGTCACTTGTCCTGGTAGTTAAAATGTAGAAACAATCTCTCCTTGGACTGAGTCTTCACATCTTGAAAAATTGCCACAGCAAATTCCCTAGCCTGCCAAGTTGGCAGATCTTAAGCTTGGAGTTGGAGGCCAGCCAGGCATCAATGGCGCATTCCAAACCCCTGAGTCAGCATCCAGGTCTGCCATTCTCTGTCTCATGTGCAGGAAAGCATGCCATGATCTTCGGGAGCCAAGCCCTGAACTTGATTTTGAAACCCATACAATTTTCACATTGTGGCTCCCTAACCTAGAGTAGGGAATACAGGAAATGTGCAAATTTTAATCAGATCTGATATGGGAGAACTCCCTAAGTTTGGTGCATTTGAACCCTCCCCACAACCCTCCTGTTTTTCCAGAAAGTGGGCTAGAAGTCTGAATAATTTTTTGGCTAGAGATGTAAAACACAGGTCCTGACCCCTTGTCGTCATTAAAGATCCCATGGGCTCTTTTCAAAGGACTAAGGGGGATTAACCTTTCTGTTCTGGCTAAATTCCTAATTGGATAATTACATTCTGCCTCCCTAAATTATCGCTGTAGCTCCAATTGGATATGGAATTTTCACTTCCTGTCATAAGAGGTTGTGGGGTGTTAGGACATTTCACCCCAGGGGTGATGCCAATTAAGTCGTTAGTGAGGTGAAGTCCGTATGAGGTTTGTCTTTCTTTTCGCAATCCCTTTCCCCACCTCCTGATTTGGAGTTTAAAATGTGTGGAAACCATTCAGTCGTTCATAATGAAAGGGATGTCGTAAGTTAGCAACACTGCTCATTGTCATATTATTTCTAAGAATATAGTAAAAGCGGTCAATAATTGATAAGCATTTGCAGGAACATTATCATTCGAAAGAACAAAAGCATTGCTTGAAATGCCGCTTGTCCAAACCCATGAAGAAAGGGTTGCTGAGGCAAGTTCACACGCCGCATGTTTGTGAGGGAAGTCTGGAGCCGATCTCTGTGACTGTTCAGAGCTTTTGTGGATTGTTGGCTCAGCGTTCACGGCAACATTTAGGCCCAGGGCCAGGGCCAAGGGGAGTCAGTGTCTCTCCTGCATATGGATGCAGGCATTAACTGCATTAATGGGGGGTAGATTACACACGCTTTTGGTTTGGAAAGTAGAGGTCACATATCAGTCTCTTCAGCTGTATTTATACGCACCAAGAATCATTGCCCGCAGATTCACCTCTCAACCTCAGAAGGAAGAGAGCCAGAAATACCCGGCCGATGCTTACCCAGAGGTGAACAAAAATTAGCAGGCAGCTCGAGCTCCTTATTTATTTATAACCTGGCTGTTAGATCAGTCAAAAGAATGTTTGTGGAGCAACTGTATCCGCGTGTATTCTTTGAAACAGGCCATTGCATCAATAGTTACTACAGAGGGGTTTGCGATGTTTTTCCCACAGGGCACGTGAAGTATTTCTTTAGAAACATTCTGGAAAAAGTATAGAAGTTTAGGGAAAAAAAATCCTTCTTGCTACAGCTCACACGCAGCTGCTTTGGAGAAAAGGTGAAAGGTAGGCTCTTGTCCATGAGAGGGGAAAGGAAGCCAACATCAGAGATGAGAGGCTGTGAGGACCCCATAGATACAGATGATGAGGAAATGCTCCCTCTGCACACTGCACACTCTCACACAGCTCATAAACCCATCCTTTGCTGGGCCACAAAAATAAATAACGAAACTAGTTTTAAAGAGTTTACAAGTAGCATCTTGATATTTGCAACATAAATTAAAAAAAAATAGGCCTTCAGTTTTATTTCATTCTCATTTATGATGCTTTCTTGGCAAAATATAAAGGTTAATTTCTAAACTATAAGGTAGGATTTTATATGAGAGCCATTAGATCAATTTCACCAAACTCACTGAGGCAAATGGTACCTATCTAACCTATGAACTTTAGTATTCTATTAAACCTAACATATCTGTGTATACTGATCACCTCTTTTTCCTCCAGGACTTCTTTCAGAGGAAAATTTCTCCCAGGTGGCCAGGTTTCTCTCCCTGACCACAGATATTGTATACTTGCCTGAGAATGCTATAGAGGCAGCAATGGAGCTGCAGTATTGCTGACTTTGATTGTACTTGCATTAAGTTATTTGTAGATATGTCCCTGTCTTCCACTAAGGGCCGCAGACATCCCACCTAAGTAAATATGGTTCTTTATATCACTTAAAATTTAACCTTGCTGCTTTTCTTAAGGTTGCCATTTTATCACTCTTTATTATCTCGGCACACATTTTAAGTACTAGAGAAATTATTGATAACATTTTAGCATTATGAAGCCTGCCTTTCGTCTTTCTTTGAAATAGATTTTTAACTTTGTTTTGATGGACATAGTTATAATCAATAAAGTAGACTTCAAAGCAATCTGAAGTTTGTCATCACACCTCACTCTATATTTTATATTGTAATAGCAATACAATATATTGAGATCTGGTAGTGTATTTAACAGACCTCTCATTTAAACATCTGTTCTGGCCAATGAGATGGCAATCATGCCTTCTCCCTGAAGATAAGCATATATTTTTCATTCATCTGGGATCATTCAGTCAGTGACTCCTTGAAATCTCACCTTAGAGATGTAATAATCCAAGGTTCCAAACATGACCAAAGAATTCATCCAAAAGACAGCAGTTGATACCATTGGAATGATATGTGTAGTAGTTATTTCTTTGATCAAAAAACTGCTTAAAGTTATGGACAATGCATACTATACCACCTATTTCATGTTAGCACACCTACTCATCAAAGAATGCTAGTGGAAATGTTAAAAATATTGAGCATTTTAATATGAGACATGGTATTGCTTTAAAGAATGAAAAACTAATGAGGTAAATTTCTGGTTAATCATATAGCTTTGCTTTTCTTTGATCAAAACTAGTGGCACTGCTATGTAGTGTACACCAAACACACCACACACACAGAGACACACACACACACACACACACACACACACCACACAACAGATACATGCACACCTGAGCATATCTCTGTAAGATTTATAAGTCAAGAAAATTATGAGGAAATTTTCCAAATAAAAAGTTATTTATTTTCTTATCTTGTTGTCATTACCTATGAAGATTGGGAATAGTTTGAGGATACTAAAGAGAACAAAATGGAGGAGAGTACATGTTTCTCCTGCTCATTGGCTAGGGTTTCTTCAAGATTTGCTAATTGAACACTTACCTAGTTCATCTCACTGGCAGGCTTCATCGTGAACTACCACATCAACTATTAGGCAATGATCTGTTAGTTAGTAATGCAGCTGAGTTAGACCCTGAGGTATTTAGTCTTAAGCACTTCTTTCAAATTGCTCCCCCGAGTGTCTCAATTTACTGCCAGACCATTGCATCCCTATGAATAGAGTCAAGTATTCAATAACATGCCTCTCCCTCAATTCACATATACACTCAAATATACAATACACAGGGATACATGTTATTGAGGTCATTCAAAGGTGTGACCAGCACATTTTTATAGCACCTTGTCATACCAGCAGCATCAAGTTGTGGTAACAACTAAAATGTTTGGAGCATCAAGCTGTAATGATCATGTGTGTATACAACATTGTGATTATAATCATCTTTAAATAATAATGCAGCAGTAGCTAAAAAATACACTCCTGGGAGAACTGAAGGCTGAGAAAATTAAAATGCATGCGGAAGACTGGCCATAGTTCTTGCACTATGCCATCCTCTGTGTCTATGATAATGAAGCAGCATTCAGAATTAGGATGAAAGTGCCTTTGACCTTGATTGACTCCTTGTGAAGCCAGAGGACAAAGTGACAGCAATGGGAACTGACAAAGGAGACCACCTGCTACATTGCCTGGGCTTAAATATACAATGGAAATCACCAGGTGACATGAATAATCATGATTTTTTCTGGCATTAATATAGGCATATGTATTTTAAATTAATATTATTTTATTTCAGAGCATGTGATGTCAAAAGAGGAATGAGCATAGTGGAAACTGACCGGTGACATACATTCTACCTATGTCATGGTATATAACAATATGTCTTAGGATCTTACTAGAAAAATAACTGTCAGGTCTACCTATATTTAACAAATATAAATTGAGTATTTCTCATCCAAAATGTTTAATTTAGCACCATGGATTTTGCAGAATATGGATATTTAGACTTTTAGTATGATTGCATCACTGCAGTCTAAAATGTTTAAAAACTTAAGACTATTTTGAGCATCAGGTTAGTGCCCCCAATGTCTTGAAACAATTTTATAATCAGAGAGGGATAGTCAATTTGTCTGAACAATCTATTTATTAAAACTTAGCACTTAAAAATCATATATGGTATCACATGTCTTTGATCCTGACACTAAGGAGGTAGAAGAAAGGGGACCTCTGAGATGGAGTCCAGCCTTATCTGTACAGTGAGTTCCAGGCTAACCAGTGCTGCATAAGGAGATTTCTACTTTAAAAAGAGGAGAGAGAGAGAGAGAGAGAGAGAGAGAGAGAGAGAGAGANNNNGGAGGGAGGGAGAGAGAGGGAGGGAAGGAGGGAGGGAGAGAGAGAGAAAGAGAGAGAGAAGGAGAGAGGGAGGGAAGAAGGGAGGGAGAGAGAGAGAAATCCAGCCTAGATCGAAAAGCTACCATTTCTTGTAAATCACTGTATTTAAGGTCCTCTCATTGATAAAAGCTGAAGTCTATAGGTATGACTCTAAAACTCAAGAAATCAAGAAAGCTAAATCACCAATTAACTATGATAAAAAAAACACATGCTACATTTAGTTCTCATTATGAAATTGATGTAAAGTCTGCTTCTGTGCAGCTGTGTGTTGCCGTTTCTAGGTAGAACATTAGGGTGTGGTAACAAATGCCTTCCACTGCCTCTATGGTCCCTTCTTCTTTGTTTGTTTTCTGTCTTGTATCCTCTTCAGGTGAGTGGGTGTAAACACATTTAAATTTAGAAATATAAATTTAAAAAATATTCTGCTTATGCACTAGCTTTGAAACATATTTCTTCTCAGTCTTATAAAGACATACTTTCTCATCCATTCTCTTTACAGGTATTTATAAACCTTACCCGAGCAAAATCAGGAACGTAAAAGAAAATGGACTGTTTTCTTATGAGCATTTTGAAGATCTCTTAGAAAAAAATTCCTTTCAAAAGCTAATCTAAAAGCATGTGCTATTTGCTGACGAGAAGGTAAATGGAATAAAGATGTGAATGCAGAATTGAGTGGCTTGGTTAATGCAGAGGAGATGCTGCAAAGATAGTTATTGTACTTTCTACATTGAAGGAATGAAGTAGTTTAGGTAGAGCAAGGCTTGCAGAAAGAGGAGTTCGAAGAAAAGCGAAAAAAAGAGCAGAGAAGAATAGAAGCAAGTATTTGCTGACAGATGGAAGAACAGAAATAAATTCATTGCCATAAATTACTAATGGGTGATCTGACTAATCCAAGAGGTACGTTTGCAAACTTCCATCCATTTCACCTACTGCCTCCCAGTGAGGCCCAGGGATTTCTGACTCTGTCAGTCTTCATCTCTGGCTCTGGTCTCCCTTCCCTTTCTTCCTCTTGCAGCATTCCTGCTTCTCTGCTAAATTCCTTCTCTTTGCAAGGTGCAAAGCCAACAAGGGCCAGAATCAACAGTCTGATTCAGGCCGACTGAGGGGTTACTCATAAGATGCCTAATGACAGCATAAATCATTTACTAATTCCCATGGTAACAGCATATTTCAGGCCAGACCGAGATACACAACTCCAGAAACTCAAACCACAAGCAAAGGTCCATTTGCTAAACAAAAGTGAGAATGTCCTCCAGTAAATTCCAATAGGGCAAGTGAATTCTGTTCATGAGGGAGAGGAGACAGCCTGGGCTATAAGCCCAAAGTACAGGAGAGAACATCCTGGCATCTTTAGAAAACAAAATACAAAATATCAAGACTAGAGGCTCTTGACAAAACTTGGAATAACCTTGAAAACTTTCTCTGATTTTCCAAGTTTCCCATTATGAGTGGGATCTGTAATGTGTGTATGTTTTTGTTTGTTTGTTTGTTTGTTGACCATTGGTCCATTGGTTGGAAAGGTTGGAGTACCAGTGCTGTGAATAGAACGGGATTTTTTTTTGCTCTTTCAGTATTCTTCTGTTGTTTCTTCTCCTCTAGCAGTAGTTTGTACCTTGAATTTCAGGTGAGTCTTTTGACAGGTTTGTGGAGAGACCAAATGCTCTTCTCCATGTCTAAAATGTCTGGCTTCGCAGCTCTAGGCCTGAATATGGTCCTAAAGCATTTCCCTGTGCTTCTGTTGATCCCAGGACCATCCTGTGAGAGTCATACCTAATAGAAAGTGTTGGTAATTTTAATTCAAACTTTTATATGGATGACTGGTTGGCATTTCCACAAAGTAGGGGCAAATGCAAGTTGGAACCAATGGTGACCTTGCCTTGGAGACAGTAATCAGATGGCTGTCATAAGCAGGATATATATGAAAATCTTCTTAATGGGATGTCATCTGTTTTCAGGAAGCTGGGAAATCGAAAGGCAAAGATTGTTAAAACTTCAAACCCGAGAAAGTCAAATTTAGTTTTCAGGATTTTTTGGGGGGTGGGGTGGTGGTGAAGAGAAGCAGAGTGACCAGAGATTGAGAGTATGGCTGCTGAGTACTCTTACCAGCCATCTCTCAGCTCTAGAATGGTTCCTTTGCAAGGGGCTTGACATCATGAGTGGTTATTAATATTGGTTGTCTACTAGACAAGATTTAGGTTTGCCTAGGAGTCAAATCTCAAGGCATGGCTAGGAGAGATGATCTGATTTAGGTTAATTCAGACAGGACAGCTCACCTTATCTGAGCACAACAATGTTCTGTGCCCCAGAGTTCTGGACTGAACAAAAGCTTCTGATTGAACTGAGCCTAAACCCTTAGCAATCCTGCCTACTGACTGCAGGTGCACCGTGATCAGCTGCCTCAGGTTCCTGCCACCAGAGCTTCCCACCAGCAAAGACCATACCTCATCACATGTGCCAAAGCATTTTGTCTGAGCAGAACACAAAAAAAGTATAGCAAGTGTCTCCTGGATTCAGGGCTTCTGGCTGGAATGGTTGGGTCTCCACTGTCCACCTGTTCCACAGTCACTGACTCTTCCCAAGGGAACAACCAAACACCTTCACCTTCTCCAGGTCCAACGAACAAGGAAAAGCAGTCTATGCTTTTCTCAATCCCCCTTCTCCTTGTGTTCTCTGCCTCTCAACATTTAGGCTTTTCTCTGAAATTGCTCCTGGAATCAGAAAGCACAAAGCCGCCCCCTAAACCCCTATGTGGATGCTGGTGATGAGATTGACTAACATGTCTGGGTTTATTTAATTGTTTTAACAACTCTTTGATGGAGACAGTATGATCTAGGCGTCTTCTCAGAAGTAACTGAGGTGGATAAGGATTTATTTTTTCCAAGTCACTTGGCGTTCAGTAGCCAAGCTCGTCTGGAACTGCCTGTGGAGAGGAGAGGAGACCCTCCCTCACCTACCTGTCTCTATTCTGGTCCATTTATGCGTGGTTGCCTCTAGTTCTTCAGCCTGCACTTCACCTCCTTGTGAAATTCATTTTTCACAGGAAGGAAGTTATCTCCGTTTCCATTCTGCTCTGGCTAATATTTTGTCAATTTGACCCAAATTCTAGTCACCTGGGGAGGGGCAACCTCAGCTGAGGGATTGCTTCCATCAAGTAGGCATGTGGAAAGGCCTGAGAGGACTGTTTCCTCTTTAATGATTGATGGGGCAGTGCTCAGCCCACTGTGGGAAGGGCCATCCCTAGACAGATGTCCTAGGTTGTATGAGAACAAACGATTGATAGAAAGCCAGGAAACAGCATCCCTCAGTAATCTGCTTCAGCTCTTGCGTCCAGGCTCTTGTTCGAATTTCTACTCTCACATCTCTTAATGATATACTGTGATGAAGAAGTAGAAACCAATTAAAACCCTTCCCTCCCACAGCTTGCTTCTGGACACGGAGTTTACCACAGCAATGGAAATCAAACAACACTGATCTAACTCCACCATCTTTATGTGTCTTTCCTGGATGCCTCAAATCTGATTTTTGTCTTGCGGTTCAGGCTCACTCTTCTCTGGCTCTTTTGATGTTCTTCCCTTCCACTCAGCGTGCTTGGGGCACAAGGGCATTATATTTGGTTCTGCACACATGCATCTCTCTATTTGACTTCATGGAGCTTGTATTCTGTGATACTCTGATAAAATGTAACATCTGTGACCTACCCATTCACCAAGATACAGTCCTTGCCCCTGATAATTCCTTTACCTTTGTTACACTCCAAATAGTGCCACCTTAATTAAATGTTTATTTGCTTTTTATAAGACTCATGCATAATTTTAGTTGCTCAAAAACATTCATTTAATGAATAGCAGAGCCCCTCAAAAGGGAATGTTTCACATTATGAGTTTAAGTGAAGTTTATTTGTTGAGAAAGCCCAGGGAAAGGGCCTAGGTTACTTTAGGAATTCTGAGACTCACAGTATGAAGTTTAAAATTCAAAAGGTAAATATTGATATTATTTTATATAATATTGAATAAGCCAGTGTTTCAGGTACACACAGAGCATCTTTGCTTACATGTAATTTATGTTAGACCACAAAAAAGAAATCTGACTTTCAACCCCAGTTACCTCTTCACTTCACTTTATGCTATCATTAAGAAAATTTCTCAAATTAATCTTGTGTTCAGTTGGAATTTATCCTCTAAATTATCTGCAACCTGTGTTTTCTAACATTTCCAATAAGCAGATTTCTCCTATTTTCTACCTTCATAATATGATCCAGTCCTTGACAATTACAATGTGATTATTCTTAAATAGATGAGGGTCTTGCAGCAAAGAGAGAAGACAGTGGACCCAGGTCAATCAAGAAGTAAAGGTAAAGAAAAGGCACAAGCAAACGGAAAGTTTGTCCATCAAAGCAGGAGAGACGCCCTAGACCTGCAAGGAGAAGGGATGGTGTAACTACTTCCTTGCACTGCCCTTTGATGAGAACTAAAATCCGTCCTTTAGTTCAGGGGTATTCACTTCCTGAAGTAAAGCCTGAGGTTTCCTAGGGTCAAGTCCTGCCAGGCATACTGTAGTTCTATTATTTCTCTTTCTATTACTGATTGCAGATTGAGTCAAGGACATTATATAATTCATCAATCTATGATATGATATATATAATACAATGTCTATCATTCAGTAAAAATTGATAGAAACCTACACACACAAACACATATATGTATATACACATATGTGTATATATTATTAAGCTAATTCTCTGGAGCTGTGTGTGTGTGTGTGTGTGTGTGTGTGTGTGTGTGTGTTCACGTGCACATGTGAAGTGTGGAGTCCTGGCCAACATCAAGTATTTTCCTCAGCTGTTTTCCACCTTATTTTTTGAGACAGGAATTCTCATCACACCTGGGGATGTTGATTTGGCTGGCCAGCAAGCCCCAGGGAGTCATCTGTCTTCACACCCCAGCATTGAGTTCATAGTCTTGTGCATGGCTTTTTATTTTTCCTATTATGAACAATTACTATGTCCTTGCATTTATTTTGAAATCTATTATTTGATAATAGATTTGAGAAAACATATTATTTTGGATGCATAATTGCATAAGGTAAGCAAAAACAGGCATGCACTGACTCTGTGATGGAATATGACTTGTACTAACTCCAGAGTGAGAATCTGATAACGAGATATCATCTGCCAGCATCTCAAGGATTATCTGGTACTACACGTGTTTCCACAGTCCAGTGCATTCAAAAGGAATCCCCTTATTGAGTCCGTTTCCCTGAGCAATCTGCTAAAGCAATAATGAGCAAAGCCATTAAGCAGTATCACACTGGCATCAAACAATCCTCTGAGTTTTTAGGGTTTGATTTAGTAGCTATTCTCAAGCATTGGGATTTGTTCACCTCTCTTCTCTCATGACTTAGGTAATGTTTGAGACCACATTCCCATAACCGACTTTGAAAAATAAAGCTTTATTAAAACGAACCATAGACATAGGGCATGGAGTAAACTGGTCTTTGTGGCCCTCTTTGCCTTGTCTGATTGGTAGAATAAAGTGGAGTTCCTAATGAAAGCACATGATGAGGTCGTTTTCCTATCCTGTTTTCAAATGAAAACTCAGTTGCTTGCCAGATGATTATTTAGTATTGCACCATCATTATTACCTATTGAATAGAGCTAAAGCATAGAGTGGGACCAACTCTAATTGTTGTAATTTCTCTGGATTTGTTTATATGACTGTACAATGCACAGAAGCACACCAACTGTGACATGTATTCAAATCCTGATTTGGAAAACCTCAAACTGAAATTCAATCCTAAATCAGTAAGCCACTTCCTAGTTGACAGGGATAACTGTGGCTCTCCAGTAAGCTGAGAGGTTCTTCTGATGCTCTTGGGTGCATTTAAGCATCTGTCTTCTGGGGAGCTGCCTGCCCCATCAGTATTCTGGTAATACATTTTGTCCCTTTACTATGACTCAAACATGCTTGTATGTGATTGGTGCTTTTGTATGTCTGTCTCTTCTGTAACCTCCTATTTCACATTTGGTTCTGTAATGTTGTACACTAATCAAATTTATAAATGAATGAATTATTCATTGGCTGTTTTAAGGAGAAGCAAGAAGCACGTTTGAAAGGAATATGGAAACGGATTTCGAGCCCATTTGAGGGAGGTTGTTAAAATGTATTTGTAAGTTTTTTTTTCTATTCTATTAATGAAAACCCTTGTATTTGATATTACTAGTCATGTTCTGCTCTTTGTAACTCTCTACTTAAGGGAAAAGGCAGAGCAGGGAAAGCATATCAGGAGCCCAGCCTCCTCTCACCTCATGGCTGCACCCTTTATGGCCTGTGATACAGTCACTCTTATTTATTTGTTCTGTTGAGACTCTGGTGTTCGCAGGTAGAGCTTAGAGCATAAGTATTTTAACACTACATTTAAGGCCTTCTTTCTAAACACTAAAGCACAAATTTCTTTATCTTGATTACAAATAAAATTGAAAGACGTTCACATTATTTGATATTCATATATGTTAGGATGAGGGATCGAACTGATTAGGCTTACAAACCACCTCCCAATTTGGATAATAGCTCAATTCTACTTTTTTCCTCTAGGGTAGAATGGGTCTCCTTTCTCCATGTCCATGACTTTTAATTATTATGCTCTATTTATTAGTGTGTGCTGATATGTTAGTAATTTATAGATTATACATACTAAAATCTTGGCATATGGAATGTGTCATTTATCGACTCTGAAAAATTAGAAAGCTAAGTGAGTCTCTTCATGGTTTCTTTAGTTCTTCACCGCCTTGCTGTTTTGCACAGTTTATAATGAAATGTGCGTGACAGTGCAGTGATCATACCTGGTGTCTCCTGTCACAGATTGTCCTCTACCTTAATGCCTAACAAGCCTATTCTTTATATCTTCATCACCCACCCTACTGCATTCAATGGCAAACAGCAATTTAGAAAGATTAAGTAACTTTGTCAAGGTCACATGTTTTAGGTAATGAATAAATACATAAAAATATATCTAATAATGAAAGTGTGAAATCCAACGTAAAGCTCATAGCTCCAAAATGGCTGCTCTACCTGTGTAGAATAGTGGTTCTCAACATTCCTGATACTGTGATCATTTAGTACAGCTCCTCATGTTGTGGTGATCCCCAAACAAAAAAAATACTGTGTTGCTACTTAATAACTGTAATTTTCCTGCTCTTATGACTTGTAATGTAAATATGCAATATGCAGGATATCTGATATGGGACCCCAAAGGATTCACACAGCCCACAAGTTGAGAATCACTGGTATAGAAATCATTGAAGTGTAGAGACTGGGTCTGGTTAGTTTCAGCGTGTGATGCATTTTTTTATTTGCAAGGTTTTTAATAGAAAAGGTTTTAAAAATCTTTAATTAATAAGTGGCACTTAAGGGGGGAAATTTGACAGCAGGAAAAAGAGCTTCCAGTTCTCTGCCACATTCTTAGTTTTACATTATTTAAGTCTCTTCATTCTGCTCTTTAGCTACAACTAAGTCTTCAGCACTATTACTGGTTGTAACTTATTTAAACTAATAAACAAATCTTTTATATTTAAAGGGGTCATTTACCTAGTGTGAATACCTACATTTACTGACTATGATGATAGGTCTTGGTCATCAATTTGAGACAGCTGAGAAGAAGGAACCATAACTGAAGGCTTGCCTTCATCAGATTAGCATATAGGCATGTCTGTGGGAACATTTTCCTAGTTGCAAGTCTGGTAGTCTGAATGTTGTGGGCCCCCATAAGATCCCAGGAAGTGCTACTATTAGGAGTTGTGGTCATTTTGAGTAGGGCTGGCTTGGTTGGAGGAAGGGTACCCCTGTGGGGGGTGGGCTTTGAGATGTCCTTTGTTCAAGCTTTTCTCAGTGTGACGCTCAGTTCACTTCCTGTTGCCAACAGATCAAGCTGTATGACTCTTCACCCCTTCTCCAGCACCATATCTGAGTTGTGGGATATTTAGTCACACTGTGAATAAAATCAAGAAACAGAGTTAGCAACTAGTTAACAGAAATTAATCAGAGAGAGTCAGAGAGAATCCGGGAAATGGATACAGAGATGCACAAGCAGTAGGGAGGGACTTTTAGTGTGGAGATATTTTTTCATTTGGGGCATGGGAAGGACTCTCTCTTCCTGGGTCATTGGTTGAAGTGGAAGAAGACCATGTCTTGCAGTGATAATAATGATCTAGACCTCTGAACTGTAAGTCACCCCAATTAAATGTTTTCCTTTATAAAAGTTGTCATGGTCATGGTGTCTCTTTTACCAATAGAAACCCTAACTATGATACAGGATGATAGGGGACGGTCCAGCCCACTGTAGGTAGTGAAGCCCCTATTCAAGTAGTACTAGGCTGTATAAAAAAAATCCAAGATAATCAGGAAGTCAGTCAGTAAACAGAAATATTTTGTGTTCTTGGTTTCAGCTCCTGCCTCTATATACTTGCCTTGAGCTCCTTCCCTGGCTTCTCTTGGTGATGGAGGACAATATGGAAGCCAACGTTTGTCTCCAAGTTCCTTTTGGTTCTAATATTGTAACATAGAGATAGAAGGCAAACCAGGACACTTATTTTAGAGAGCAGCGAAGGAATACAGTGTTGCTCCCTACATGAGCTAACATGAGAGTTTCTCAAAGATTAATGTTACTTGCATTCTCTCTCTCTCTCTCTCTCTCTCTATCTCTCTCTCTCTCTCTCTCTCTTTATTTTCAGAGATTATTTTTCTGGGAAAGTTTTACTAATCTTTTCTTAAATAATACAGTCAGTTGTTGTTAGTGCTGGCGGTGGTGGTGGTGTTGTGTGTGTGTGTTTGATGTCAGTATGGAAAGAGGACTTTGAGCAAGGACTCCAGGAAGGGCTATGCTCTCAAACCCAGACACCGATCTTACTGTTTTCTCAGGTCAGTCTCACTGGAATAAACACAAAGACCTACTTCACTGTCTGGAATTTTATTTTGCTGTTCCTTTACATGTATAAATGTGTCTAAGCTGCTGTCATACTTCACTGAGTCCTGGGTGGAAGTCCAATAAAATGAAAATGTGATTAAGTCTCTTCAGAGATTTAAAGTTTTCATATTAGATGTCCTCCTTCACTTTCTTGGTTAGACTTATTTTTTTAGTATTTTATTTTACTTGAGGCTACTGTGAATTAAATGTGTCTATGATCTCTTCCTCTGNATATATATTCTACTGATTTCTGTAGGTTGAATTTGTATCCTGCCACTGTGCAGAAATTGTTCATAATTTCTAGGAGTTTCCTGTTAGAGCTTCTGGGACCTATTTTGCATAGGATTATATCATCTACAAATAGGGATTGCTTGACTTCTTTTTCCTTGTTTATATATCTTTAACTTTCTGCTGTTGTCTTACTGCTTAGAAGCACAATATTTAAAAGAATTAGGAATAGTAGACAGCTCTGTCTCATTCCTGGACACTTTTTATCTGTTCTACTCATCTCTGTTCACTTTCATCCGGGTTTTACCCTTCAACAGTATAACAGAGAATTAGGCTGATCATTTTAATTACTGGATTGGATTTCCTTTGCGGCCATTAGGCATGTTTCTCTGAAACACCTTGTTTCAGAATAGATGGTGAACTAAAGATTTTGTCTGAGATAGAGCACGGCAGAAAAATGAAGCTTCCATATATTTGCAAACTAGTCAAATTACTGAATGCATTTTTCAAGAATGACAACTGTGTGTGAACTCACTGCTCCTGGGAAAAACTACTCTGAACTTTGCAGCCCCTGCCTTTCTTCTGCTCCAATTCACATGCATACAAGGGAATTCAGGGGTCTTCTTAATTTTGTTTATTCTACTATACCTTTAAGTATTTATTCTTCATATGTGTACATATGTGTGTAGGGACAGGTTTGTACGTATGTGAGAGCAGGACCCCTAGAGTACAGAAGAGAACATCAGACCATATGGAGCTGGAATTACAGGCTGTTGGTGCTAGAACATGAATCTGGTTCCTCTGCAAAAGCAAACTGCGTTCCTAACTACTGAACTGCCTTTCCAACCTGTCACTCCTTGATTTACATTCCCTCACTTGCTAGTTTAATCTGGAGATAGATCCATGTGATCTGTGTGATATGTACATATGCAGAGATGCACATATACCTACAAATATGCTTAACTAGATATGTAAATTTAAATCTTCTTGATGTAAATTTTGAAAAGAGGAGCTATAGATGTAGGTGCATTTTGTCATCTCCAAACAGAGATCCAATAAAATTTTAAAACCAGAGTGGAAAATGCAAACATCTTCTCTGAATCCCTTCCCTCTGCATGGAATAAGGCACAAGCTTTATGTGGGAGACAACATGTACCATCAGAGAGAAAACATTTCATGTATCTAGTTCTTTTGCAAAGGGATTACCCCATTTGCATGAATTTCCTCCCAAATTCTTTTTTAATTCATTTTATTTTATTTTTTAAGGAAAACAAACCGTCAAGCTATCTTTTTTTCATTTTACTTACCAGTCCCAGTTCCCATTCCCTCCCCTCCTCCCATTCTCTCCCCCTCCCCCTTTACCCAACCCCTGTCCACTCCTCAAAGAGGGTTAAACACTTTGCTTTGAGGAAGGTCCAAGGACTTCCTTATAATCTTTATAGTAGTCCAAGGCCTGCTAAATCTAGGAGAAGCAAGGTATCCATCCAAAGAGAATAGGTTCCAAAACAGCCAGTACAAACATGAGGGATAAATTGTGGTGCCACACCAGTGACTCTACTCTGCGCCAGCCGTATAACTGTTACCCACATTCAGAGGGACTAGTTTGGACCTATGCTGGTTCCTTCCCTGAGTTGGTGAGCTCCCATTAGCTCCGGTAAGCTGTTTCAGTGAATGTCCCCATCAGACATCTTGAAATTTTCATGGAAAAGGATGGAACCAGAAAAAAAAAAAACATCCTGAGTGAGGTGACCCAGACCCAGAAAGATGAACATAGTATACTCATAAGTGGATACTAGCTGTAAGGAAAGGATAGTGAGCCTATAGTTCATGATCCTGGAAAAGCTAAGTAACAAAGTGAACCCTAACACTAACATACATAGATCCACCTGGAAAGGAGAAATAGAAAAGGTCACCTGACAAAATGGGGAGCATGGCCATGGGGGGAGAAGAGAGGGTCGAAGGGGAAGAGCAGGGGACAAGGGGAGAGGAGGAGCGAACTGGAAGGAATGGGATAGTCAAGATAGAGGATGAACAGAGATGAGAAAAAGGAAAGAGATATTTTGATTATGGAAGCCATTTAGGGGGCTAGTAAGAACCTGGAACTAGAGAAATTCCCAGGAATCCACAAGGATGACCCCAGCTAAGACCCTAAGCAATAGAGGAAAGAGTGCCCAAGCTGGCCTTGCCCTGGACTCAGATTAATAACTATCTTAAATGTCACCATAGAACCTTCATCCAGCAACTGATGGAAACAGAGGCAGAGACCTGCAGTGGAGCACTGGGCTGAGCTCCCAAAGGCCAGTTAAAGAGTAGGAGGAATGAGAATATGAGCAAAGAGTTTCTCCCAGATTCTTAAGAATGACTTTTCCCATGGATCACATGGATCCTTCTTAATTGTCAAACTTAATAAAACCATTTCTTTATCCGCGTACATCCTCTTTCAAAGCCTTAAGATGAAGAAAGCATCAATAGGAATCTTATGAATCCATGCATGAGAATGTAGAGGGTATTTCAGTAATCCAAGGACCTAAGTGATGTGAGAGTTTAAATAACAGTAAGGCCACAGGAAATCTGCACAAAGAAGAATAAAACATCACCTTTATTAACTTACTCAAGGGGCCTTGCTTGGTGAAGAAGTTGATAAGACGGGTTGCCGTATTTATTACTTTTAGGTGCACTAATTTTATTTTAGGAATTAAACCTAATAATTGTGCTTTTCTTTATTTTTTGTTACCTTATTTGCAATGATTTTCCAGGCACTTGAGGGTATAGATGTCATTAAATCCAAAGAGAGCATTTGTTTTCACTTAATAATACATGCAAGTCCCCAAACAGTAAGTTGGTTATATTTAAATATGATCATGTGGGGAAAGCCATATTGTTATGGTCCATAAATGCATGAGAAAATGGTAAAATAGGACTAGTACCTATTGATCCCACATAAGCAAAACCAGAGTGCATTATATTAAGAAGCTCAAATAGAGCAATATCTAACTGAACTTACTATACATTAAATTTCTACCTCTCTGAATGTACTTCAAGAATCCTCTTACTGAGAAATATCTATGAAAGCATTTTCATTCTGTGCATTTAATATTATAGTACCTTACAGATCATGCTTAAAGCAACGAGATCTCCTGACTTTGAATTCAAAGTGTGTATTTAAGGCTAATGTTCTTACTTTCATTATTTATGATGGGAATGAGTTTCGAAGTTGAGGACAGAGAAAACCAAAATCAAAGAATAAAGGCTACTAACTTGCATATTAGAAGGTGGTCATAATTACATAATTTCTAGTGGAATTCTTAATTTCTTCAGTGAGGTTGCTTTTTGTATCTTGCAGTATAAACATATCAATAAAATGTGGTGACTCTTGATTTACCATATGCCATAAACGATGACAAAAATTACTTCCATTCCCTCTTCCAGGATTTCCTGTTTTCTGTTCCAGACAGAAGGTTGTTTTTACCCTGGGATAGCAGCTGTTTTTGATAATTTTACTTTTTTTGTGATGGACTACTCACTTTCAGGCAATAAGTTGGAAGCTGCTGTCAGAAATTTGGGGTGTTAGCAACCTAGGAGAAAGATGGAGTGCAAATTCATGGCCCACCCAATCATCTCCCGTATCTCAAGCCCCGACACCAGCCACAGCAGAAGCAAGGCAAAATCAAGGCAATTCTTTTAAGGCCTATGCCTGCCCCTGTCTCATGGACAACTCCCATGTGCCAAGACAGTATCCATTTTATTGTCTGAAATTTCCTTTCCTATTTCATGACATTAAGCTGAAATTTGAGCCACAAGATACAAGATTATCTGTGTTCCCGTTTGAAGGAATAATAGCTTTTAAGAATTTATCATTTACTTTTCTTAATGAGGGAATTCAGATAACATAATGTCAAGACAAAGTTCTGGGCAGCCATGAGGTAACTGTTTTCAAAGCTTAGTTTAGAGGGGTACCTATAAGAAACAATGACCATAGGACAGAAGTGGACATCTGCTATGTCCATCCTAAAACACCCACTTTGCCTCTGACCCAACCCTCGCAACTGTGGCTAACTCCTCCATCTCTCCTTGATTTTTCTCTCTATCTATGACTCTCTAATTTTTGGTTATCTTGATACCCTTGGAATTCCCAAGGAGAAATATTCCCCAAGCTTCAATTTCGAATCAATAGCTGTTTTTCCATCAATTCTCTAGCAATGATTCTACAGACATTTTTAACTTCCTAGAGGCCCTTGGTCAAGTTATGATCCACTTTTCTACAATAGAAACATATATACAAATATATACATATACATACCCTTGGTGTGTATATATATATATATGTAAAATAAAATATGTATATTGAATGTTCTTGTACAGCTATCCCACAGTAACTTGAGAAAAGGAATTTGCGCAGACAACAAATACTAGTGGAAAAAAATGCGTCAACAGAACATGGACATACATACTCCTTAATTACCTTGAAATCATTCTTTAAACAATGCAACCTAGCAGCCCTTTAAATATTCCCTGCACTTTACAAGGTTATTGAAACCAGTCGAGTCATGTTTTAAAGTATATGAGATCACGCAAGTGCCAAAACTACTCTCCAGGGTAGTAATGGAGGGAAGCAATTAACAGTCCTAACCAGCTGTTAGACCATGAACCACAGCAATGAGCAGCATGGCAAGGTACTGAGAAAAGAACAACAGTGGATTTCACACGCTGGTGTGAACCAGCAGTTCTTTAATTGAACTTAATACCCACTCAAAATGAAAGAGCTATCCTGGTCCTAGATATCTAGCCAACTACCCTGAACTAGAGAGGTCATGCATGGATCCTAGAAGAGAATTTACTACCACCACGTGCTAGACCAGCATAATCCTTCAACTGCATCTAAACCTTATGTTTATTCCCACAGTTAAGTGTTGCTATCATTCCTTATCAAAGAAGCTCTTTTTATAGAAAATGGAGACCATTATAGAAAACTGCGAAACTAGACACAAAGAAAATTAGTGCATTGTGAGAAGCTCATTCCCAGTGAATACGTCTATATCACAGCTCCTATATCTATGCCTTAGGGAACATTTGCGAAGAGGGAGTGGGAAGATTGTAAGAGCTCAAATACCAGGAAGTCTCATGTGAGACTTCCTATCTTGAAAATGGCTGTATCAAAAATACCTGAATAATGAAAGTATCAATACATATGCTAAAACAGAAGAGGAAAATTCTTGTCCTAGAGAAAGAACTGTAAACAATTAATAATTGTTGAGAGAGAAAAAAATTGGACTTTCCCAGGGATGAGTCCCCTATTGATCAATCATCCAACACAAAGCGGTACTCCCTGAGACCACACACATACGAACAACAAAAATAGAATCACCAGGTTGTATTTCTATATCATCTGCCCAGTGATAGGGGTATGGTTTTCTCAGTGTCAGCAAACGGTTGGATGGTTTAGGCCTGCTTCAAGCAGCTATATAAACTTCATCCAAATACTCAACACAAGTGTTTGCTGACCCTGTATACACCCCGCAGCAGATAGAGGTATTTCCTAATTACATGAATAAAAATCTTCACTTGGAGACAGCCTGCATCTCTACTCAGAAGCAAAGAGTCTTCAGGTTTTCAGAGTTCAAGTGTAACTTTGTCCAAACAAAGACTGAGGAGCAGAGTTCCAAAGTTCATTATAGACTTCTAAAAGCTCTCCATCTATTGGGGTGACCACCCCAAATGCAAGATCATGTCTCTCTAGAAATGTTTACCCAAGAGCTCAGTTCTGTCAGTTTCTTTGGGCATGTCCTTTGTGTGAGCTTCTAACTAAACTGATCCATAGTCCTCAAGGAGGGAAGATGCTAATGAGCATGCAACCCAAAGTGCAGATCTCACCTGAACTTTCAGAATTCCGTTTGATGAAAGTCACCTGACTCTCCTGATGGAGGATGGGGGAGGGGAGAAGACTGTGGTTGATGAGCATCCTGCCTCACAGTGTGAACAACCAGGATCAGGTGCACAGTTATCTCACAGCAGAGACATCATAAGTTTTAAAGATCTGTCTGTAGAGGACTGATTGACTGCCTGGCTGTCAGATGAATTTCATTTGGGGCGATATTTTCAGGACCAATGCCATCAGCTTTTCCTGTTCAAAAGTAATAAATGTGCTCTGGAGAGGTTTTAGAATGTATAAAAACGTGTTTAGTTTTGTTACTAAGATACAGAATAAATACCTGCAGCATTTTATAAGATTTTTAAGCTTAGAAATAATGGTAGAGATATTAGGAATATTTATCTAAATTAAGAAAAATGATATGGACTTTCTAACCCTTTTCAGGCTTGAGATTCCCTTGGGAACAATAAGCCTCAGAAACTCTGGATTAGAATTAATCTGAGGAAGAGACGGGATCTTATCTGTTTCTTAAGCCATGTGGCTAAGAGAATCAATGACTCTCTGCACAATGATGGTTTCTTTTAGGAAAACTGAAAATTTTGCAGACAGAAGTTCTTCATGTAAATTAAAGATCCTGAAGCAGGCAAGCATGGAGAATCACTGATCAACCTTGGACCTCTCTTCTAGTAATGTACATGGGAGCCTTCCTTCTTTATTTCCACAAGCTGTGTGCCCATAGTCCCTCCATACCATGCACCTAAAACCCTCACACCCCCACCTGGTTGTCACATGGATATTTGTACACCTCTTCTGGAAGGAATAATGGAACAGCTTTTTGACCCCTATCCCTAACTAAACAGAGAGTTTCTATTTAAATATATTTCCTCTCTATCGAAGTACAAAGCACAGAAAGGCCCACCTATCCCACCCTGAACTCATTTCGGATGCATGGGCAATAAGATAAAACTGTGTCTCCAGGTAAACTTGCCTATTTTCCATTTTATGTCTATGCACAACTAGGCATATGTATGATTTGAATCAGTTGCAATAGAGACAGAGACACAGGTGGTACAGAAAGTGATTATGTTACCTAATCTAGTAATAAAAACAGAGGATCACCTTTACTATGCCCCTTCATATTTAAATCTCTCTTTCTCTTGAGCCCCATAAAAGGAAGTTCCCCCAATTAAAACTTGAGCTATGGAGTATATTAACTCAGACACCCACTGTTCGCTTGTAGTGTGTTCATATTTTTCCTATTGCTTTGCTTTAAATAAAGTTTCATTACTTCTTTTGCAAATCCGTGCAGGCTTCACTTCAGTTTCTTGAATAATAAGTTAAAATCCTAAAAATGCCTTGCCCTGACCACTGGTTATAAGACAAAATTTTACAGTGCATTGTAAGTTACTAAAATTCAGATATTTTAATTACATAATTAATTCATTTGACTCTTAGCACTTTAAGTGTATATTAGTCATATTAGCCACACTCCAGTGGCTTTAATATTAACAAAGAACAAATTATTCAATTTTCTACATTTCGAGGAATTTTTATTATGAAACTATGTGATATGTTTGCTTGTGTGTAATCTCATCTTGAAAATACCCTTCATAACTATGGTGGATTCATTTTTCAATAATGAGATCATCAAAAGTTACAGAAGATGAAAAATACCTACAGAGAAAAGATGCTAGGTCCATATAGTTCCATGTGGTGAGTCTAGCCACTGCTTGTTATGCTTTCTTTTAAGAATGCAAAATAAATAAATATAAATAAATAAATATAAATAAATTCAAGAAGAATAATCTAAACACAAGATTACAAAAGTATATTATAAATGAAGTTGGTATATTTGAGCATCTAAGAAGCTAAGTTAAAAGAATAAACTCTAGGCCAGTCACAGCTTCTTGCCTATAAAGCACAAAGTGGTGAGAGAAGTCGAGCATCAATCAAGGTTATAAAAAGGAAGCACTCTCTAATTGAAACTGAAAACCCAGCATTGCCGAGATGAGGCATTTCTCTATCAAAATTCCACTAGAGAAGATAAAAGTAGGTTGATAAAGCTAACAAAAAAGATTAAAGGCTCATATCAAGCAGTTCTTAAAATAAAAGCCAAACAAGTCCAAATGCCACACACAAAGTGAAAATATGAGCAAAGGCTGGAAATGACTGCAAAGATCAAGTGCATCGCAGTAGGCAGGGAGCTTCAAAGCACCAAGGCAAAACATTTGCCTTACATCCGGCAAGTAAATAACCACGTAGCTAAATAAATAATATAAAACACTTGAGGTCTGAAAGGCACATGCATTATATATTATATATAATATATATTATATGTACATATATATTACACCATTGTTTATATGACTAAACCCCTTCATCAATCGCACAAAACATAACTTTATTCTATGTGCGAAAGAAATTATGCACAAACACACTATCGTCTGTAAAAAGTCGTACAGTGAAGCATGAATAGATAATGGTTTGTATATAACATGTATGTAGACTGTAGAATGCATGTGATAATACATATGTCTGTGCAACCTAGCCATGTAATATGAAATATGACCACATTTCCATAGAAAATAGAAAAATATAACTAAGCATCTATTAGTCTGCAATATGTGTGGCCTGGGGCAGTTTGTGGATAGCCCAATGAGGAGTATGTCTAAGAGCGATAGAATCTATGCAATAAAAATGAAGGGGAAAAGTGGAATAGATTAAGTCCAAAATATATCTTACTTAGGATGTTTTGGTATCATGTGTATAACTCATCAACATCATAGGAACATCTATTTAGCAACACTTCTAGTGGAATTTGACAATTAGCAGCAGTCTCTACATGTTATAAGAAGCTTTTATATCATAGTATGCTTTTCTATTAGATAATTTGCACAAGATCTCAGTTGCTAAAATGTGTCTTGAAGATTCCTGAGATTTGCATGTGAGGGATTTGGCTTTCCGGGGCAGAAACAGTTGCAAGACCAATTTCGTGAAACCTCATTAAATTCAAAATTCAAGGAACCAAAGATAACTTTAATTAGCCCGTTTGGATTCTCTAATATTTTGTTTGATAATGTTAGAAATTTTATTTGTCTAGGGAATAGGTTGTTTGGAACTAAGCAGTTTTCTGAACAAAGGCAGTAGTTTAATGAGGGTTAGATCCTGAAGGCTTTGTTGCAAGTCTATAGAGAATCACCATTAAGGAATGCTCAGCGAAAACTATAATTTAGCAAACACAAGACAGAGAAAAAAATTCCAAATTCTTTGAGAAATGTCTACTGAACTGAGAATTTTAATCTAAACGTTTGCTACAGATTCCAGACCATAGAGAAAGATGAGGTGGAAAACTGGTGAACTAATCCTTGCAAATTAATCAACAAATAAGTAACTTAAAAAAGAATTATATAGCACTCTCCAACACAAAGGAAGCTGATGTGAAATACACTTTCATCATATTAATCATGAAAGAAATGGTTTTAATTCTATTCTCTGAAGAACTTGAGCATTAACTGCTAGAGTCCATTGTATTTCATTCCCTGTCTTGCTTGCTCGGGGTTATTCTCTTTGGATGTGTCATCTACACATGACTGCCTACATCTACAGATGACTAGCTATTTTTTTTAATTGGGTAGTAGAGAAATCATGATGTAAACTCAGGTACATCTACTGTCTAGAACAAGGGCAGAGATCAGCAATTGCTCACCTATGAGAATAAATGCTCCTAAATTTTTTTAAAAAAATTAGGTCTCAAATGCTATCAAATTTCCCTGTAACCCATAACCCAAGGATTTTGAAAGTTATATTTCAATTTCTTTTTAATTCTAGGACTTTTTCCACGTTCTTCATGATTACTTCTAGATCCAGCTGTCATTAAGGAATGTGTTGTTTAGGTTCCATGAGCTCCTGTACTTTATGTACTTTAGCTGCTGTTGGTATCCAACTTTGTTTCATTATGTTCATGTAGAAGGCAGGGTGTGATTAAATTTTTCCTATTTTTTGAGATTTGCTTCAGATATTAATATGTAGTCCTTTGTTGAACATCATTTTATGAGTTGCCTGTATTTTAAAATAGAAAATATTACCATTAATTGTCTATCATTAGTGTAACCCCAACAAACATAAAGATATGAAATTGATTGGCTTTATTGCCCAATAATCAGGTCAGTAAATGAAATGTGTTTGCTGAGTGTTATCATGGTGTTACCCTTGTTGGATTAGAGAAGACTTTGAGGAAGAATATAATGTTTCAATACGTTATATTAAACTACATACTAGGGAGATATGCTTTAGTGCTCTTCTAGATGGATAGACATTACCAAAGGTTGATAAACATTTCCCAAAGGTCCATATGTGAATGCCGGCATCATTAGCATGACTCCATTGGGTGGTTGCATAATCTTCAAAAGGCTGAATCATTGGAACAGCACCACTGAAGTTGGTGTTGAAGCCTGAGTTCCTTCCTCCCCTTTCACTTTCCAGTTACCAGAAAGCAAGCAACTACCTCTGCCACAAATTCATGACATGGTAGGGCACTGGCCCCAAAACGGTTGTCAAATAGAACATAAATTAAAGCCTTCCCTCTAAGCCATGAAATAAAAAAATCATTTCCTCTTAGATGAATTATTATTATTAGTTATTTGGTTCAATGCTATAACAAAATACTAAAAAAAATGCAATTTAGAGTAGGAAAGAAAGGGTTTTTTGTTTGTTTCCTGTTGTTTTATTTATATATTTGTGTGTCTATTTCCTTGGCTTATTGCTTGAGGGAACACAATTCATCATGGTTAAAAGGACCTGGCATCAGAAGAGAAAGGCTACTAGTCACACTCTTTCTGTGATCAGGAAGCAGAAAGTGAAAAGGTCCAGGCTATAAAGTCTCAATACCCACCCCAAAAGTGACTCACTTCCTTCAGGAAGGCTTTGTATCCTAAACATTCTACAACCTTCCCAAAACAGTGAAGACCAAGTTTGGGGCATATGAGATTATGGGTGATATTTCAAGTTATGTCAAGTATTTTGTCACTGTGGCTGAAACCTAATAAACATACATATGAAACGTAGTTTTTAGTAGGTGTTTAAAATCTCAAAAAAAAAAACAAAATTCTGACTATTTAACAGGAGAAATTATGAAAATGATTGATATGTCCATCATCAATATATTGTTATTCAGTGTGTTTCCTTTACACAATTTAAAAATATAGATTTTTAAATACATCAGAATTATCTGTAAAATTATGATGCATTTTTAAAGAGCTGTATCTTGCCAGCACAGATGGTACACATCTGTGATCTAATATTTTGGAGGTAGAGTGAGGAAGATAACTTCCATTTTGAAACCAATCTGATCTACATAGAAAGTTCCAGGCCAGCCAGGGCCATATAGCAATATATTGCCTTAAATAATTTAATAAAATAATTAATTTATTCTGCTGTGTTTCTTAATTTTAACAAATAAATAGTTGGGGCATTTTCTAAACAGTTAGTTTTAGCCAATAATTAAAAAAGAATATTATATTCATGAATTTTTACTTATCATTATTCAAAGAACATGCACCAAACACAATACAAAAAAAAAGAAAAAAAAAAAAGAAAACGATGACTCTTTGCCCAGAATAACTTTAACTAATACCGATAAATTGGAGAGCAAGGAATAAATCTACTGAACAATGAAGTAAACTTTGTTCTGAGGAGGAAAGCTAGCCAGAGGTCAATTTCAAGAGGCTCTAGCATCCTAAATTCTGACAACTTTCTCTGGATGAGGAAAAACGGTAACCTGATTTTACCTGGTTTGGAGTTACTTCTCTAAGAACACTGGTCCTGTGAAATATTCCACTGGTTCTCTATGCTCACATGGCTAGGAACTTGGAAGTCCATGTGACTCTTTCTATCTCTATAATCCCACAAGGCTGGTCCTCCTCCTTCCACAATTCTAAACAAAACCCCTAGCACATAATGATCTGTTGAGACTGTATTCTTAAGCTCATGAGTGAGTGAATGGTTTTAAGTGTATCTCTGAAGGCTAATGTCTGTGATATGGACACACCCAGAACACATTGAAATAGGGAAGTATGCTCTTGTCTGAGTTGAAGAGCTAGAAACATGCATGCTCAGAGAGACATCTACCTTTAAGTTCTAACCTAAAAATCTAAATTAAAATGAATGTTTACAGCGATCCAGAAAGAAGGGAAGCCTGTTATGTGTGTTGAGAGAATGGAGTGGCTTTCCATGACACCTACCATACGAGACCACAAGGGACTATTAAGGAAAAACCTATAAGAACCCTCATGTGAGTGTCAATGCTTTGAATATCAAATGTTGAATATAGGAGTCACATAAAGTTGCTGAAAACACCATGTCTCTACTTTGGAATTCTAACTGTAAGTGATAAAAATGGAACAAAATGAAGGAAAGCTTTTATCTTCCCTCAAATTATGAAATTACTCAGCTGTGAATGTTTGCTATCCTATAAAATATGTGATTATTCAGGGGAAGTTCTTGGCTGAAAGGTAGAAGAACAAATCAAGAGCAACATGATCATATCATAGAACAAACATACAGGAAAACAGGATAGGCCTTTAAACCAGATGATTACTCTAGTTACCAAAATCTAGTGTTATCACCCCATGGATTTGGATAATGAAATGCTTATGAGGGAGACTCTATTTTACTATTATTCCGGCTCCCATTTTAGAAGGTAATGGGCATACCTGATATATTATTCTCATTCCATGATTGTGTTTTAGAATATTTTTTTTATAATTTCACATGCTGTTGGTGGATATGATTTTTCTCTTACTTTGGATTACCTGTAATTTATGACTGCATGTAGTACTGGTAGTACTGAAACTGATCAACAGTAACCTGACTTTCAACAGGATGAAGGTGCTTTATGGTCAGGGGGATGGGAATGCTTATAGTCAGAGAAGTGATCTCTTGGTAGTCAATCAGGCTACAGATCTCCAATCTATCAGTTCCTAAGCTCTAGAACCTGTGTTGCCCTATCTTTGCAAAGGTGATTAAGCTCTCAGTCATAATGTGGGTAGGATATGTTGATTAGCTTGCCTCCATCACATTCAATAGAGTTACTCTCTGTCATCTGACCCACAGAAGCAGCAGACAAAGCTAAAATTGTTATGTTTTACGTAATCTAGTTTACAATAATAGATGTGGCAACTTCAGGGAATTAAAACACATAATTGATCAAAAAATAAAACAACACATAAATAACAAAATTTGTACTTAGTTCACTTAAACATGTTTATATCATTAAATTTAAGCCTTAATTCCTATAAATAATAATCTAATGAGAATTTGATTTTTATCTGTGTTAAAAACTTGATGGAATTTTTAATCCATTTACATTTAATGTTATTACTAGCACATTTGAATTTGTGCTTCTATTAGATGTTTTTCTACAAGACTTATTTTCATGGTATACTATTTATTTTTTTAAAGTTCATATCTTTAAGTGCAATATTTTTCTCTTTTAATAATTGTCATCATATATATTTATATGTCATATTGCTATCACTTTTATTTTATATTCTTAGATTATAAGTTATTTTTAGCAGTTACTCTGGGGAACATAATATGAATCATAATAAAATGTTCAGTTTTACAATAATTATTTCCAATGAGATATAGAAAAGTTATTCTTATATGATTTAATTGCTTCTCCCTTTATTAGCTATTATAACTAATTACCTTACATTAGTATATTTTATAAAATCAACAAACAATAATATTTCATTGTAATTACTACTATCTATGGAATGTTTTGTGAAGAAGCCAATATTGATGAATATAGATATAGGTTTTATCATATTAATACCTATATGTACCATTTTTGGTTATCATCATTTGTGTATTTGAGTTGCTATGTGCTGCTATTTCTAAATTAAAAGATACCTTTTCTGTTATGTGCATTATTTTGCATTTTAGCTTTAGAATATATTATACTAATAAATTTTACATGTCCAGTATAACATATATAGTTTCATATACTTGTTTTTGAAATCAGCCAAGGAAAACAATTCCATATACTGTCTTTTATAATTGCATAATTACCTTTCCTAGTGCTCTTTGCTTTTTCACATGATATTGACTGAATTACATTCTTGGGTTAATTGCTTTCATTCTGGAGAGTTTTCTTGCAGGATTCCCTGCAATGTAGGTTTGCTTGGAGTGGTAGTTAATTCTGTGTACCTGGAGCAAAAATACTCAAAGAAACAAATTAGCAGGAGAAGCTATTTAATGGTTTAAGAGTTGTAGAAAACTCATCCATGGTTGCTTGGCTTTTGTTTGGAGTATATTGTGAGCCTAAATACCATGATGGTTGAAGTGTGAAGAGGAGGAAGCTACACATCACATGGCGCATAAGAAAAAGGACAGAGAAGAGCAGCAATATATAAAATATATGGGGCCATGGCAAGATACAGAGCCCAAACATGTCTCCAGTAACCTCCTGGCTCCAACCAGTCAGGAGATTCTACCAATTCTCCATAGCCTATTCAAAATTTGAATCAATCAATAGGCTAATCCATTCATTAGATTGAACTTCTCATGATTTAATGGTCTCACAGATACAACCACAGGTGAAAGTCACTAATCCAGACCTTTGTCAATCTAATCAAGATTAAAATCTAGGTTAATCCTTATTCAGTGGTCTCTAGAGGCCACCTACCCTCTAATTTGAGTTTATTGCCCTCATAGATCTATCACTGTGTCTTCTACTTGCTTATTATGGACATGACCTCTTTCAACAATACCTGTGAAGAATTTTGACTTCTGCAGGATTATATATTGTTATCTTCTTAATTCTTTTGCATGTAAGCTGCATTGTGTTAGCAAACTTGCATAAAGGCAATTAGATTACCAACATGCTTTGTACAATGTAATATTTTATGAATAGTAAAATTTATACTTTGTTTAGAACATATACATACACACACAGATGTATACTTCTAAACAATAATATCTCCAGTGGGGAGAGGATGCCTCTGGCTCACAGTTTCACCATGGATATGATTTAAAAAAAAACATAAGCAACAGCTCACACTAAAGAGGATGAGGACCAAAGGGAACACTCCTCCATTGCTGGTGGGAGAGCAAACCAGTAAGGTAATTATGCAATCATAAAAGACAGTATATGGAATTTCTCGGGTCATAGCAACAAATATCAACTATACCAGTAAAACAAAGATTTTACTTTACTGCTGCAAGTATCTAGTTAATCACTACTAATTCTTTAACCCTAGTCAAACTTAACTGCAGATTCTTTATTCAAGGCATCAAATGAGAGTCTTTGAGGAACACGTAAACTTCCCTCTGGAACTTTACAAGCTATGCCTCAATTTTCTGCCTTATTTGCACATTATCCTTCAGTTTTTATACCAGCTTACCTGGCTTTCAAAAATTAATGGCTTTTCTAGTCCCAAATTCTTCCATCATCCTGCGCTAAACACATGGCCAAGTCTGCTGCAGCAATCTCCTACAACATGGTGCCAATTTCTGTTTTCATTAGAGTTTCTATGTCTGTGAAGAATCCAACAGTACGTCTGTAGGCAACTTGTGGAGTAAAGGGTTTATTTCATCTTATAGCTTGCAGTCTAGTATCCAGGAATGTCAGGGCAAAAACTCAAGGTAGCAACCTGGATTCAGGAACTGATGCAGAGGCCATGGAGAAGTGCTCTTACTGACTACTTCAGGCTTCCTCACCTTGCTTTCTTATATTACCCGGGACCAAAAGCCCAGGAGGAGTAAGGTGGGCCCATTCATATCAGTCAGCAAGTAAGAGAAGGCACCATACACTTGCCCCCAGACCAATCTTGTAGATGAATTTTCTAAATTGAGGTTTTCTCTTCTAAAAAGGCTTTGGTTGGGTCAAGTGGACAAAAAACTAGTCAGTATTGGGAGCATCCAGAAGAAAAGGCAGAAAGAAAGCAGGAGTCAGAGGTTGGGGAATAGTGGTATGAAATGCTGTCTTCTAGACATGACATGGGTCTTGCACTCATGAGCTCACTGTAGCCAGGGTTATCAGCACAGGACCAAGCCAGCAAGATCTACCAACTTAACAGCAGGTGTACTAACTGGACTCAGTATTTTTCCTTGATTTTTTTTAATCTTAGTAAAGAAAAGGACAGGATGGTGGGAAGAGAACTTAGGGAAGACAAGTATCTTAGGGAAGTGGGAGGGAAAATCTGGTATTCAGGAGATCCAAGATAGACTGTAAACATATGACTTTGTCAAAGAATACATAAAATAAAATAATTAAAATGAGAAAAAATCAAATAAAAGTATATACCTCTAAATACAATTTTGCAATAGAATGAGAATATGACCTTCGAGAGTGGCCCTGCAAAAAGTCCCTGACCCAGAAGAGCACTTGTTAAAAAGAGAAAATAACCAGAGATTGGGAGGATTCCCTTTGTCACTTTGTCCCTGTGCTCTTTTGTCAGTGATTTGGAATATGATTCTCGAAACCAGCACAAGGCTGGGAGAGAAGAGGGTCAAATGCAGCCTGATTTTGTCAGTCCGAACCTCAATTATGATTTCTGAATTGCTTCCCATAAGTCCTGCTCTCTATAGTTACTTCCAGCTGCTTCCTGAACAGCACAAGGCATGGTAGAAATCTTATTTGTCACTGGATCTGTAGGCTTCTGATAAACTAATTTCTATAAATAATTTCATTTGAAAACAGAAATCTATGTAGCCTGACCTATCTTTAACCTGCTCTCAGGTCGTCATATTTTCATTCTAGCTCTCTTGAGGAAAGTGTGTGTGTGTGTGTGTGTGTGTGTGTGTGTGTGTGTATTTGTCTTATATAGTAGAGAAGTATTTTTTATCCAAGATTGATGCTCTCTTTATATTCTACACAACGATTCTTCTACCTATTTGGAATATAATGGGATCTTAACTCTATAAAATTTCTTTTCCCCACATTTAGGTTTAAAAGTAACAAATGACCAAATGTTTAAAAATATTGCATATCAACATGTCAGTGAGTTTTTGGTTATCAACACAGAGGTAAATCCAAGTTTATACAGTTGTAAAAATACAAGTGAAAGTTTGCATGTATATACATATTCTAAAAAGAACTATGAATGAATTGTATGTATTGATATTCAAACGAATCCATTCTTTCTCATTAATTAATTTTGCCATGAGTTATCAAAATTAAAAAGACTAATGTCCATCAGTTTCACACTAAACCTTAAGCCTCAAATTCTTAATATATATAATTTTCTTTATTGCTATTTTGGTAAGCAAAAAGGATACTCTTTTTCTGAAATATCAGTTTTGAACAGGGAAGAGATTTAGATTATGTCACACTGGAGTTGACCTGGGATTTCTGACTATCTCTTTGGCTAAGCTGATATACCAAAGCTGTTGTTACTTTATTTCCACACTGCAGTTAGAAAGCCAGATGACAGTCTCATTACAAGCTTGGATGTTTCATTAAAGCAAAATGATCACTTGATTTTGATCCTTGGAAATACCTTATTCAAGTGTGTGAAATCCTTGCCACAGGCAATATTTTCCTTTATCCCTCATTTTAAATGACTGTTTCAAATGATCCTCCTCACTGAAATTTCGTACCATGCCCATCAACTGCATGGCACTGCCTTGGGTTCATTTCTAAGATAGTTCTACCCACAGTGCAGATAGAGTTTCCCAGGGAACTTACCATCTCTGTTGAGCAGATAAATTTCTATGGAATACTGTTTGGGCTCACAGTGCCAGCACAAATAACACAATGAATATAACCACAGTGCATCTTTTCTGGTCTCATTTTTTATTTTATTATTTTATTTTTTGATCATCACTTAGTTTTAAACACATTGGGATGAAGCCACCAAGCATATTGAATATTTATCAGTAGCGGAGTTATGAATCCCATTATTTGAAATAAGCTTTTTACTGGATTCTCCCCCACTCCCAAGCACCAAGAGGAATTTTATGTCCTTTTTCTTTTTCTTATGGCCAGATCAAACAGAGTGTTTTTTGTATCAATGAAGTCTGTTTCGAGGGCTCATTGCCAAAAGAATAATTTACCACAAACAAAATAAACAAGGCAGAAGAAGGGATATCAAATATTGGCACACAAGTGAAGGGTTTGGGGAAGATGAGCAAATTCTCTCCTCACACAACCAAAGCAACTCCTGCCAAAGCAAACCACAGCAAGGACTCTGGGGCTTTCAAACATGTGTGAAACAAGGCCCCTCACAAAATGTTAAAAACACATCGACATACATTCATGTGCATATACTAAAAGTTAAAAAGAAACTTAGTCTATGCCAGAATGAAAAAGAAATTCCCAGACATAAGTTGAGATTTTTTTTCCTTTTTCCTTCAGATCTCTACTTCTGCAGCAGAAGAAAAATATACTAGAATTTTCTCTTACAGACTCCACATCAGTTACAGCAGCTGTCTCTTTCATGAGAACAATAAACTGAATTTTGAAATAGCTTCTGAAAAAGAAAATTCCAGGGACTAACATGACTGATCAATTTAAAAGCCAATGAGAAAGTCAACTGAATCTCTCCTGTCTGCTTTTGTGAGCCTTTATGTAGATAAAGATCAATACTTGGTGGTCCAATCATGGAAAAGATGCTGTCAAGGCAGTGACAGTTGCCTGCAAATATCCAAAGCGATGCCAGAGAAAGTAACCAAAACAAGACAGACTAGATGATAGGCTGATTGTAATAAAGGGGTGATTTAGTCCAAGAAGAAGGGAGGTTGCAAATGAAGTGAGAGAAGGATCCCAAAAAGAGAAATGAGGAAACGCAGATGTGAGAGAACTAGATAAAACTACAGCCTTGTAAGAATCTTCATTATTTCAAATTGCACAGAAGGATGGACCCGAGGATGCAGGATCAGAAGAAAAATAAGAACATCATGGATTGTGTAAGAGAAGGCATAAAAAGCCAGAGCTAGACAGAAACTAGCTAGAGTGTAATCCTCAGTTGGTATTGCCAAGAAATTTAATCAGAAAAGGAGAGGAGCAGGGAGACACTTGGAGAATGGAATCTGAGGAGTCCTGTGGCTCTCGTTGGTCTCCTTGGGAGAAGATCTAGGAAGCTAATGAGGTGTGGGCAATGTAATTGAGAAGGGAAGAGGAGGAAACTAAAATACATGAATAACCAGCCTAGAGTTAAGAGACCATTTGACAAGTATTTTGTAGTAACTGGTTGGTGATAATTGGAGCTGGGAGGAAAACGGGATGCTATGGATATGTGTAGACTCCAAGCAAAGAAACAGAGACGGAGTCCAAACTATCGCAGCAGAAATGCCACATTGTAGTTCTAGATTTAAATATCCCATTGAAGTTCTTATTTTCAATAAGTTGCTTACAATTTTAATAACGGATCACTTCTTTTTCTTGCCTTCACATAGATGCCTGGGAGTCAGACCTTACATATGAAGCACAGTCCTCTATATATTTGTGAATAAGTTCACACTTGCTCACATATGCACATGTACACAAATGTGTTTACACGCACACAAACACACACAAAGACACACACACACACACACAAATCAAGACAACATCCACTTTGTATGGTTCAGTTTGCATTCTGGTAATAAAATGAACCTCTCTTCCAGAAAGGCACAATCTTGGAATGGAAGAGCTGGGTGCTTTTAAGGCAGCCTATCAAGTTGGCAATTGCTCTCCTAGTAATGGAAGCAGTAATGAGGAAAGAGAAGAGCAGCAATCATTTAGCTTGGGCAGGAAATCCCATGCTGTCCCAGTTAATGAAAGTACCTATTTCAAAGATGGGCAGTTCTATATCATATCTCCATTATCAGTTTAATGAGGTTTAGTGGCTGCAGTGGTGGTACAACCAACCATTGAGCTGTCTTTACCCCCAAACACATTTGTGTGGGGTTTTCCTCATACTACTCAGGCCGCCTCTAGCCCTCCTGATACCAACCATATGTTCTACAATCAGTTTGGTGCAGGCACTGACATGTACTTGCTTCAGGCCCCACACATTGACTTGGTTTAGACTCACAGTGCAAGTATAAAGTTCCTTATCTCTCTGGACTGAGTATGAAGCCAGGAGTTTCCATAGTTTCCTCAGTTAGCTAGAACAATCCAAAGGCCTTAGGAAGATTCTTCACTTTCTTCTTTATTACCAGTTTACTATGACAGATACAGTAATGTGTAACAAACTCATGAGGGAAAGGTGTTATTAGAGAGACCCAGAGATTCCTTTGGACACATGACACTCTTGGGTATATAATCACCAACCTTGGAGTTCTCCATTACCTCGGATTCCCGCTCCTTTGAGGTCGATGGTAAAGATTGCATACAACCTGCAATTGGTTTCACTCAAGTTACCTCCTGGCTGACCAAGGACCACTTCATTACCATTAACTCAAGCACAGTAAAAATAAGTCTTATGAAGAAATTGATATTATCAAACCTGTGCTCTCTCTCCAATCCCCTTCTTCCCCACCTCTCTCCCTTTCTCTGTCTTGGAAATCCAGACCTTTTAGAAGACCCATGTCCATATTAGTGGAATGGAGATCCCAGATATTAACGACACATTGTGATCTACACTTTAGACTACTTTCCATTGTCCCTCGTTTGGCAGTCCTTTTCCTTCCCCAAGGAGTAAGTTCCTTCATTAGGTTTCTCATCATTCTTCCTCCTGACTGTCCCAAAACTTTCCACACAGAGTGGAGAACCCATCAATCCCCTCTTTGCATTCTCCTGTAATGTGTTTCTCTTTTCTCTGTGATTTATAAACAGGACGTGATATAGCAGGAAGGTCAAGAAACAATACATTTCTCTCTAAAATGCTTCCTATTACATGTGGATAATAAAATTCTATTAAAGCGTCTTAGCATGAGCAGTGATCAGTAAGACATCTTCTCAACCGCCTGATTCTACTTCACTGAATGGCACTATGTGGCAGTATGTAATTATTGGGTACAGACCACCTTGGAGAGGCCTGAATAACATGTATTGGTTAAGTGTAGAATTACCCTTGGTGTGTTTATCCCTATATATGAAACTCTTTATTTCATGACTCTTGAAAAATGATTGGGGTTGAAGTTGTATTTTTCATTACTTTGATTATTGTGATGCCTTCAAGCAAAATATTATAGCTTGTGAGTTAGTCTTTGGATTCCCCCACGACAGAGTTTTATTTAATAGGTGAAACTCAACTCTCAGGTGGCATTTTGGGTAAATTACTGCTTATTTTAGATTTCATTTGGATTTAATTTAGATTTCATTCAGATTTAAGTATCCAAGAAGATAAATACAGTGCAAAGTGGTATGTTCAAAAATATTGTTGCACAATCAGGCAGTGGGTTTAATAGCAGCAGAAGTTTTAAGTAGATTAATGTGAGTTTCCACAAAGAAAACCCTTTGATATCATACCATATGAATACACTGTGGATCTATTGGCAAAGCTCTCATGATGAACTCATAGCCATTTCCAAAGCCTCTCGGTGAATTCCAAAAGCTCAGCGTGCATCTTACCCCATGCACGTCTTGTGCCCCAGATCTGTAATAAGTCCAATAATATGGAAACTTATCAAGCATAAAAAAGCCATGATTTTACATGAGACTACTCAGTTGCTCATTGCATATAATGGTTTCACATTACACATAGTACAATTTTAAGAAAAATGCCAAAATAATATTTTCTTTGTCAAAATATCATATTTGTGATTAGAATCAGATCCCCTTTGAAAATGTGTCCCTACGCAGTATTAACTATTTGAAAGTGAAATGGGAGAGGTACGCCATTAGGAAGAGGGCGGGGGGGGGTGTGCCTCCGGCTTGGGTTTGTCTGCCTGATTTCTGTTGCCTGGGTGGTTTGTCCAGTAAAGAGGCAAATCACATCCTAACTTTCAGCTTCTCCTTGTCTCATCCTGAGTTGGGACAGGTCACTTCATCTCTCTGTAACTAAGTCTCCTCATTTACAAATGGAATGATGATGATTGCCCGACCTACCAGATGGATTTGATAGGAGAATCAAAATGAGGACGTCCTTGTAAAAGTGTTTCAGAAACTCCAAAATTCACTGGCCAGTTAGTTCTCTTCCTGGGATTGGCCTGAGGGAGGGCTTCGAACAGGTTAATAAAAAGACTTCTGTTACTCTTTATGCATTAGTATTTAATGTTACAGGGAAGGGACTTTAGCTAAATTATAACCATTTGTGTTTCTTTAAAAAGCATACTTTTTATCCTGGAATTGTATTTAGGATTCTCAAAAAACACATAAGCCCCACACATTTCAGCGAAGAAGGCGATCCATTCGTTAGTGTGTTCTTTGAACAGCATCCTCTTTCCTAACTTTGCTTTGTTGTGAGAGCTGCAGTTAGCCTCACTTTGATTATGTCCATGCTAGGAAACGAACACTAGAAACAACACCCGTTAATGCATGATGACCTTCCTTGTTGCCTGTCTTTGTTAGTCTCTCTGATTCACTGCTTTTAACATAACACAGTCAGCCTTTTCTCAATGCCAAGGCTAACACCAGAGTGGTGGAGTGAAACAAAGCTCTACTAAAAGTTCTAGGCACATTTCCCACTTTTTTTAAAAAAAAAAGGATGATTCATAGTTGCAAGTTCTCAGATTAATATGCATTAAGAATTCAAATGTGGTTGAGATAATTTTTGAGTAAAATCTGCTTTTTAGGGCTACCTTTGCACATTTTCTACATCAGCAATAATTCTTCATCTATGGAGTAATTTATTTCTTCTGGTTTTAATATGTTACAGATGAACGGGTGTATGTCTTTCGCGTTAGAGCATTACAAGACAGGCCACTTTTACATTAGGCCGGTGCTACAACAGATACCTGTGGTGTTCTTCATGGTTCATGTGGTACTAATTTAAATGGGAAGTTGCACATATTTCATTGAAACACTTGGTAAAGCCAGCGCTCACAGAAGGGTGCTAATGATGGACGGTTCTCCGTGTGCAGCTGAACTGCTCTAAATGTGTCAGAGAGGGTTATGGATCATTTCATTCACCCATCAACTCTGATCCGCTGTGTGTACAAATCACGGCATCGTGTCATCCAACAGAACATTCCTGACAATACTAGAACATTTATAGGACTGCCATTTTTAATAGGAGCTTTGCAACCCGCTTTAAACGGGATTACATCTTTAACACTTTCCCTCCTGTCTTCAGGACCCCTTTCTCAAGCTGCTTTGTCTCGGCTTGCTGGTTGATCAGGTTTATTGCCACTCTCCTGCCACAAACATAGAGCTTCTCTGGGAACAATTTTACTTCACTTCCTCCCACCTCAAACATATGCATGCATGTTCGCCACAGAGAATACCGCTTCCTTTTGAAAGAATGAAACTATCGATTCTTCTTTGCTTGTTCAAAGATGAAACAACCTGTCATATTTCAAATAGTTTTGTAAGCATATTACAAATAATCTTTGATTATTTAACTTCCTGGCATAACCTTTGTTGAAGTAGACACATTCAGTTTTGACATTTTTACAGAATTTGGGAATTGTGATTGGTTTTGATTGGGTTTCCTTTGGCCAGGGTAAGATGGCTGAGGGATAGTCAAAAATAACTGTTACATTCCCACAGCTTGAGGTGGAAATGTCTGGATGGTTGGAGGAAGCCCACTGTAAATGAGACCATGAGGTTTTGCTCACATTAATGAAGGACTCACATCATGTAGAACTTTGGACTCCCTCAGGTAAAAGTGATGCTTGTTTCAACTTTCCTCCTGGTGATGATAGTGACAGATATATGTATAAAAGGGTAAAGAAATCTGATTTAAAAATTGAAACTCATTGTTGAAATTGGGAATATGGAAATAATTGATATTATAAGTGCAAGGTTGATTAAGAAAACAACCCAGAGTTCTGTGGAATTCCCCACAAGCCCTTCCCTTAGGCCTTGCAATACCACTGAGATAAGTCTGATATGGAATTAAAAAAAAACTGTGAGACTGATTTTTAATTCTTAGAAATAGGAGCTCCCTGACTAGGAATCATACTAACTAAAAGGTGAGCAATAAATAGGCCTTCAAAAAAATTCAGGGGACTGGGCAAATGGCTCAGTGATAAAGCGATAAAGCATTTGGCATGCAGGCATTAAGACTGAAGACTGGATCACCATTGCTCACTTAAAAGATGGGCGTGGCAGCTTGAGTATATCCCAGCACTATGGAAGTAGAGACAAAGACAAACTGGCCGGGTAGAATAATTGAATGTGTGAGCTCCATGTTCAAGAAGAGACTCTGCCTCAGCAAATAAAGATTTATTGAGAAAAGCATGTGATATCAACCTCTGGCCATTTAGGTGTATAAATCTATATACACACAGGCATACTCCATGCATATCCATGAAAAATACCACACAAGTTCTTACTAATCATCTTTAAAGTGATTTGTTTAATTTCTGTCATGAAATGAGGGAAATATGAACTAAAAGAACTCCATTGATATCTTCTTCAGATTTGATACTTATTGATTAATAAAATGTAACAGTGCATTATTATTATTATTATTATTATTATTATTATTATTATT
>LOEQ01001448.1:0-26157 GCA_001685075.1 Bramus lutescens
TCAACTAGGCCAAGGCAGTTTTCTTTATTCAACCAATGAAAGCAACACATCCTACACCAAGATCAGATATTTTTGGCTACTATTTACATTCAATAGTGTGTACTTGATCCAGTAATTTGCTTCAACAACTAATGCATAAGTTTATATCATATTTTAACAACAATAACAACAACAAAAACCCGATTTAAACTCCAGAAAGAACAGCAGCACAAGGAGTTAATTGCATCCTGTGGAACATAAACTAAAACAATTTTCCTTGCTGGGGTTGGTGATACTTGGGTTGGTGCTTCAGAATTGTTCTACACAACCACCTCAAAGTCCAGGTCATTAGACTCCTGGCAGGAAGCAGAAAGCCTTCAAATCAATTGTAGGGAGAGCCCAGATACCCTCGTATGGAAATGCTCCTCTGAAATCCGACTATCTGTGGATGGTAATACCAAGGAGCCCGATCTCCCATGCAAGAAAAGCAATTGGTGTTATTCCATAAAGAGAATGAGAGGCTCTCACTGTGCACCAGCACTTTCCTTGTGAGCCACATATCTTTATGCCTAACCTATCTTATTAAGTCAGTTCATCTCCTGAAACCAACCACAGGGGCTGAGGAGCTGGCAAAGTGCACCCTGTGCAAGCGTGAGGACCAACCGCCAGGATCCATGGAGAAAGGCAGGTGTGGGCATATGCATTTGTAATCTGAGTGCTGGGGAGATCCCCAAAGCAGACTAGCCAGACAGCCTGGCAGAATTGGTGATCTCCCATTAGAGACATGTCTCAAAAAACAATGTCTGAGCAGCAGTACTCAGGGTTGACCCCTGGCTTCCACAATGTACACATGCACCCCTCGCATGCATGTATCCACACACAAAGTCACATCAACTGCACGTCTCTCATTCACTTAGAATAAGCAACATGTGCCTCGTAGGGACAAGCAGAGTCCTCATGACCTTTCACCCCACCTTGCTCTTTGACCCACTCATGGCTTGTCTTGACTTGCTCTTTCAGTGCCAGCTCTGCAGGCTCTGTGTCTGGTTCTCAAATGTTTAGACCTTTTTTATGACTCAGGACTTTTGTTCTTGCCATTTCTATCCCCCAGAGATCCCTTTATCCTTGCCCTCTCATTCCTCCTCAGTGCTCTCTGTATCTTTCAGGGTGGTCCTCTTGGACTATTACAAATTGACACACCTATTTTCCCCCCAGTTACTATATGTCTTCATGAATGGTTTTATTTCTACATAGGATTTGTCAAGATCTAGAAATTTATTATTGATTCACTTGTATATTGGCTTAAAATTGTACTTTCCCTAAAAGCGCACTTCACGGAGGGGAAGATGTCTCTCCCTCTAGGTCAGTTAGAGGCCTAACTTAACCACTGGATGGGTTGTGTAGGCACTCTGGGTCTTAACTTTACCACCAGTTTAACAGGGGTAGAAACAGAAGGATAGGTCTCCCATGGAGGAAGGTGGTAAGTAATAACTAGAGCCACCAAGGAAGGCCTTAGCCTAGGACCTCATCCCTCATCCCCTTTACAATCCTGAAACTAAATAACCAGAGTTCATTTTTCATTATCACTTGAGTAATGTTTCATTATTTAATATCTCCTAAAATATATGATTTAATGCTTATTGTAGAAACATGTGATGCATAATATATGTGGTTCATTTTTTCTTTGTGTGAGCTCTTATCTCTTTAAATAGTCAATGACCACCTTAATCTAAATGTTACTGCATTATTTTCAGGTTTATATCTTATTCTTTGTGACTCTAACATCTTAAAACAGTTCTCAGGATTCATTTTGAATATGGCAGCCTTACACCCTACTGTACCGTTCTTCATTTAACCTTTGCCTTTGAGTTTTCTACTCCACATGACTAACATTACCTGAGTCTCTTTATGCACAAGCATGTTGTGACACCTCTTTTTATTTTCTTGGAGCTGAGACATAGTGAGTAGGATTCATCTGTTTATGGAGGCCCTCTGTGGTAGTGGCTCCGTTTGCTGTGCACTGTGGGGGGAATTCCAAACACTTTGAAGACTTGTCTGTGGCCAAGGAGAGAATGGGAAGCAGCCACACCCAGCACAAACTTAGCTAGGAGCTAAATGACATGGATGCAGGCAAGGTGCTGGCAAGGTTTGAAAAATAAAATCTATAAAGAGAGCAATAGCCAGAATATTGCTTGGAGCTGGTGATCAGACTGGTTGTGGCCTGTGAAAGTGGTTTAGAAGAGAAGAGAAGATACTGGGGTGCAGAGGGGGTACAAGAGTGAAGGTGGGGAGGTAGGAACAAGCCAACAGAGAGCAGTCTGGTCTGCAGCCCAGAGCCCTGCGCAGAGGAGGGGAGGCAGCTTGGAGGAAAGCAGGTGTGAGAAAGCTGTAGTCATGCGCTGGGCACTGAGATGGAGGCTAAGTATTATTACCGTCGTCATTCCAAGCACACGGGGGTGGGGGGGCTGCTCTGAACAACAATATGAGCCATTTGTACAAAAGGCCAAAATGGAATCCAAATAACAGGTCACACTGCTCCAAGTCTCTTCCTCCCGCTGCAGTTAACATTTTACTACCCGGCTGAGTAACTAATGAATCTGGCCGCTGTAAATCCCCAGGCACAAATCTCTGCTTGGGGTCTGTGTCTAGACATCCAGACCAGAGCCCAATTTGCACTTTGAACATCCAGTCCCTTATCACTTGTGGGAAATCGGCTTTAATGGAGAAGATGTGGAGGTGTCATTTACTGACACTGCCTTTGGCACCTGGGGGTAGACTGAGGGTTCCCTGGATAATGACTGCATTAGGGGACTGGAAGTTCCATAAGGTGTTTGTTATGAGACTCTGCTATTCACAGTCGTTGACTGGTAGGCCTCTCTGTCTCATTGCAGGCTGTGCTTTGTGAAGCTTAAACTCCTGATGATAGCCATTGAATACAAGTCTGCCAACCGGGAGAGCCGGTAAGTTGACGTTCATGTTTGAAGTGTACATCCTGGGAGGGGTCCGTCCACTTCCTCTTTCTCGCTTTATGAATTATTTGCTTGGAACCCAGTGCAGCACCTCCAGAATCCTGAAAAACATTTCAAGACACTGCAGCTTCTATTTCAGACCAGCCTGTCACCCCATGCTCCACTGGGCACTCAGACATTTCTCTGGAAGACAGGAGAGAGTAGCTCCACCAACTATGCTATTCCTACCCTTTATGCAAGAAAGCAGGAACGAAGGACTCTCTTGAAGTTCTTTTTACTGCTGTAAGCAAAAAGCAGGTGGTCTCAGGCCTTCTTTCCAGCAGCCTGTGGTAGAGTGGCAACGGGAGGGGCCAGCTCTCTCAATAGCCGATCTGCAAGCAGCCTATTGTGGACCATATGTGTTTCTCCCACTGCAGCCATAGCCAGGTGGCAGAATATCAGCTTCGTATAAATTAGCCAGAAGAGAAGAGCTCTGAGGCAGGAGCTCTCATTATTTATTTATTTTTTACTTAATGATGTGCAAATCAGACCAGTGAGGGACAAGGTCTGGTTGAAATAGATAACACCCCAGTCGATACATGACCTTACTGCTGGTTGGTGGCAGCACTGTATGAGCAGGAATCTGGTAGCGGTGGTGGGAGGCCCTAGGTGCCTTGTTGATAACACAGATGATCTTGAATTCTCAATTCTTACTCATAGTTTGGGGAGAAAGATAGCTGGTTAAAAGATAGCCTGACTTTTGTCCTCTGAAACGATCCAGGTACAGTATCCAGATGCTGTGCCTGCTCTAGCGAGGCTTTTGCTCCTACGTGTTCCCAGGACCAGAAGGGTAGCCCACCCCAGCACATGTCTTCATAACCGAACAGAATGCAGGGCAACACTTAAAAAGTTCTACTAGCCTCATTCAAGGAGTTTTTTCAGTCTTGATAAATGACCACGCACACACACACACACATGCCTATTTCCAAATATGTGTCTGTGACATAAACAAAAGGAACACTGGATCACAGGCAAGTGGATCCTCTGTTGTCCTTCCCCTTAACTGTCAGGTCAGATTGTCCACAGCCAATCTGATCAAATGCCGAGTTACTTTGAAAATCCAAATCAACCAGATACTGGAAGAGAAAATGGTAGATTTGGTGTCCTTTTGTAGAACACTGTGGTAGCAATTTCAAAACTATGCATGGAAGGATACATTTTTCTTTACCTTGTTGGCAAAGGAAAGATTATTAAAAAGTATTATTTGAGCCCAAAAGAGCCATGGCCATTTGTCTGTCAATAGTTAAGGTGGGATTTGCTAGAGTTACCATTAGCCCACCTTTATACTAGCCTTACTCGGGTTCACATGTGTGGAGGAAGGACTGTGGGTCCTTGGATTTTTTTGGGGGGGTGGGGTAGGTTGTGAATGGCAATTTTTGTGGATCAGAGGACCTCTCTCTATCGCTATTGTGCATCTCTCTCCAAACAAACATAAAGAAAAGAAAGGAAGGAAGGAAGGAAGGAAGGAAGGAAGGAAGGAAGGAAGGAAGGAAGGAAGGAAGGAGGAAAAGCATTGCTACGTAGGTGGTGTTGATGAGTATTTTCTGGAATGATCTCACGGCAGCACTGAGCCATGAGCATCAGCCACTCAGCTCCCACTTATCACCCTTTGGTTCCAGGAAAGAGAGGTGCCACTAGAGGCCAGGCACTATTCTAAGGAAACAGATTTCAGGTCCCAGGAAAACACAGCCTTCTCTTTGACAGGGCCTCTCATTGATTCATAAACCAAGCCATGTCTAGAGATATAGGTTGTGGATTTTCGTTTCCCTCCTAGTGCCCCCCAGAAAAGGCAAAAAAGAACGTGTCTGGCTTTGTATTGGCTTTTTGTGTGCAGTTGCCAGCATTAATCCTCAGTGTGGCTTGGTCTCAGTGTGGAAGCACATGAGTACTGCGGAAAAGGTGTGCTGGAGGGAATGAGGCTCGTACACCAACAAAACACAAGATGTACTCAACAAAACGTCTAAGTCCAAAGCACGCTTTTGTTTTTATATCCTTGTGAGAGACCTAATCCTCATCCTCTCACGTTTTGTAATGGACAAGGTATGGAAATCTAGAGAAGCTGCTTCTCTTTCCCACTTCCTACCTCTGACCTATGTTTAAGGTTGTTCTCTGTTGTTGGTTCCACCCATGATTCTGTTTTCATGCTTTGCTGATAAACCTTGTTTTCACACGCATCCTTCAAATGATTTGAAACAAAGGTTTTATTCCTTCCTTCCTCCTGGTGTCAGTCAATTTATTATCAAATTGTTTGATTTGAAATTCTTTTCTTGTCGTTTTGCAGAAGCCGAAAGCGGTATGCATTCTTCGTTAACTTTCCTTCCAACCTCCACCCTCTGTCTTCACTCCTAACCACAGGACTAACCATTTGCCAAGCAAGAACTCAAGAAGAGAGATTATATATGTATATATAATCTCATTCCCTTGTCTAGTATATATATGCATAGTATATCTATACATATATATATATTTTATACATATGTATCACCCATCTCCCACTAGAATACATAAAAGTAGCCTGCTGCTGTCCTTGTTTGATTTGTTGGTTCTTTTGGTTGATGCACTAACTTCTTTGCAGGAAAACTAAAATAAATAAGTAAAAAGGTAAACAGAAAGGCATAGATTGTCTTCAATCTTAGCACTAATGATGAAAACAAATCATACGAAACTTGAAAAGGAGACCGTTTCTCTTCAGCCCTCTGTGTCTGTTTCTGTACTGTCCTGATGCTGTCCTAGTATCCATCAGATGTGGGTGCCATTTTGTTTTCATCCCACATCCACATTTCCCAGTGACCTTCTCACCCCTCTGTTGAGTTTCCACTATGTCGGTCAGTTTCTGTCCTTTATCCACAAAACAGAGACCAAGCCCTAGCCCCTCTCCCTTTCCTCATTCTTGTTCGGGTTGATTTCGACTATCTAATTTCTTGAGCAGTTCTCTGTAGAGACTTAAAATGACAGTACCGAACTGCCCAGCTGTATATTTGTGTTCTACAATAAGCACTGTTTGTTGGGACAAACTCATGGTTTTCTTTTTCCCCTTGTGTATTTGGCACATTTCTTAGTAGGAAGTATCTCAGCTTTCACCATGTCATTTCATCCTGTTTTGCTGCTGTTTTGTGTTGCATGAAGCATGACTAAGTTATTATCAGTGGCATTTTTTAATTATTTGGGTTTGGGGTGATTTTGTTGTTGTTGTTACATTTTCAGCATAGTTTTTCTACAAGGCATTCTCTAAGACAATATGGTTGAAAAGAAACCGCGACAATGCCGACCTCTTCATGTTCTTCTCTGTGGTTGTAGTCACTGTCATGTGTTTGTGTTTATACTTGTGTGTCTGTGTTATCTGGGATTCTTTCCAACATCAGATCTTCTGTGATTTCTTTTTAGTAGATGTGAATAAATAGAGGTGGCTTCCTGTCAGTTTGGTATTATTGATATGATCCAACTGCGAGAAGTTATTGCAACACTATGCATCTTCAGAGGTCCACAGTGGTTGCACCTCTGCTGTTGGCTTCTGGCCTGGGGCCCTTTTACTTTGTGGTGAAGGCATGTTGTGATATGGGCATGACTTGTCTTAACGTGTACCAGAGAGTATGGCTTGCTCCCAGAACCACATGTTCAATGTTACCTTTCCTAGATCAGCTCTCTAGCCTCTCCCATGTAGCTAGTCTTGTTATACTATACAAATATATGCAAATTTTACTTTTAAGATTATTGATGTGAACTTGGGCTAAATCATATATTGCCAATATTGTTGTGGACCACAGTGATGGTTATTTGAGTCTGACCAGCTGGGAGCAACCTTGATTATGGTGTCTCTGTATGTAAGTGAACTAGGCCTATGCATATTGAAGCATGGAATACACACCTGTGTCTTCTACACATATTCTAATGTAAATGCATGTGTCTAGTTATGTGGGATTCCAGCAGCACTTATTGTAAAGTCCAGAAGAAATGGAAAGTTCCAGAGAAGTGATGAGGTTTGAGATTTGGGTTTTTTTCTAAGCTGTGTTGTAACACAACACAAACTGAAATGCAGTTGAACTTCCTGAGAGGGGACAGAAATTGGTTCAAATCAAGTTCCTGCTGATAGTAATTGTACATGAACTTGAGTGATCAGAAAGACCTCTTCCCAGTGGTGTGAGTCAGCAGGGCATAGCATGAACTGAGCTCCTCAATGGTTCTAACTTGCTTACTCTGTTTAATGAAGTCCCATTAGCTTGCTAGACACAACTATGACTATAGTGTTTCCAAGTATAAACTATACCTTCACAAAAGTGGTGATATTTTCTCAATTGCTTGGGGAATGGTACATGATGCCTCATGGGGGGTAGATGGGGACAAAACTACACACACACACACACACACACACACAAATGCGTGCACACAGTCTATTTGTCCATACCTTCTTTAAGGTATCTGTTTCTGTTGAATTACTAGTCATTGGCCATTTCCCCTAACAAAGGTAAGGATTAGGAGGACTGAAGAAAGGATTACTAAATAATTCTGCAGCTGTTGCACCTTAAGTATTAGAGAAAAGAAAAAGAATACTTCTCCCCACCTAGTCCTGATTTTTTTCAATATGCCACAAGTTCAAGCATAAGATAGTCAATGTAGTGTCTCCCATAGGGCCCTGATAAAAAACATGCCCCATTGGATAGCGCCCATTCCGTGTGGATGTGTTCTGCAATCAGAAACATGCATTTCAATTCTAAGTGAGTTTTGCTTTCAGTGTTGAGACCAATTGCACCAGCTGCCTAAGTGACTGTTTACATATTTGCATATTTGTATATTTATACTTAATGCCTCTGGGAACTTAGCTTGGTGGCCAATCTACAAGAAGACTTGTGGTCACGCATTTGATCAGGCTACTGCAGTAGTTGCTACTTTCATTTCTTGGAGAGAAAAAGAGAAATTTGGAGAACTGAGGCCAACGACTATGATGTGGGCTTTTCATTCATTCTACAGATGTAGAAAGTGCCTGTAGCATGTAGGACTCTAAGCTCTACTAAGAAAAACTCAGAAGTAAACAGGGATCCTGTTTCTCGGTCTTCTAGCCGGCAGTGATTTCTTACAGAAAGTGTGAGCTTTGCTCTTGGGAAAGGGTGAGCAGACAAAGAGTAAGCCTTGCTGCAGACCTAGGAAAAGCAATGAGCGTGAATTCTTGGCGATGGGACCACATAAGCCCTGTGCTGCCAGCTGTCACTAAGCATTTCCAATTGAAGTCAGCAAGGTCATGGTAAAAAAAAGGGGGGGGGATAATTTATATCTTCCTTGAAATGAGTAAATGTCTCCTTCTGCCAAGATGTCCTTGTTGGAATTCTGCTAATGGATTCGCAGGAAGAAAGGCCTCGCCCCATAGGAGACTTCTCTTGGAGATTTCCTTGATTCTGCACATGACACGTCTTGAGTTTTATCTCTGATAAGCTTATGACTTAAACAAAATTGGAACCAGAAAATTGATTAAAAGTGGTGCTTGTGGAGGAAGATGTTTGGCAGCCATAAGAACAAAACAAACTTGACATTGAATAGTCTCCTAAAAAGATCAGAGAGATTTGCTAAAAAACAAACAAACAAACAAACAAACAAAAAACCCCCAAACCAAAAAAGTTAACATTCCTAGTAAGTCAATAGCAAATTTTAAGTCTAGAAGGCATTTTGTAGAGAGAGGAAAAAGTTATTCCTGCCTAGAATTCATATCTTTTTACATTTCTAAGAGGAAGAAGAGTAGCATTTATTTAAATGTTCTAGATTTGGGATGCAGGTAACAGTTATGTGATCTGAAATAAAAAATCAGAAATGTATTTCTCCAAAGAGGCTGTGAAACCCACAAGTCACCTAGGAAACTTCCTATGTTTTGGGCCCCAGGAATCAGAGGCCTGTTCTTCACCACCCTTAGAGCTCAGTCTAGCCTGTGCCACACGGAGCACCTGTCTGATGGACTTGCCCTTGGAGCTCAGTCTAGCCTGTGCCACACGGAGCACCTGTCTGATAGACTTCCCCTTAGAGCTCAGTCTAGCCTGTGCCACACGGAGCACCTGTCTGATGGACTTCCCCTTAGAGCTCAGCCTAGCCTGCATGGCACAGAGCACCTGTGCTTATGGACTTCATATTTTTTTTTCCTGGATGGGCTCATTCTTTTGACTCCCTCAAATGAACTCATGCAAGCCTGTCTTAGCCTAGCCTTTATACCTGCCTCATACTTCATATGCATACAAGTTTAATCTTCTCACCCTGTCCACAGGGCACATGAGGGTATTTGGGGATCCCAAGAGATCTGGGGACGTGAGATGCTATCTATCTCTTGAATATCACCATAAAACTCAAGGAATAGAGTGATTGTGTAGCCCAAGGTAAATCTGCAGTAACCCATTTCTAGATGTTGTCCAGAGACCACACCTTCACAAGGGTTCAGTTAGCGTTAGAATTGAGTACAAAATAGAGAGTAAGCCAGTGGAGGTGTGAGGGCTTCATTACTGTGACGTTTTTAGTCACCTTGCTTATATTTATAGAAACCAAAGATTAAGGACATAGTGTTTCCTTAATGCATAGACTATAGCCTTTATTCTCTTAGGAACATTGTCAGTCAGGTATTATACTCTGCACTTTATAGTTCAGGAGGGTGAGACCTAGCTTCCTTCAAAGGAAGGATCCAGTGGTTATGATGCATGCACCTAAGTACTTCACTAGCATTGATTGCTAGGGAAGCTGAGGCTTGAGCACCAGGGTGATCTCCACCAGCACTGACTTGATTAAAAGTTGCTTGAAGACTGCAGTACACTACCTCGACCTACATTCTCTAGACTGCAATCCCTGATTTACTTCAGGCCAATTCTTGTTCAGTCAGTGCAGATAAAGATCAGAGGAAAATGAAAAACCTCTCAGAATAGGAACCCCGAGATCACCACATTTCACAGTGACACAGTGGGCTGGATCACTATGGGACAGATAATGTGGCACAAAGCATGAGGGAAGGAAGCACAGGTCTTTGGACATATATGTCTGACCAAGACAACGTGTGTCAGATTTTACCTTTCATACTCTGTTGTTCAAGCCATGCTAGAACCTCACTCACCCAGCCAGTTCGGGAGCCCTTTCACTCCCATGTGTATTCTTATCAAAATAGAGGCTTCCCAAACTTTTGGGAATATACTTTTAAGACTCCAGAAGTGTGTGGCATTATTCTAGCATCTATAGTTTTTAACTCTATAACTTCATCACAGAGGATATTTTTGATAAGGAGTACAGTGTTCCAATCCATCGAGCCAGGAGACCTCTGATGGAATGCAATACACTTGGACATTTTTATGAGAATGACATGGTAACAGTAACCATAAATCAAAGGTATCAAGCTGTTTAGACATTATCTTCTTTGACAAAAGACTATTGTTAGTCCTAATGCGCTCATAGGGAAAAGCAGTTGAGTTCTTGGTAGATTTAGGAACTTACCCCAAATTACCACTTCAGTGCTAGAATATGAACCCAATTTCTGATTGCAGAGGCAGTCACATAGGAACTGCCTTTTGGGAAAACAAGGCAAAGATTGCACAAAATCTAGAACCCTGTGATCCTAAAATGCCTTATTTAATTGATTTTGAAAAGGAAATATAAACTATACAGTCTCACATGCACCTTAATAAGCACAAATTTTTTACATTCATTTAACTGCAAAAATTTGTATAATCTCTGACACCTTTGCCTCATGACTGTTAATCAGAAGGCTTGTGATATGGGTGTGGGAATTGGCAGAGGGGTCATGATAAGGTCTCTTTGTAAAACCTCTGCCTTTTGCAGTGTGTCCTTAGTGCGAACTGCAGGCCCATTAGGATGCACTGATGAGTTCTGATGTGGAAGGAACCTCATTGCTGCTGGTGGTTCTGGGGCAGAGCAGTCACCTCTTCATTCTCTCTTATTATTTAGTGTTAACAGCAGCCATGGCAATGGCTCAAGCCCCACTCCCTGCTGTCAGGTCTTGTAGGTAATGGTAGGTGCTCTTGTACTGGTCGCAGCTATGAACAGTAACCTCAGGGTGATGATCTGTTCAGAAGTCTCCCAACAGTGCAGAAGTTCGCCTGGGCTTTCCCTATTTTGCTGCAGAGAGAGGGCTGCTTTGACAACACTATCTCCTGGATCTTACCACCAGGCAAAGATCACATGTTAATTTCTCCCCTCCCCCATTTGTCTTGGGCAGCTGGGGGCTTTGGTTAACCTGAGCCCAAACCTCTCTTGCCTTAATCTCCAGCTTTTCACATCAAATAATAGTACTATTGTCTTTTGCTTCATCCCAAATCGCTAACTTCTACACCTGTTAAACCCAATGCCTCATCACTGTTTCTGCATATGACAGCCCAGTACTCTGCTTTTGATGAGCAGAAACTTGCTTGTTTCTCCCATTTATTAGATTAAGATTCTTTTATCTCTACTGCCACCCTGAACATAACTTGGCCAGCTAGTCCATTTCTAGCACTTGTAGGGCTGTGCATATTCAGGTTTATATATCCCTACAAGACAAGGCAGTTGTTTTGTTTCTGTTTTTAGAGATAATTTTCATTTGCCTTTAAGCTGCAGTGTGTCCCAATGACAGAATACTATTTTTACATCTTATTCATACAACCCATCCATTTTTATAGAACGCAGACTGGAATCATTGGGTATATTTGACAGATAATAGCTTTCTTTATCAGTTTGTAGATCAGATTCTTCATAGAGTCTACTTACATTTCCTTATCAAAGCCTAAAAGATGTGCAGTTTCATTATGCATTGCATATAACATAGGTATCTTGTACCATTCCCCATGGAAATATGTGGTATGTATGGGACATAGGGGTCCCATTAATGCTCAATCACCTAAGGGAAAGTGGGGGTTGCATAGAACTTCATTAGGCTGAGTGTGTTTCAAAACTAACCATCAAAATCAGTTTCTAAATGGATCCATCCTGAAGAATGCACTTCTAGTCATGTGCTTCTGGGAGCAGCTAAGCAGCTCCATTAAGCAAACCCAGACCCTAAGACCCAGATCTTTGATGTCCCTGACTTGGAGTGTGCTACCTGGAGCTAAATGATGGCATGATTGAACTAGATGTGTGGCCCAGTGAATGTCAGGCTCTAAGATCTAAGGAACAAGATGAGTGGGCCCCTATCAAGGCAACAGGATGGTGTCATCATCAAGATTTTATCCTGAACACCAGCTCACACTTTTGTCTTCTTTGTTTGTTTCTGTTCATTGAGCAGAATATTAATTAATCCTGGGAACCACCTTAAGATCCAAGAAGGTACTTTAGGATTTTTCATCGCAAGTGATGCCAAAGAAGTTAAAAGGTAAGAGTTGATTTTTATCTGCTTTCTTTCTGGTCCAACCCCAGACACTTAGATCTACTGAGACCTGCATGCTCCGTATGTCCAAGACTCTACTTCCAGAAGTAGTGTAGTTGCTTCCTAGGATGTCTTTTCCCACAGTCAGTTCCCTGTCTTTAGGTCAGAATACTAAAAATTTAGATCAGGAAACATCATTATCTGCCCCTTCTTCTTACAAGGAAAGAAACTGAAGCCCAGAAAGCAGAAGTGACTTCAAGTCATTCTAATTCTTCCTGTTTTGAAGGAGATGCACAGGACTTCTGGCCCCTGTCTGAGGTCATTTTCCTAATATTGTATGGGTAAATGTCCTTGCATATGTTCTGATGTAAATGCCAAGAAGAACTTCAAACAGTTTGGATTAATTTTAGGCGGAACATTAAAATGCCCCTATCTGTTTGCAACTTTCTAAGCCCTGGCTAACATTGTCAGCTTCAGTTAGGAAGCCTCTTTAGGTCTAGTATGAGGCTGGCACCAGGCTCCACGTTTCTGAAAATTTTTTATTAGTGTCTTTATGCCTATTTAAGTAACTTAGGGAATCACAAGACTTTGCATATCAATTAAGACTTTTGCTTATATTTGATTTTTATTCCACCAACTTCAAAACTTTCACTTTCAGAAAATATGATATAAGTAATCCAGAAAGGTTACTCAACTGAAATGTGTTTCATATTTTAAATCAGTACTCACTATGAGTGTCTTCAATTCTTTGTGGGTGCCCATTGTCTTCTAATGAGTCCCCACTCAGAGCCAGGCCCATGCTATGTGTGCCTATTCTTTATGCTAACCCTCAAAAATTAACCCAGAAATAGAAGCCAGTCTTCTAAAGTGCTCACAACTCTGGCCTTCTTGTCTATAAAAGGCCAGCATGCACTACTCTGCGCCACCGCTGCTCTGGGTACTAATGGGTTTCTTTGTGTTCATGACCTCACCCAGCCTTAGAGTTCCTTCTTTTTCTAGGAAGGAACTAAAACATGGCTTAATTGACCAGTTTGTGCAAAGTCACTGTGCTAGTGAGACATAACAAAATGTATTTGCAAAATCTCAATATGCTAATATTTGACAAAGTCAGGCTTATGATTTTCTTTCTACCCACTCAACTCTAGCAAGTGGGACTTTAAACAGGTTTTTAGACTACTAGTTTAAAAGCTTCCAGGGAAAAGAACCCTTAGAGTTGAAGGGTTTGTTTTGTTTTATTTTTTGTTTTCTAGTTTTGTTTTTTGTTTTCTGTTTTTTATTTTTATTTTTTACTGATCTCTCCAATAAGTTTTCTTCTGCAAATTGGAAATTGGAGAATGATTGGCATTCTTAAACCATGTAAGAGAGACCCATCTCTATCCATTTCATGGGTAAAATATGCTGAGACAGGAGGCTATCAGAACTATCCTTAGATGGTCGTTCAGGTGAGAAAGGAAATTGTGTGAGTCCCACCACCAGGGACTCCGGAATAGTTATGTCCTGGTCCAGATGTGAGACACAGAAGTTTGAAGCAGAATCCCAGCTCTAAGCATGGTAGGCTGGGAACACAGGCGACCATACATCATGCACACCTCCCAGACAGCAAATTCAACCTGGGCTCCCATTTGTATGATTCTGTTTCCTACTGCATCTCTCACTAATGAGTGTCACAAACACCGAGCAGCTCAGGAAACAAATTACCACCTATATTAAGGAATGTAATATGTCTTGTTCCCGTGCTTTATGGTATTCCCAAATACATGCTGACACCATCAGCTACAACCCCAGCCTGTAATTTCCATGTTGTGTGATCTGTCAGAGAAAATGCTGTCAGTTAGGGCATTTCAAATAGATGAAGAGTACAGAAAGCTATAGAAAAGACATTGGAAATTTGAGTGAAACTGAACAAGTTGTGTAAAAAAATGGAAAAGTAGATTATGATGATCTCTTATTGGGTTTCATGCTCTGCTGTGGCTTAAAAAAAAAACAAGGCAAAACACCATGCATTGAGAGAAGTTAGTGGAGTCTTGATTATAGAAACTTGAGGTGCTAGCTTTAGACAAGGAGAAGTGAGCCCAGCTACTTCCATTAAGAGGTTACTTTGAGTTAGGTACTTGGTCATATTTTTTCTTTGCTGTCCCTAAATAGCTGCCTTTTTAAATAACTCTGGAACACAGTCCAGTGATTCCCACTTTCTTTAGCAAATACATACTTTATTTGAGTCATAATTAAAAATAATATATTAGTTGCCAAGTGAAAAAAGTTATCTGCTTGGTATATTAAATCCTCTACTTCTAGTTTCTTCTCAAAACATGGAATCCCCCAAATTGGGAAGCATTCTCAAATTGATTCATTCATCCACTCATCAAATATCTGTACATTGATTAATATTTGGAGGTTCCAGAGATCCTATTTGCTGTCCTGAGGCTCACAATCTATAGAAGAATGAATTTTAGGTTCTTAAAAACTTTAAAATGAAAGAAGGAAGGATTTCAATTGGTTGTCAGTGAAAGCTGCTCTTCAAAGGAGGTGGCATCTGGACAGAGATAGGAATGAAGGGAAGGAGTCTTTCATATAAAGATCAGATGGGGAAGGACACTAACAGTGTGAAGTTTGTCATGTTGAGACAACATGAGACAGCATGGCCAGGATAGTGCCAGAGAATGGAAGTGGGGAGAGATCAGAAGACAGGCTGCATCTAGTTCTTTTGGGCACTTACAAAGAGAATGGCTTTATTATGGAATGAAGCATATTGATGCATGTGATCAGAACTATATTCTCAAAGATCAGTCTCCTTGCCTGTGATGGGGCAGTAGAGGAGGCAAGATATTCAGAGACCATGAAATAGTGTAGGGAGATGCTGGCAGCTTTTGCAGGAGGCATGAGACTCACATTTGGAGCACTCTGGGGAACCTGTAGTGCATACTCATGAACTGCATAGAAGTGAGGGAGGAGGAATCAAGACTTAGGCCTAGGTTTGGGGCAATGAGCGATGGTGACAATGTTGTCTTGCTGAGATGAGAAAAACTAGAAAAAGCTGGGTGTTGTAGGAACTGAAGAATTCTGTCTGGGCCATGGTGAATGGAAGATCAGTCCTAAACATACCATGGAGTCATTATAAAGGCAGGTGATAGCTGCTTTCAGCCTGAAACTGCAGGGACAGGGAAGAAGGGAGAAGCTTGAGGAGAAGTGATGACTGCTTAGTGGGAGCTTTGCCCTCCAGTGGGGAAATGTTTTTGTTACTCTCCCACAACCCTCCAGAGAGCATACTCAGTCTTTCTCAATTCCAGTTGCTTTTGGACTCTTGCCTTTTAGCTAATCGCACAGAGCAACAGCGGACAAGGTGACCCCAAAGCCAACCTAGCAGGATGTGGAGGGGCTCTTTTGGCTGGTGTGTAAACTGGGGAAGAAGAGGATGGTAGTTGCTTTGGAGTGAGAAGGCCAGCATCAGGAAAACAGAGAAGACACCAGGAGTGGGGAAAGACTCTTGTAAGCCATAGCCAGGGTTTTAAACTAAGACTAGTGGGGTTCTGTTCCCAGGATCACTGAAATTACAGGGTCAAGTGCATAGTTGTAACAAAGGACATTGCCAAGAGAATGTGATGGTGGCTTGTCTGGGTGGTGTAGCTTCCAAAGAACTGCCACTTAGCAAAAATTAACTTGTAGTTTAAAGAATCTGCCTCCTTCATCTGCATCAGATGTCTTCATGTGACTGTGGACACCGTTAGCCCTTCATCTGCCTCATTAACTGCATCTGTCTGACTGTAGCACCTGCTTTGCTAAGTGAAAGAAGCCAAGCACAGAAGGATAAACATTGCACAATCTCACTTATATGTGAAACCTTAAAAACATCAAGGCCATGTAAGCCCAGGGTAGAATTGTGGTTACTAGAAGCTGGGGCAGGGACATCTGGGGAACAAGGGTCAAGGGACATAGAATATTAATTTAAATGAGAGAATAAATGCAAGCGATCATTGCAAAGTGCCATGACCATAGTTGGTTCAAAATAGGTTATTTTTTCATCTGCTTATTTATTTGTGTTGAATAGATGTGAGAAATTATTCACCTTAAAGGAAGGTGAGAGAACAACTTTCCTCCATGGGACCCAGTATCAACTCAAGCTGTCAGGGAGCAGGTGCTGCTACCTGCTGAGCCTTCTCCCTCACCCACAGCTTGATGTTTTTCAAACAGTGTGCTGAATTCATGAAAATTTCTTTTAACAATTTTTCTTTTAGGGTAGATGTTAAATGTTCTCACTCCACATACAAAGAACAAGTAGATGAAAGGCTGTGTGTTGGTTTGCTTGGTTTAGCCATTCTACAACATAGATCACAAATACATAGCTTTTCTCAGTTAAAAACAAAATGTTTACAGGCTAGGGAGATGACTCAGCAGTTAAGAGCACTTCCAGATGTCCTGAGTTCAATTCCCAGCAACCACACGGTGAGTGACTCACAACCATCTATAGTAGGAGCTGATATCCTCTTCTGGTGTGTAGGCATACATGCAGATAGAGCACTCATATACATAAAATAAATAATTAATTAAATCTTTAAAGATGTTTAATATAAAGAACTGGACTTTTGTTCATTTGGCTCATCTCTCCATCTCTTTAGAGAGACATGTTTAAGTCTTTCGGCTCCTGGACTTGAATCCAGACTCTGCCACTTTATGGTGTGACCTTGAGCAGGCCACTTAATCTCTCCTCACCTCAGTTTCCTTATCTGTAACCAGGCCTGTTTAAAAAGGGTTGTATGAAGATTAGATATATTAATGCTTTTACATGCTTAGAGCAGCACCGGCCTATGGTTTGTTAGCTGTTATTACTGCTGCATTGCTGTTATCTGCAAGAGCATCTAAGGGGTCCTAAAATGGCCAGAGGAAATGGTTGGGAACTTACTTGCCTCAAGCAATTGGATGCCTCTTCTTGTCCCTCTTGTTTCAAGGCAGGCCACCATCCATTAATTTCCTACCCACAATGCCTTGCAGAGCAAACAGCTGCTTTTTCTGTTTTTGCAAAGAAGATGACTTCTGACATTTAAAGAAATGGTGAAGGAGCCCCTTGAGTTGAAAGAGCATTGGACATGATGTAGAAATGTACACACTGTGGAAAACATAAAAGAACCTAGGAATTGTGTTTATTTCTTTGGCCTCCATCGACAAATGGCTCTATTTATTCCTGGCACCCAATTTCATGTTGGGAGTGGTAAAGGCATTAAGCCCAGGGTTTTGTCAGTTCCTGAATCCAGAGGGTTGGGAGGTTGTCCCAGTAAAGTTTATTACCCCCCCAGTGCAGATGCTTCTCTACTTATGATGGAGTGACATCCCAATAAACCATTATAATTTGAAAAGAACTTATACTAAAAATGCATATAAGCTACTGAACATCATACCTTAGCCCAGACTTCCTAATGTGTTCAAGCATTTAACATTAACACGCAGTAGGGCAGAGCCATCTAACAAAGCCTATTTAATAGATTTGCCAAAGTTGACCATCTCCTGCCACTTAGTGACACCTGTGCTGAAAATCCTGAGTGATTTTCATGGCTGAACGGCCATGCCTCCGCACCAGCTCAAGTTGGAAGGGCTCAGCCCACCCACCCAGGTCCCCATATTACTCCTCTGGATACTGATATTAAGTAGTTTCCAAATCATCTTAGTTCTTCTCATTGAAGCTAACTTTGGCACAGCCAGTTCACTTTGGAGTCCAAGATTGACATTTAAGTCAGATTGGGGGACTTTTTTGTTATCATTGATGGCTCCTCCTTGGGGCTCATTCTGCCCACCATTCCCCTCTAGTGGTCATCCCATTCCAGTGGTCAGCTGAGTCTTACTCCAGAGAGAGAGAGAGAGAGAGAGAGAGAGAGAGAGAGAGACTTTTATTCATTATCTGTGTTAGGAGCATGCATAATGGGAATGGATCTCGCCAGCTTTGGGGTAGAATGGGCTTTGACTTCCAGGAGAGAGTCTGAGGGGAACCACTGGAATCTTTCTGTGGCCCCTCCTCAAGTAACTCTCAGTCCTCTCTTCCTTTGGCCAATGGAGAAAGGTGCTTGTGCAGTGGCAAAGATGACATTTAGGTTTGACCGAGGCCCGTCATCCTTGTGCCCCTTTAATATGTATTCGAGTAAGCTAAGGGGATTTAGAATTGTTTTTAACGTATACTCCAAAGACTTGGGGCTATTACCCATGTGTTTCAAGGACCCATACTCTGTGCTGTTCTCAGAAATGACAGTCACAGGCTTAGTGTGTCACACCCACAAGACCTTTCTCCCGTTCCTTTGCAAATAAAAGTTTATAAAAAGAAGCACCAACTCAAATCACAGAATTCTGGGTTTGAAGTGAATGGTCTTACAACAAACATTTCTGTCTGCAAACGTCTAAACTTTTCAAAAGATAAAAGGAAATTAGGCCTGGCATGTTCCATTAATTTGGCCCCACCTTGGGGACACGTGGTACTCATTTTACTTGGGTGGCTTATGAGATGTGTCAGTTTTTCCATTCTCTTTCTCCAGGGCATTTTTTTACTGCAAGGCCTGTCATGATGACGTCACAGATCCCAAAAGAATTAAAAAATGTGGCTGCAGGCGGCGTAAGTAGTGTTTCTTTCTCCCCTCCCTCCTGCTCTCCTTCCTCATCCCCAAATTCCTTTCCCTTCTCCTTTTCCTATAGAGGAACATTAAATACCAAGTGTTCTCTTGAGTATGTTTGGATATTTCTCCCAGCCATTTAAAGAAACATGAAACAGATACCAGTCCTTGCTTAGAGCAAAAGATGAAAAAGAAGTCACAATTGGTGCCCAGGCGAGAGGCAAGTACCTCCTGTCCACTCCTCTAGAAGTAGACATGTCTGGCCCACAGTTAAACATCATGGATGAAATGGAGGCTACCTACAACTTTGGTGGAGGGAATGTTTTTATATTGTGATTTCCAGTAGGTGGGGGAGGGCTCTCTAAGTTAAGTGACTATATGTAGTCCTAGAAGGAAAGCAAGTCTCAGAACCCACTCTCCAAATAAAAGGAATAGACTGTCTTTCAGTTAGAATTCTTGTAGGTTCAGACTTAGATCCTAGGACAAAAGTACTGCTCCCAACAAGGCTACCAGTCACTGATGCCTATAGGCCATTCCCTAGCACATTGCTTTATGGGGTGAACTGGACTGGGCTCAGAAGCTTCCAGTATAGACGATCCCAGTTGTCTTCCACCCCAGCTTTCCTCTGAGCCCACAGTGGTGACTCGGGAACACAGCTTATGCGCTCCACTGACAACATGCTCTGAAGCAGTCCTTGCTTTGGGGAGGCCCAACCTTTTGCAGCAATTAGACTGCACAGCCCAGTAGAGATTGTTCTGAACCCTAGAAGAAAATCAGTGCAATGCTGCCTTCCGTTCCACGGTTCGAAAAGCTCCTCGTGATGTTTGCTTTGATCCTCACCATGACCCTGTATAACTAGCTGGGCTTTATTTAATCCAGTTAAAGCAACAACGACCCTTCCTTATTTAGTGAGACAATGGAATTGCTGATAATCATATAGCCAACATTCATAGATTCAAGTCCCCTGAGGCCTGCCTGAGTCCTGTGGTTTCAGGGCCCTGTTCTTTCTTGGGGGGGGGGAGGATATCCTTGGGCTATTGGGCTAAATGAATTGGAAGAGAGTTATAAAAAAATCCCCCTCATAAAATACCATTTTACAAGAAGCTAGTCAAAAGGCCACCGTTCCTGGACTATGCCACCCAAGCGTCTTGCCACTGTGCTGCTTGAAGGGGACATGTTAAACAGTAAGACTTAAGATGATACTGCCTGAGCATTAATATACTGGTCTTCTGGGAAGCACCAATGGGCAGTACTTGGTCTAGAGACATTTCTGTAGACATCTTCTTGGCCTTCTTTCCACACACCAGTTTAGGCCAGCTTTTTAGCATCCATGGTTTGCATTCCCAAACTCTGTCACTATGCCTATACCAAGAAGGATTTCCTGATTCTCGCAACCCTCAAGGAAGAGCACCTGAGTGAGTTAAAGATGAAGAAGAAAGGTCATCATCAGGTCAGCCCCCAGGCTCCAGGACTCACTCCTGCTTCTCATCAGGTGCCTGGGAACTTAGCCATGCAGCAGGCAACCTCAGAATTGTTTCCATCAGAAGGAACAGGCCATCCTGAGGCTAGATGCAGGCAAGAGAATCACTAGAGCAAGAGGGTGAACTTTGTAAGGAAACGCTCAAAGCGGCGGTGGAGGAAAAATGAATGGGAGAATGTTGAGGCCAATAATCCATGCAAAGGTGTTTTTTTAAGCAAATCCATCCCTTGGGAGCCTTAGTAAAGTGGCAAGGCTCTGGTGTACTAGGTGAGCATCCATTCATGTGCTTTTGTGTAACTTCTTCATGCATGGTCTCTTCTTGGTGCCTATGATGGAATAGTGAATGAGATCCCTTCCAAACCTTCTGTCAGGCAAAGAGACAACCCCATGGCATAGAGACCCACATGTTAAGACAAGAGAGAAGACCATCTGAGGACGTCAGGGCTCTTACAGGAAGGCTGCTACTTCATAGCTTGACTGGTCCTTTGGGAGGTGAAACATGGGTGGGGAGAAGAGCAAGGGGCTAGAATCAAAAGCAGGAAGCCATTTGTAGTGTTTAGAGGACGGGTGGAGGGCCTTTGGGGTCTGTGGCATCTGGAGAGAGAGGTCCAAAGTGAGATCATACAAGAAGGCAGAGATGGTGTGCAGAAGGTAGATTGTAGTCCTGTGCCCGAAAGCTACCAGTTGATTTTGAGAAAGGAGATGACATCATCAGGTCTCAGCTGAAAAGATTTCCTTTGCATCTGAATGGGGTATTCACTCTGGTCTGGAAGACAGAATGGAAAAGGAAAGACGAAGAAAGAACTTCTCTGATTCACTCTGTGAAATTAGAGTGTCTCTCATAGGACCTCATAGTACGTTATTATGGCATGCCCCTTTTAAAGTTCTTACAATTAAGGATTTGACTTCCAAGGTATTTTTCTCGATCTCTGCTCCAGGCAAGCAAACAACAGTGAACTTTTAGCTCCATCCTATTGTGAAAAGCACACTGTTATTTACAATCACTTCATTCCCCTCATTTCCATTCCATAAATTAAGCTAGTGAAGTGTGTAATCTCCCATCATGCACAACATCATTGCTGCAAAAGGATGGCCTCCTTCAAGCTTCTCTTAAGGGTGACAAGGTTATGGAATGAGTGGTTAATATTTGATAATAATCAGAATTGTCCAAATGTTGTTATTCCCAATTAAAAGGCCATAGCCTGGAGGTCAGGATGCAGATATGTCTGGGAGGATTAGAATAAAATGAATAATTGAATATAAACCTTCTCATGAAGGTCAGGAACTGAAGAAATTGGAGAAGATATGTTTGACTGTGAAGAAACTTTCATGAGAAATAGCATTGTTAGTAGCATATGGAAATAGCAAAAATAGCAAAATTGGAAAGGACAGTTGTTCCACCCTGTTATTTATCCAAACCTGTTAGTGCAGCAATTAATAATTCACCATAAAATGATATAGCTGTATGAGCACAAAGCTAATAACAGCCCCTAGAATGTGTATGTTTCCTAACCCTCCTGTCTCTACCCCGTTTCTCCTTCCCAATCTTTCCCTTACCCGTTTCATTCCTCTTCATTCAGTAACCTCCAACGTTTCGTGACCTCTCTGGGAGAAGTCCAGCACATGGCTATTCCATCTGTGGAGATCCCATTGCGGTAGTCTAGTTTAACGTGTGCGTTTCTTTCCGTTTCCTCGTAGCTCTCCATCCATCCGGGAAGCGAGTCCAATTCAGATGTCTAGCAAAGGAGAAAACTCTCAGACTCTGCCATTGACTCATTTTCTTTTTCTGTGCCACAAACCTGGTCTAATGATTTACACTTCCCTCCCAGCCTCTGAAAAGTTGCCAAGGGTACTCTCCTAAGGAACAAGTCATGCTTAGATTGATGTGTGTGAAGGAATTTTCTTTAATTTCTAATCAATGACATGTCTTTGATTTATTTTGTTTCCTCTTTGCTGCCTTGGAATACGACCCCCACTCTATCTTAACTGCACCCTGGTAGTGATCTATTGTGAGTAAAGTGCGTTCCCCGCAGCCCAGAGTCCAGTTTTCCTGCTCTTTCTCTAGATGAGATACTTTTTTTTCTGTACAATTTCAGTTTCGTTTTATTTTTGGTATTCGTGTTGCATGTAGCAGTTACATCATGCCCGACTCACTCATGCCCCAACACGGTCCTCGTAGAGTAGCCAGGAGCTGGAGAGTGCCCAGAGCCCACTCTCCATGCATCCGCTCATTTCCCAGCCTCCAGCAAGCTCTGGACATGGTCTTATTTTTCCATTCGAAAATAAGACCTTGACAACAGTGTGTTTCTCTTGAAGGCCTTGCCTCAGGACTGTTAAGGGACACAGATTAGGCTGGAATAATTACCACTCTATCTTTAGATGCTGTGTCCATCGGGGATCATGGTCATGCTTGCCTTTGATAAACTATACTTGTTTTCCCTGCTATGGAGCTTCAATTCCCCTCCTGAAGGAAAAACATAGGCTACATATATATTCCTGAGATGTGATATATATGATATGCACCAGTAGTTTATATGTAAAAATGTATATTTTTATATATAATCGTAGGGAGATTCCATAGAGAGAGAGGAATGCATTGATCATATTATATGTGCCTCTCTGTACAAGACGGTGCTTGCTGGATATTTAATTGAGTACTCCTTTGGGACTGTAAGTATCTGCCTTTCTGGAGACAAGTGGTCATTATTTCCTACAGTCTATGAAGTTTCCTTGCTTTTAAGTACAACTTCTCCTTTAGTTAGCACCCACTAGTTCCTCCACAGTTCCTCTGTGAATGTTAGGCATCTGGAGGATCAGTGTGCTTCTTTTGGAGGAAAAACATTGGTTAACTAAAGGAGAATGCTCCTTTTCATGAATGAGCCATGTAGGAATCTAAATAAGTCAATACAAGTCTCTAGACCTCTCTAACTTACTCAAGGCATAGGATCCCATTTATCCAACCAGATGTAATTTTTAAGGCCAGTATTTCTATGTGTGACCTACAGCTGTAATGCTAGCTAGCTATCATGGGCACTAGCCATCAACATTGGGTCTTGACTTACAGACATAAGACTCTACGGAAACAGAAAGGAGACCCAGTCTGCAACTCATTGCTTTCATTGGCTCTGGAATGTGGAGATGTTTCAGCACTGAACCTCTCCTGTTCCTTTGCAGAAGAATAAGAAACAAGTTGACCGCTTAAGTTCTGGTAGTCTTCATGTGTGAAATTCTCTGATGTTTTGGGTAGTGCCAAAACAAAATAATGAACTTCTTCAGTGCAACACATAGTTTGGCCCACTTTGGCTCTGTGGAATGTATAGGGACATGCTACTTCTGCACCCTCAGATTTTCATAGTCTAGCAGTCTTTGAGAACTAGAGAGCTACAAAATGCCAGTCAACAAACACTTCATTGGCAAAGTCTCCCACCTTTCCCAACTCCAGAGTGATTGGTACGAGCCAGATCAACTAGCTGGGTGTGTGCTCCAGATTGCTGACTTCAATCTTTGCCCTTCCCTCCTTCCTGATCACGGAAAGCCTTGTGTAAGACCTTCTTCTTCTCCAGAAGGTAACGGGAAGAACTGTGTTAAGTGAAGACATCATTTCTTATTTATAGGATATGAAAGAACCTCTGCTTCCTAACATTACATCTAACAATGTACCTCAAACAAAAACCTCAGTGAGCTTTTCTTCTGTAGTGGGTTTGTTTATAATTTTGGTTGCTACTGAGCCCTAGAAGAATAGCTGTAAAGTCATGCTAAGAAATAATGCTTCCCTTCCGTGGGGATGATTTGAAAAGTGAGGCTATGATCTGAGAAGTGTACCTTAATTTAATGGCATTATTTTTTTTGCACTAGTATCTTCTTACATTTGCTCCTTTGGAAACCTAAATTGCTTTCCCCCCAGCAGTTGGAAACCTCCACCTGGGCCTCTTGGGGCAAGGCTGCTTTTCCCCTCCCTTCCAATCACCCCCCAAATTAAGATTCTGCAATTGCAACCTGGCTGGCCATTTGGTTGCTGATGCCGGAGGCAGATGGTACCGCAGACAGAATAGGCTGAAACCCTTCCTTCCATTCCAGACTTGGCTCAGAAAGGCCAGCCAGCAGAGGACCTGAGGCCTGGCACCTGATCATATTAAGTGTGTCCCAAGGAAAGAGAAGAGAGCGGGCTACATCTGCAGCAGGTTTAATTTTTCACCATCTCAGGCTTTGAAAGTAGAGGGAAAGTTGTACAAGAGTGTGTCTGAGAAAGCTTTCCATTTTAAACACTCAAAAGTAAAAAGAGAGCTTTGATGATGTCCATTAGGGAAGTACATCTATTTTGTCTCTATAAATACTACTAGGAAGTCATAATGGAAATAGTGGATGAATATCCATTTTATTGTGGTGAAGAAAAGCACATAAAAGCTTTCTTCTGAAGTGAAGAAGCTGTTCAAACATAGATTTTTGTTTTGTTTTAGAGGAAGGTGAGAACCCAAATCAGATTCTTGGCACTGACATGACCTCTTCAAATCATTGATACTGGTCCAAGAACAAGAACATTTTGTGGGCCAAAGAGAAAACAAAGTCCCGAGGGGCTTATATTTCTTCTTTCCAAGGGTTAATTTGTAGAGCATAAAGTTGTTCCAAGAGCCATAAGACAAAGTGACAAGTACCTGCAGAGACACACTCTTGTCTAGTCCCTCTCAGGAAGCTGTGGCAAAGCTGCAGGAGAGCCTATCGGCCAGTGCAGTATAAAACCAGCGTGCTTGCAAGTTACCCCTATTGACTGCTCCCAGGAGCCTCTCCTAGGAGGTTTCATCGCTCTGTCCTCACTGCCCCTGAACATCATAGATGGGAGGCTGCCCTTGAATCGAAGTGGCTTCACACAGGTTTCAGTTCTTAGAGACTGCAAGGCCCTTTTCTCCTCTGAGGAGAAGAGCAGGTTCTGCTTCAGGCCATTAGCAAGCTGCTGTCCTACAGCCAGCTACCACTAGATGTCCTCATAGATCCACTTTGCTTTGCCTTCACAATCTACTTAAAATCTTTTCTCTAGTAATGGGGAAGAGCCCTAGATGGCTACTAAGAAAGGAACTCAGCACACACCAATGGAGAGGAGACATGTTTTTACACCCAGGAATAGATGAGAAACTTTTTTATTTTAAATAGATACTGAAATGTTCCATGTACGACTGTGAAACTCAACTTTGTGGGAGTTAAGTCTCTCTCTGATAATATGAATCCTCTAACCCAAATTGACTATAGAAAAGAAAACAGTTACCAAGAAGGTTCTGAGAGTCTAGAATTTATTGAAACTATAATGAAGGGTTAGGAAGCCATAGAGTTGAGGAAGGTGAAGGAGAAGTAATGCCCAAGTTAGAAAGTTTGTAATATGGCACCTACGAGGCTTTATTTTAGAACCCAAGAATAGAATGCCCACATTTTCTAGAACATCTACCACATGGGAGGCAAATCTTCAGGTCTTCGTTGCTGATCTTGACCAAGAATAAAAGTGGACCAGAAGAAATCTCAAAACTATGCATACATCCCTCATGCCTGACGGGTCACTTCATCAGATGGAAGGTCAGAATCGCCTTTCCCTTCTTAGACAGTGGACCTAGAAGTCCATAGGTGACAACACACATGACTGGGGTGGCAGACAAGGAGGCACACTCTTAACTGGTCGTCTTCACCCTAGACGTTGTGGCGCGGAAGGTTCCTCAGTATGTGGGGCTCAGTCATTTTTAACTGTTTGTGTCTTGTCCCTGAGCCTCATGTTGATCACTCTTGGGGTGTGTGTGTGTGTGTGTGTGTGTG
>LOEQ01001448.1:26459-58834 GCA_001685075.1 Bramus lutescens
TATATATGAACTTTCTTTCCCTATAAATGTGTCACATTCTATTACCATGCATGAACCCAAAATGGCAGTATGAAAATGAAAACCAGGGACTGTTGCTAATGAGAAACATAGCATTTCTGAGTTTGATGGGATTTTCTGCTACAGTATTTGATTTAAAAAAAAACAAGTTTTAAAATAATTTGAAACTACAGTGAAACAAACAAAAGCAGAAAAAAACTATCTTCATCCTTCTCTTCTTCGCAAGTAACAAGTCAATATGTCCAGTTAAAGCATTAGGACAGAGAAACCAAGAGACTGATTTTCCAGGTGGTATACCAGATCTGGATACGGTTCGGCTAAGTTTATTTTCATGTCTTCCATTGAAGACTCTCTTCTCCCTTTCTTGACTCAGCCACTGTTGTTGATCAAGGTGGCCTGGACATTGGCAGCACGCCTCGTGACTTCCTCTGACTCAAATGCTATAGCAGATTCTTATTTTTATTTTTTGGTAAAAGCAAAACTCAAGAGAATGATATACTGAAAGTTGAACAGCGCTGGGGTTGCATGTTAATCCAAACAATGGGCTTAGTTAGGATGCTAAAGGACCGTGCACTGGGGATGTGAGCCTACTCACAAGAGTGGAGATGCTGCTGGAGGTCTCGCGTTCACCTTCCCCAGTGCCTGCTCTTCACACTCATAACATTCCCCTTGCTTGACAAGCCCACTGTCATAAAGGTCTTAGAACAGGGCTTGACCCACTTGAGAGATGTAAACCCATTCCTGGTGACTGTAACATTCAAAGAAAGCAAAGCCACAAGCTGTATTTTAAAGTAAGAGGGCAACCATCCTCTACAAAGGAAAATACAGAGGGTTAATGTGACTTCCCACATGGAAGGGGTGGGTGTGGAGATAACACCTGCTTAGCCCAAGTTCCGTGTTTGATGGTTGGAAGATGAGTTCTTCTGGCCTGTGAGAAGAGCATGCTAAGTGACCAACAAGCATGTTTGCCTATTGTAGCAGCAAAATGCAATACAGAAGTCTTCTCTTGTGCTGCAGTATAAATTGGCCAGAAGGGTAAAAGGGAAAGGCATTGAAAAACGATAGGGACATTAACAAGCTTTGCGTGACTGTATTTCAGGTGATTCCTGGATCAGTACCAAACCTTCACACTACGCTAGCCTTAAAAAAAACATTGAGGGTCCCTGAAAATGCCAGGAAGATAGTTCATAAGGCAAATATTTCATGTTATTTTATTATATTTTGGCCAATATTTTCTAAGTAAGGAAAAATATGATTAAGTCACCTAATTGCCTTCTGATTTTCTAGTGGGCAGGAAGAGAGAGGCAGCGCTCACAATAAATACACCCATGAGTAGCTAAAAGCCTTCCAGAGACTAACATTTCATATTGCTCTAGGTGATTGTTTTTATTTGTGAACTTCCTTTAATGTCAAATATGCAGCGTTAGCCTTGAGTAGCGGCATTTCTTATATGGACAGATTTGGATATTTGTTCTGTCAAGAGTAAATTTAAATTCTTGTAGCTATCATGTAAACTCACTCCTGGGAAGTTCAGCAAAAGCGTCATCAGGTCTGATATTAACATGTAATCGTTTCACATTTAATTTGATGGAAGCTTGTCCCAGGTTCTGCTTAATGCCCAGAAATGGATGAAAATGAGAAAGCCTATATATTAGATATATTTACATCCTGCAAAAACCATTTATTGTACTAAATAAGCAATTCATTTAACCGATTGGCTGTGCGTCTCTTTTGCCCTCCTGCATTAATTGTGCCAGGGGAGAATGGTGGTTCATTTTTGCTGTCTATAATTTATTCTTTTTTTTTTCATCTAAGAACCAGGATGTGTTCAGCCATGCCTTCTTCCTGTGGTCACCGCTCCATCGAGGGGACAAAAAATAATATGCAACAGCCTTGGGGGACAATAAAGGAAATTTATATTTTCACTTTTTTTTATGTACAACCAAACTGTCACCAACAATCACTGCATTTTTTTCTGGGTCAAGACTGTTAATGTGAACTAAGACCTGTGTTCAATTCTCCAGTGCCCTTCCAGCTGCCTTGCTGTATGTGACCTTGCCATTAACTGCCGCTCTTCCTCTCCTCCCATCCAACCACATGGTTATAGCCAAGATGTCCATCTACAAGAGAATGAGACAAGCATGTTGTTTTGATTGCGGACGTTCTGAGCGTGACTGCTCATGCATGTCAGGCCGTGTGCGTGGTAACGTGGACACCCTTGAGAGAGCCTTCCCGCTTTCTTCTGTCTCTGTTAATGATTGCTCCGCCAGTTTCCGTGCCTGTAAGTTTAACCTCAACACCACAGTTCCCTGTCTGTGCTCGTCTGTGATATCAGCCTTGTCTTGTGTTGTGCCCTGTGGTCCTGTGAGTCCACTGAGTTTGTGTTGCTTTCCTAATGTGGTCTTGTGTGTGATGATATGTTGCCTGTGTCTCAGTGTATATGATGATAGGGCTTTCCTTTATGACCTTTTCTGTGCTTCTTGTGATCGTGAACAAGACTGGCATTTGACAGCCTGCTGATAGCCTTCCTCTCTCTTGTCTCAATAAGAGAAAAGGAAAGTGACAGGATAGCAATCACTATTTTAATAGAGGATTTGTGAAAATGTGGGTCTTCAGATTTTAGAGGTGACTATTAAGTGGGAATAGATCAAAAGGACAGAGGAGAAGGAACAGGGAGAAAAAACTTTCTAGCATTTCAAAATACAGAAGCTACAACAGCATCTGGATGCAGATATTTGCCCATATATATGTTCATGTATATATGTAAATATATATGCATATACACACAGTTTTGTTCTGTGTACTTGTTACCAGAGTCTCATTCCTCCGTACCTGATGCTATCCTCAGTTCTTGAAGAGAATATTTATTTTTGAATCTGTCCCCCTCCATACACTGGCAGTTTCTAGTGCTTCCGTTCAAACAGTTGACTCTTTCGAAGGAGGCTTCAGAGACATTCATTAACATCTTAGATTTTCCCAGCAATTTAGTCCCACTCAGCCAAGGTATTGTGTAGCAATCATGAATCTAAATAAGAAAGATTTAAATCCTGAATCTCCGGGATTTTCCTTGCTTAATAGCTCAGATCTTTGTCACTGCCAAACTTGTCCCCTTGAGAGAAGCTGTAGCCATCACCCAGTTGACAGCTGCTGAGTCTGATGAACCAAATTCCCTAGTCACCCTCCACTGTGCTTTCATTGGTGCAGAATGTGTTGGTTTGAAATGCTATGGGTGTACATCCTTGTCCACTGGCAGAAGAGCTTGAGTTCTGCATGAAGACTTGGATGCTCTTGAGATATGACCATGACCGTGAGTTCTTCCTTTGGTAGTAGAGGAAGTGGGAGGCAGTGGTTCTCTCTGTGCTTTACCCATCACTCCTTAAAGAAGCCAACACACTCTTGGTGCTGCATTGACATCTTACCCACTATCTCTTCTAAATAATCAAAATCGGTTGAACTTTTCTATTCCTTGTGGACGTTCACACCCACCACAAGGAAGAAGGGAAACATTTAGTTTTTGAACATTTGATCCCATGGTAAATACACATGAATGAATCATCATTGTCTGTGTTGAAGATAGTCCCTACACAGTACACTCGTGAATATCTAGCGAGAGAGAGCCACAACTTTACTGTATAGAGAGGGTGCTAAGTCATGCCAGGTGCTGATGTTCAAAGCTGTGCTTCACATTTGAAGTCTGTAAGCCTTGTGTTGAGCTATGTATTGAAGGCATTCAGAAGCCTGATCTGAGACCAGTGAGCCAGGAGTGCTGAAGGACCAGACTGATTTAAAAGTTATACTTAACGGGGTTTTATTTAGAGGCATTATAGACTCTACCAAGCACTTTGAATTGAATTTTTTTTGCTTTGTTTTTTATTTTGTTCTCGTGGATGATCAGTACAAGTCCATATGTCTTTATTTTGCCTGAAAGAATTATTTCTCATTCATATAGTATGTAGCCTAAGTAACCCAGGTCACAACTGCATAAAGAATTTGTCTGTGATGTGTACCAGGTCATCATATTCAAAGAGAAGCTGGTTAGGAAGACAATGGAGTAAGCCATGGTGGCACCACTGGCCAGATCCCTTTGATTGGCAGGGGTAGATGTTATTGCCAACAGTCTTCAACCTAAGGCACAATTTCTTCTTTTCTCAAAACCACCACACTCCAAAACCTCTGCCACAGATTTGGTGGAAAAACGCCTGAAGAGCCAGTTTGGCTCTGGGCTAGGGTCCTGTGGTCATGTCTTGGCACACTGGCCCTCTGCTCCAATCACAGTAAAAACTATGTCCCCATGTGAGGCTCATGGTGTCCATTGTGTGCAATTTCCATTTTATTTGAGAAAAACCATAATTGGAGGGATTTCTCAGCTCTGCAATTCAATCCTGGCATCAGTGGAGGCCGAGGGAAGAAAATCTTGGGTAAGAATGTCCCATCCTCTGAGAACTACCCTGTTCATAATATTGTCATCTGTCTGCCCCTCCATCGCCAGCCCCCACTGTGAAGGACAGCAGGCTTCAGGCCTTGAGTGGTATTGACAGCTCTGGGGGTGGCTTGCCGGCTCTGTTTCGTCATCCTCACTTCATCACACAAAGGAGGATTTCATCCATCCCTGTGTGAGACCACTCACCTTTGCCCACTAATAATAAGCTAGAAAAATCCATTCCAAGTTGAACTCTTTTATAAGCCTATGTCAGGCATTCTCCTCCAATTAAAAAAAAAGGAGAACAAAAACACAAAACACATAAAATAAAAAAAAACCCTTCCGTCTCTGCTGAACCCCTGGCAGTGTGCCACAGAAATCCGGGCGCCCCACGCGGGTGGTGGGTTGGGTAGTGCCCCTTGACAGAGTGAATTGACTCTAAGAGCAGTGGTGAGAGTGGGCTTTTCATTAAATATGAGCAGACGTGAAACGGAGAGGGTTTGACAATTAGAAATGGCAGGAGAAGGGCCCTGGAATCAAAGTGAGGTCAGATGAGCAGGTCAGATTACTTCTCTTACATTCTTTAGTTGTTCTGAAGATCATTTTGAATTAGTGTCAGCAGAACCATGATGGATTTTGCCCTTTGTCTTTTATACCGGGGCTGTATTGTTTCCCAAGACACTCATTAAAGGTCATTACACTATTACAGGCTTGCTTTGGTCGCTGGTTTCCAGTTGAGCCAGTAGTACTTAGAAGACTGCCTAATTCGTTCCTCTCTTGCCTTGTCTTTCCTTCCCTCTGTGCTTTTTTTTCCCCTTATAATCGAAAGGATTTCTGTTTTTTTTTTTTAAGAGACTTTAAATTGAAACACAAAGCCCCATTACATGTTTTCTGAAGTGGGAAGGGAAGTAGCTTGTTCTCAGAGGTGGTAATATATTAAAAGTGTTCGGAGGGTTTTAAAGACCTCTCTTCTAACTGCTGCTTGACACACCTCTCCTTGGAGGCGTGGCCCATGATCAGTCCTTGTTAAGACTGGTGCAAGGAGGCCATTTGTCTTCTATTGTACTCACAAAGAGATGGGAGACCAAACCTATACAAAGACCTTCAGAGGGGAAGGACTGATTTTAAAAAGATTTGTGATTTTAAGTGCCGTGAGCCTGAAGAGAGAGCTCAGTTGGATCCACTGTGCAAGCATAAGAATCTGAGTCTGGATCCCCCAAACCCATGTAAAAAGCCAAGAAGAATGGTTCATGTCTGTAACTCCGCCACTTGCTGGATGGGTAATGGGCAGATTCCTGAATCTCATTTGTCATTCCACCTAACCAAATTGATTATCTTTAGATTTAATAAGAGACTCTGTCTCATTCAGGCACAGCACACCCCATACACACATACCACCTACTCACACGCCCAGCCCACTAAAAAAATCTAGAAATGAATAGTGACCATAGAGGATGCATATATTGAATTGTTCAATATTTACCTCTAGACTGTTCATTATTCATATCTAAGATGGGACTTGACACTAAAATCTAGAATTGGTGTTCAGTATTAAAATCTAGAATCACAACATCATTTTCTGATTCTGTAGATCTTATTTCTACTTCAGATGGTTTCTGGCACTGTGTTACTTCCCTTCAAAGACACCAAGATGCTCTGCATCTGACATCTTTACAAGTCTCTGATCTAGTACAGAAAAAAGAGCTGTCTCACGACACAAACACTCCCACACATCAATATAGATGGAGGTCCTAACCAGCTCTGCTCTTTCCAGGAGAGCTTTTTGAAGTGGACATTTTTTCTCTGGAAGTTTTATTCTTGAGTCCAGTCTTTCCTGGTGTCTAGTTGCTAAGTGTAATAGAAAGGGACAATTAATATTATGGCATAGTGACAATGAAAGGCCCTGTTGATTCGGACCTGCCTAGACCTGCCTGATGTCATTCTGTTGATAGTCCATCAGTAACACTGGTGTAAGCAAGTGAATTGAGTGGGGGAGAAGAGCAGGCCTTTGGGTTTGTACTGGGAACTAGTGTTAGCTCAGGCACACCTGAGCTCCCCCATGCCACCTTCGATCCACCAGTACTTTTCCTGCATAGTTCCATGGAGCCTTCAGCAAACTACTGAAGCTAATTTTCAATTGTGCATGGCTTTTACTTCTTGTATTCCTATATCACAGATGAGGTGTTCAGCTCAGATGATTAAGCTGAGAGGACAAGTCCAATATGATTAGATGAAAAGGAGACACACCAAAATCAGTTTAGAGTAACCTTGAGTCTTGTCGGATAATAAATAAACCCCAGCTTATTCTCAGTGGTCTTTGGATTGCACAGGCAGAGAATTAACATTGCCAACTGAACTGAAATCATTTCAGTGAACTAATGGCATTTTGAAGAACATAAAAACAGATACGAGGGCAGGAGGCAGAAACAGCTTTAAAATCCATCTCAGGACACACCTATGCCAACCGTCTCCAGAGCTCTGGAGGAGACACCAGGTTTAGCAAGTTACATTTAAATATCACCAGTCTGTAATCATATCACCCCCCCTTGACAGATAGTTTGGAGGCGCTTCATACAAGCCCCACCTCCCCTGTCTTCAATAGTATGTATTCTACTTCTGGGAACCAGTGCCACATTGTCCTGTCACCAGTGAAGAAAATGGGAAAAAGAAAGCCGGAGGATACTCAGCACATGTTGAGTTAATTTTAGTGTTTCGTGTGGTTTTAACAAATGTGTAGTGACAAAGAAGCCTTGGATACAATGTGAGTTTTCTGCATGTACATACATAGTGTCAAGACCCCAGAGTCCTTCCTCCTATTTCAGTGAAACTTTTGCTCAGTGCCTCCCCTCTCCCCCCATGCTCCCACGTATCCAAATTCATGCATCTGACGTCTCTGGTGCTTTCCTTTTTCATGCAGCTCATGCTGGATGGTGTTTGTATCCATTCTCACTTTATTTCCCCACCTCCTATCACGCTCATTGATTGCAAATACGAATAGAGCCTTTTAATTCTCTGGCTCCTTAGCCAGCCTTAGCAGTGCATCTTCATTTGTCCATTTGCATTTTATTGTGGGAAGTGAAAATCAGAGGAAGGCAGACAGGACCTGGCTGCCATTTACCCATCAGCTCACGTGAGGAAGATGGATAATGTCCTCAGGAAGAGCCTCTTCAAGCATTCACCCTGTCCCAAGCAAAGGCACTGAAGCCAACACCTCTTGCTTAATTTCTGGCAGGCACACAGGGCAGAGAGTTGACCGGAAAGATGGTTCTCTTCAGGTAATGGAGCACACACAAAGTTGTCAGCTTCTGCAGTCAGTAATGTCTGAGGCAGAAATCAACCTTTGCAAATAACTTCCTTGGAAAAATAACTCCTGACATTGTCTTCAAAGGACACCAAACAAAGCTCATTTTCACCCAGTCTGTGATGCTGATGTTTGCAAGCCCAATGCCAGAAGTCGCTGGTCTGCAGTCAGAGATCATGCTCTGTCTCCTCTCCCCAAGACAAGGTGCTGTTGAATATAACCTGAGGGAAGAAGGAAGGGCTTTTCTCTGTATTTACCCTGTCATTTTGACAAGTCCCTTTCCAGGAGCTCTGGCCCCTTGAAGAGAAATTACAAACTATGTTAGCATGCCATAGGTACACCAGACAGAGGTCCTTGTGCAGAAGGCATGGAAATTCGGTTTGTATTTTTATTTTAGGACAGTGCCTGGCTGTCAGAACACTGGCCTTAACAGCTCTCACCACCAGGCAGCAGGTTCTTTGTCTTACCTCCCAGGTGGAGGAGAGGTGTAGCTAGCTAGCACTCCATTTCCCCTTCTCCTCCACAATTGTGGGTGACAGATGCCAGGGCCAGACTGCTCTTCACTTGAGCCTTCTCGTCAAGGCTCTGCCTTGAGCCCAAATCCTGACCTTTACTCCACGAAATAAACCACTGTTGAACAAGCATAGGTTTGAATTAGAGCGGTCTTGGAGCAAGTGTCAAGTCCATCTCCCTCCTTCTACCTACAGCGGGAGTGTGGATTAGACCAAGTCTGGAGTTTGCAGTGCCTTAGGCTTTATGGGTCTGGGGAGACATAACTTATTAACAAAGAGTTATTAAATTTTTATTAATTTTACAACACAATGTAAATGCCTCCTATGACTCTACATTGTATTCATTATCATTTAAAACGTTAATTAAGTCAAAGCTGCATTTAATTTCTCTCTAAATGGGCCTCTGGGAAGAGGCTTTCAGAAACATCTGTGGGCACATGTAGCTGTGGAACCAGGAATCCCTCAGCCTCCATTCAGGATAGCCCCTTGAGTTGATTGCTATTGCGTGTCTGTGACTAATTTGTTGTGATGTGCTTCAATGTTGTCTCAATTTAGTATCAGACCAACAATGGTGTAAAGCCAGGCAAGAGACACTGTGGGCTGCTGTACAGGCTTCTCGGCATCCTTCCTTTAGATACCATCCATATGGAACCGGCAGTCTATGGGAGCATCTCCGATCTGCATCAGACTGTGAGATTCTCCTTCCTCATATGGTACCAATCATTTTCTCTGTCTAGTTCTTCATCTGAGATAGACATTTGTTAACTGGATTGGTGAAACTAGAACATGGTACTTGTAGAAAAGATGTTGATCTTTAGCATCTTTGATTCCCCACCTAATCCCAGAAGTACAAAGCAGCTGTATGGAAAGCAGTTTTAGGATGATGTAGACAGGTCATGCTAATTGATAAGAAGAGGCATAGTGAGATTTGATGAGAACTTGTTTTCCCAATGTTAACTGACAGTGGTACCATTATCTTTTGTGAGGACAGAACCACAGCTTCACAGATCTTTAATTCTATACACAACTTGTGGACTAGGCTTGTTTATAGCATGATACGAGGACATGGCTACTTGGTTAACTTGGATTAATGTCAGGACTAGACAATTCCATTGCTACATTGCTGTGTTTAAGGTATTCTGCCAGAACAGCATGAACGTACAGGTGTGTATTTTAATTTTAAATACATACGGTCTTTGCTTCCTGCCTTGTAGATGCTACCTTAGTTGACAGGTACTGATTTGCCATTGTCACAGGATAGTCAGCACCTGCTGCTTGCTGCTGTAAACTGAGGCATCCATAGAGCACCTTATTTGTGTAGTTTGAATAATTTGATGAGGAAGCAAGTGGTAAGTAAGCTGGGATTGGAAGCAGATTGGTATGGCCCCATCTTCTCTGGGTAAGTTGAGGCACTTAGATCTGCACTACTGAATATGGTTTGTAGGACTCTACATCTCTCTGGGATGAAAAAGAAATGCAGATGTCAGTGATAAAACTGGAGGTGATGTGGGTAATGTCAGAGTCCCTCACAAAGCGAGTGCTAGCCCCAAGGCTTGGGAATCATGCTGTAGGCTGTGGGGAAAAGAGAAGAGAAGAGAAGAATAGGCCATGGCAGAGGCCAAGCCAAGGGTGCTGTTCTTAATCTGCAATGTAATAGAAAGCAATTGAGATGTCAGATCAGGGAAATGAACCAACAGGGCCTCTCTAGTGGCTTCCATAAAGAGACCAGACATGGCAAGACAACTGAGGAAACCCTCCTAACCAAATAAGGGAAGGGAAAAGCCCAGGAGCTGTGATGAGAGGAGAGAGAGTGAAGGTCCTCCAAGAAGCCTCTGAAAGAGAGGCTTTTGTGGAGCACCAGCAGGGTCCCCCCAGATGAAGGCCATTATCCAAATTCTAGTCTAAGAAGTTGTAGTCTCTTTAAAGACAGCTTAATTAATGGCTCTGGAACAGTTGAATTCCATTAGTTAGTGAAATTTCTTAAGTCTAAGTCTCCCAGGATGAGGAGTACCCATTGGAATTCCTTCTCGAGCTTTTAGGCGGTTTCTTTAGGGGGACTTACTTTCCTTTGGCAGGGACTGCCGACCTACCTGGTCGACTCCTCCTCTTTCCTTATCCAGTACTTCTACTCCCACAAACCAGCTCTTCAGTTGAAGAACCCTGAAGTATGTTGAAGGTGACAGAGGTGGGCAGCTTAAGGGCTGTTGTGATCGTATTGGTTCAGGCAGAGCAGCTGACAAATGGGGCCACCAGCTGCGACACATGACCAACCCCTAAGGGTCCTGGCTTCAGCTGCATTTGGTAGCTTCAATTCCAGATCATGGAAATTGTTTTTGAAAATTTCCTAGTATCTCAAGGAGACAGCGTGTCTCCTTACATCTGCAGAGGGGAAAAACAATGAGCACTTCACATCCTGTTCACTAAAAGTCTACCACTTTTCAACTACTTACCCTGCTGCAGTGGAAATACAAAACACATTTCCTGTGAAGTACTGCCACACAAAATCCTGGGACATCATGTGGCATTTCTAAGCGCCATGGTACAATTTTCTTTTCCATTTTATTTCTTTGTGCATAAGACCTTTCTCTGTGGTCATTGTGTCTCTGTGTGTCCATAACTGTGATGTTTGTGTGCACCATTGACCCCCCAAGAGTAATTAAAACAGCATGGGAAAGTACTTGTGCCCTGGGTTTCCCCACAGTGGTAGGCTGTGCATGCTAAGCGTGCCAACTTCTGGAAGTGGAATGTGGCCGGATGCACTCAACCAGCTAGCCACATGCTAGCGTCCTGTTTAGGGTTTTGCCTCTAACCAATATGCTGAGCCAGGCAGTCCTTCATTTGCTACAAGACATCTGCTTTTCCAGCCACCCTATCCTCCACACACAACCTACAAAGATGGGCAGAACTAAGCTGGCCATTTTTAAATTTTGTATGCCTAGACAGTGCCAGTTTTGAAGGGAGATTGCTATATGTGCACAGAAAGTCCTGTTCTGAGAAAACAGTTTTCTTCTGACCAGTTTAGATGGACTGAGCTAAACCAAAGTTGGCCTGACCCCACTCCACCTACTTACTTACCTACCTGCCATTCTTCCTTCCTTCCTTCTTTCCCCTTTTCCTCTTCTTCTGCTTCTTCTTTGATCATCAGTATCACCATTTGATCATGATTGGTAGGTGTACTTCTCTCAAGTTCAAGAACAACAGTACAAAAAAACTCCCCTGGGCTCTTCTAGTCAACTAGAAAGGACCTGTCGTAGTCCCTTCAAACAAACAAACAGAAGGATCAATGCTACACACAAAACAGATGCCAAGCATTCTGTAGGCATCAATGGAGATGCTATGCAAACTCAAAGTGAATTCTCTTAGGGTCCATCTCAGTATTGATCACTGTCATTGACTTTTAAACGAAGTGAGAAGAGTCCAGCTCCAGAGCTAGAACCATACTGGCTGTGTAGATGAGGACTGAGTGGCTAGAGCTGTGCCAGATGTGTAGGCAGCAACAGGGGCATCTGTAGACTGAGGCACATGTCTTCTGGGAACAGAGCTGACTCCTTATAGTACTGTGCTCTTTGTTTTGACAGTAATAGCTCTCTGGGCTGGAGTTTGTTGGATCTCACTCATTCAAGGATGAATCTAGGGGCTGCCTTCTTTCCCTCCACAGTCAGAAACATAACACGCGGCCATCACTAACTTGGCATCCTGTACTAACAGGAACACTTGAGGGGAAAATGGCCTGAAGAATTCCTGTTCAGTAAATAGTTGATGAGGAAAAGAACTAATAAATGGAAGGATTCTCCATTGAAGAAGTAAATGACATGCAGAACAGGCTTGCCCCAGATTCATGAAGTTCTCCTAAAGCTTTCTACACAGATTACCAGAGAGCATGCCCATGTACATATACAAGTTGGAATGTCCAAGGAATTTAAGAGGAGAAAGGGAGAAAGGAACAGGGAATAACTTGAAAGTTATCAACTTGTGGGTATAGCCAGCATTCTTTGTGAAGAAGATGCAGTCACTTCTTTTTAAATTAAGAGAGGTGAGGATTCTCCCATGTATAGAACGTTCTAGAAGATCAGAGACTTACATCATTTTACTAGTTCCAGCGGATCTGAATATTTTTCGTTAGAGTCAGGGTGAACAAAATGAAGCAACAGATAAGGCCAGCATAAGGACAGGAGCTCACTGGAGAGCAGTGTCATGATCTGCACACAGCTGCATGTAACTGCTCAAGGGAAGAAGCATTTAAGGATGCTAATGAGTCCAGAGGAGGTAGGTGGAGCTAATTCACCATCAGCTTTTAGGAGAAACTTTTTCCCAGTCTATGGACTTCAAAGGCCAGGTGCTTATATCTACTTCCTATTAGAGCTGTTATTTGGGTTATTCTACTCAAGACAAGGAAGGGACCCTGAGCTGCCTAACCTAGTCTTAGAGCTCCAACTGCACTTACTTCTAGCGGCTGAGCTGCTCTCCATATTTGATCATTTGAGATGGTCATTCCTTCAGGGCAGAAAAACATATGCTGTTGCACAGGCCATGATGCTCATGGAACTGCATAGATTCTTCAAAGCTAGCACTATGAACAGATATTACTGCAAAAGGGCGTATGGTGACCTGCCATGAAGACACAAGAGGTGGAAATTAAGCTATGAAGGATTCTAGAATACACACAGGGACAAAGGAGTTCTAATAATAGTGAGTGTCTTGTAGACAGACATTGTTTATATTTTCCCCTGTCTGTATAAGAGGAGAATCCAGGGCCTCTTTACCATGCAGTGAGATAACTACCTCACTGGCAACAGAAATCTGAAAAACCAGGGGCACTTTAGAGCAGGGGAAGGTAGATGAGAGATACAATCTGTGGGGTTTTGTGGGTTGGGAGGAACTGGAAGTAAGTCCCATCGTGGTTCTGTTTTGATGTGGTCATCAGGTGGACACTTAGAGGATACTGGTTGCTGCAGTAAGAACAATGCTTTATAAGAGTATGAAACTTCATACTTCTCAGGACACTGATATTTTATCCGGGCAGCTTCAGAATCGACATCATCCATTTCTACCCAGAGTCTCTAATAGTTTCCAGAATGTCTTTATTCCTCTCTTCCCCATCTGTATGATGAAGTTAATAATAGGACCTATCTCAGAAGGGTTGTAAGAAAATTCTTTCTCCCTCCCTCCTTCTCTCTCTCTCTCTCTCTCTCTCTCTCTATCTCTCTCTCCCTCTCTCTCTCTCTCTCACACACACACACATACACACAACCTTTGTTATATGACTGCCTTGCACATGTTGAGTGTTATGATCTATTATTGTTATTATCAACCTTCATTAACACATGAAAAGATGAACCTGACCCAGATCACATAGCGAGCGAGTAGATCCTAGATCGAAAGAACACCATCCTTCATGATTTTGATAGGAATAATGATAAGTAGCCACTTTGACTATAGCTAATGCGTTTCTGTTCACATGATGGAGTCTTGTCCAGCAGCCTTATGAAAGGACAAATCAATTACTAGCAGAGACAGCCCATGGATGGGGCCTGAGAGTTGAAAAGCTTAGCATGACAGGCTATAAAATTAAAATAGGATCAATTTACTTAATTTCCAGATCAAGGAATTGTAGTCTCAATGGAAATAAGCTAACATAAGCTGTAAGAGGCAGCTAAAGTCTCCCTAGGAAGTTGCTTTCCATCTTTAATACTTGAAAGAAATTTTGGCAAATTTATGTAAAATAAGGGAATTGAAAGATGCTCTCTCTAAGGTCCCTTGAAAGCCTGAAACTCTGATTCTTTTTATTTTTCTCATTTAAATAGAACTGATATTCTTGGCTTTGTTTTTTTAATTTCAACTCTTGCCAGCATAAATCTTTCTAAAGTGCTGAAGTCTGCTTACCAGTGTCCTAATAAATCCTCCAAGGAGAAAGGGATGAAATTATTTGAGTATACAAAGATTGCACCTTATCGATGTTGTTCTTGGGCTCTGAGTCCTCAGTCTCTGGAGGGGTGGGGAGGTGGTACTGGGCTGGAGCTGGAGATTGAGCAGGGAAGACTGCTCTTTGTGATGAGCTCATTCTAAAATTCTCTCTTTTTCCTTTTGAGGAATACTTGGCAGAGAAAGTCCCCCCCCCACAGCATGTGTTCTTTGAGTCCCAGTGACTTGAAGATTATCAATAGTTGCACCACACAAATGGTACCAACCTTTACATAATGAATGCCAGCCACCAACTATCCCAAAGGTCCTCCCAGCCATGCTTGCTGTGCATTATTTTGTTTCTTCCCAGTGTTCAGGGATATAACTTGTGGAAGTGTGAGGGGGCAAAACAAGGACACACATTTTCCAACCAAAAGTATTGTCTAGGCTGGAGGGTATGTGTGACAAGTACATTCTTAGCCCTGCCACTGGGATTCTGACAGGGAATGGTAAGGCACTTGAATGTTCAAAAAAGCTTGACTCTGGGTCTCCTCATTTTGGTTATACTGGAGCCCTGGCTCTGTGGTTTTTCCTTCTCTAAGGTGGGCCTGGAGAATCAGTGTATTCTTGGAAGATGAGTGGAAGGCTGGAAAGCAAACCAGAGGTGAACAGAAAGGGCAGGGCATATCTTTGCTTTCAGAGTCTAAGTTCGTTTTCATGATGTTTCTTGACTTCCACGCAATTGTATTAACAGTTGCTATAGAGGCTTCATGCCACTACCTTCCTGTTACTTGCTCTGAGTGTCTAGCTTTGCCCCTTGGTGAATTTCTTGGTAGGGACATTAGTTCTATGAGCCAGCCAAGCTAAAGCCAGGCTGCTTCTCTGTGTCGTATTACTGTTCCCTTTGCGTAGCTCTGACAGGAGGACAGGACTGGTAGTTGAGTGACTATCTGTGTATGCGCTGAAACTATAAATCCACACACTGTCTTGCCCACTCATCTATTCTATTAGTAGCTGATTTAACCTCTGGGCCATATTTCAAAACTATCACCATTGTTAGGGGATAATGACAGCTAACAACTTGAGGGACTCAGCCTTATTTTCTTGATCTAACACTATTTTCTTCCAAGTAGTCTCCTCCCCAGTATTATACTATACTGGGCATAGTATAAGATAGTATTGTGTTTGTTAATTTACTATATTTGCTGAGCATGGAATTGAACCCAAGGACTAAATTATGTTGCACAGGTGTTCTAGCCACGAGCTAAATACTTATCCCTTAGTTATATTATTTTAAATTGTAAACTCATCATTACTGTCATCTCATTTTAAAGACAGAGAAGATGAACTTTTAGTTTATTCTTTCAGGTGCTAAAACTCACTATGTAGCGCAGACTTGTACTCTTAAGCCCCCCCCCCGTTCCACTTTGGCCTTCTGGGTGCTGGGGGTTATAGGTCCGAGTCACCACACCCAGCTGAAAGATCTTTTGATGGCTTTCTTGATAACCATTAATCTAACCTGTCGCGTTAGGATGATATCTAGCTTTCCCTCCTGGCATTGAGACTCCTTCCTAGCTTGGTCTCATACGAGTTTTCACATAGGTCTCCTCTAGATATCCTGCAGAGCAGCCCTTCTGCCTTTCACATTGCTGTAGTATTTCCCCATGCCTTATCCTTTCCCTGGCCTCTTCAAAGTAATGAAATCTCCCCTGTCAGTAAACTGAGGCTCACAGGCCGCGTCTGGCCCTCAGCCTGCTTTCTTAACTAAGTGAAGCTCGACTGTGACACAGTCACACTCATTCATTTGCCTATTGTCCCTAGCTACATTTGGGGTTCACAGCAAAACAGAGGCGTTCTAACAGAGAGATTTGGCTCCTAAAAACCAAAATGTTCACCTCCTAACTTGTTCAGGGGAATATTTGCAGATTCTGCTTTTACAGTTCAGGTTTCAGGTAGTGCAAACTCTGGGAAGCCAACTTGGCTGACGATGTTCAAACCAAAAAGTCAGAATCACGGAAGACTTCTCTGGATGCCAGATAACCATGAGGGTAGCTTCCATGAAGAGTTTTTATAGAAGCAAATAGTACCAACACATGGTCCTTGAAATCTGGGCCTACTGCATGCGTACAGTAGCAAAGAACATAGTAGGGATTTAACAGACATGTTGGGACTGACATGGAAACTGTCCAGAATGTGTTTCGTGGTTTATTGAACATATGTTTTTTCATGTTTCCTTGTATTGTCTTGAACAAGGTATTTGTGCCTGAGTAGCTAGTTCCTGAGACTGCAGGAAAACTCTTAGATCATTCTAGAACTGATTTCAGCTTTTTGTGAAGGAGATGCATTCTTTGATTCCCTCTGCTGGCAGTCACATGGTATTTGAATTCTGCTTGACCGGGCGACGATGCTGCTGCCTGCTGTCCTAGTGTCATTGGATTGATTACCTGTGTCTTTGTCAGAAGAATTGTATATTGGAAAGGCAAGGTTTCACTACTTCCTTGATGCTGTTGCTCTGAGGTCCTTTGAATCCAGACTTTAGTTTTCTAACCAAAACATGCTGTTTGTATCTACCTATTATTTCTTGTGGATTTTGAACTTACCCACTTTCTCCTAAGGAAGGGCTTGCACCTGGAGTCACCCAGGCCCCAACCTGTTACCATGACTCTACCTTATTGACTCAACATGCTGGCCAAGCAGAGTCAACTCACAGCTTAAATCTTGAGAGCTCAGGACCGCACCAGAATCTCCCAGGTCTTCCTCCTTGGCCGAGAACTCGCCTGAAAACCCTGTATCTCTAGGGCATGTGGTAGACAAATGCTGCCCTTTGCCTGGGTTTATGATCTTCCTGGCCAAATTCCCTGTGTCGCTGGTGGGAGTGGCTGCATGCTCAGTACCTGTGTGCCTGGCTGGAAGAGACAAATGTGAGGAGATCTCACACAGCTGTTCTCTTGTTCTTAGAAACAGCCTTACGGCTGTTGCCTGAGCGATTTTGTTGTTGTTAGAGATTAAATCTCAATAACATTTAAAATTAGAGTATGTTTCACTCAGAATTCCCCCCCTTCCCTGCTCCCTCCCCTAAAGCCCACATCATTATCACGTGATAGCTTGGCTGCAGATCAGATCAGGGTGACATAGGAATTGTCATTTTTCATTTCCTGGGCCCCTTTGATCCCATTTGGGGTTTATTTTTCCAAGTGAAAATACAAATCCCATTGCATTCTTCGGTCCTTTAGACTCTTTCGTTATTCTTATTCCACCCACCACCCTGTCAGAGATCTAATCAGAGTCTTAAGTAGTGTGGCCATTAGTTATCACCACCAGATTCACAGCCTGCACTTTAGCTCTCTTATTACAGAACACCAGCCTTCCCTGATGCATAGATCGCTGGCAGTGGAGCTACCGTTCGCATCTCGTGGGTACTTGGGTGTTAATTTATTTCACAGTTTCCTTTGCGGATATAATCAGACACACTATCACATTCCTGTTTCTTCTCTTTATTGTGTTCCTTTGCTATCTCACCTGTGTGATCTTTTTTCCCCCTGAAAAATGACAGGTAGTGTTTCTTTGCCCATAGTATCAGTGACATATAGTCTTCACAACTTCCTTATTGCCATGTAAAATAATTGAACATCTTAGAGATGTAATCTTCAGCATTTATAACTCAGGCTTTGCTATATGAACAAATTTTCTAAATGGCATTGTGGCCGAGGCACCTGTTCTCTAACAGGGGCGAATGTTCCTTCTTTCTCAATTGTAAATAACAGAGAGGGTCTTGATTAATAAGGGGAATGCCTTGTCCCTGATTCCTTCATTTGTTGAAATGCGTGAGCATGGGTCTCGTGTTAAGAGATAATGTTGTATTAATAACACTGTTAGAACAAAAAGGAACTCTTTCTGTAGATGTATTTGGGTATTTACTGGGTGACTTACAGTTCTTTGGATATTAGAATTTGTTTGTCAACAATTAGCACGCTGGGTTTTTATATAACCCATACTTCAGGTAATAGAAGATTATTAAACTTCAACCAGTGTGTTAGAAATCTGCCGATGGGCAATAAAATTCTTAACATATAACAGCAGTGGAGAAATCCAGCTGTACAGCTGTACATTTTTTATGCTGAGATTGTGAGACAGATGGCTGCAAACCAGAGGCGCTTGTAATGCAGTGTGAGCAGAAGGTGGCGCTGCCTCCTTATGAATGAAACCCTCCCCTGATGGCATCAAAGTATTTATTCTCCTGCTTCATTCACTTCCTGCTTTTTCTTTCTTTTGATTCTCTCCTTTATGTCTCTAAGATGAGTATCTGAAATGCTTTGCAAGAGATATGCCTCCATTAAGAAAACATCTCTCAACTTACAATATTTCTTTTAAATCCAATTTGCCAGATGTGATGCTCTCTTGGAGAGAGTTCCAGTTAAATAAACATTCACTATAGTTTAAAAGATAAAGACACCAAAGCAAGATTCCCCCTCAGATTGTCTGACCTCCACATCTCACTGTTGTTCTGTGGAAGGACTGTAGGTTTAATCTAGTGACTTATACAGATTAATCCCCACAGTCCACATCAAGGCTGTGGGGGGGAGTGTTTATAAATTTAGTCAATGTACTAGATTAATATTCTATTAAAAATAATTCTAACTTGATACTCATTCTCCAGGAATTACCAGTTTAGAATCCGTGTTCTCCATCGGATTTTGTTTTTCTCTCTGGGGCCAGAACTAAATCCTGACAAATAGAAAAAGGGTTTATTTTAATGTCTTGTTTTCAATTTTAGTAAAATTTATAGGAAACTTGATTAGTTTTTCAACCTAGACTTTATCAGTAAGTCAAATATGACTAATAAAATAAATAATAAATAAGTAATTTTTAAAAACAGCCCTAAAGCAACAACATTTTAATTCTTTCATTCACATGTGTATCCAGTTTTTGAATGTGTTCTTCAAACCATAGCTACATCTTAAAAGACAAACAAACAACCCCCCAAACCAAAAACAAAACCCTAAAACTTGTGCATAAATAAAGACCTTTTAGGAGGTAGGCACTTTATTAAGGCTGTGGAAAGGGAACATTTAAAATGTTTGCTAGAATGACTAACTTACCTATTTTCTCCATTATTCTACCTGTTAGGAACCTGGCAGACATATACTTTGCTTATTTTGTAAATGAATAATTTTAAATCATTCATTTGGAATGTCCATTAGTATTTCTGTTTTGAGTTTTTTAAACTTTCAGGCTTGAGGGCCAGGGATGCTAGCAAGTGCTGTATGGTCTTCTTCAACTTGCCCATGTGGTTTTGACAGAGACCATCATAAAATGTTATTGATCAGACCAAACCACACAGCAGAAGGCTGGGGAAGCAGTTCCCTGTCCATGATTCTACGATTCTACTTTCAAGAACTGGTTTTGTTGCCAATGAGTTTTGAAGAAACAATTGCCATTAGTTTTCAGTAAATGCTGGTCCCTGTTGGCCTCCCTTCCAAACCTCTGCCCTGATGACAGGATCAACTAAACTAGCTCAGAGTCAAGGTTCATGTAACCCAAAGATCCTTCTCCAAGGGGGTCCGATATCCTTATCTTGTTGTCAGTTTCCCCCATCCAGATAAAATGAAATGTCCATTGTGGACTCAGACTTCGGCATTCCGGCCACGTACATTTGGGTCTGTCTTCTCTTGTATGCTTGGAACTCTGCCTCCCAGCCACATGCATTTGTGTATATCTTATCTTGGACCCTTCGAACTCCGTATTGCAGCCACATGCATTTGGGTCTGTCTTATCTCAGACCCTTGGAACTTCAAAGCAGCTGAAAGGAAAGTGGGCTGAGCCAGACAGGAGTAACAGGTTTTTTTTTTAATTTATTTATTTATTATGTATACAATATTCTGTCTGTGTGTATGTCTGAAGGCCAAAAGAGGACCAGACCTCGTTACAGATGGTTGTTAGCCACGATGTGGTTGCTGGGAATTGAACTCAGGATCTTTGGAAGAGCAGGCAAGGCTCTTAACCGCTGAGCCATCTCTCCAGCCCCAGCCAGATAAGTGTCCATAGATTTCTCTAGTGTACTTACTTTCCACTCATTTTCGGTTTGAGCAGTTAGGATCAAGGAAAGGAAGTTTTAAGATGATCTGAGGTGCCCAGATATTGTGTAAGTCTGTATGTAGGGCTGCGGATTTACTGTAGTGTATTTGTGTCTCAGGTGCCGTGTGCCCAGGTACCCTGGTTGCTCTGCTCACACTGATTTTCTTAGAGTCCTTACATTAGTATGTTCCATCCCATTGCTTTTCTCGAATTGTTGCCTCTGCCCAGCTTGCTCTCCCCATACATTATTGCCACACTGCACACTTATTCCATGGAACTGTGTGGATCCTCAGGGGCCTGTGTCTCCTCAATCCTGAGTCACGCAGGATAGCAGGCTGGTACTTCCTCCCATCCCATCCTTGTCTCCAATCTTCCTTTCTTTTCCCTGAGTACCCCAATCTATAACACTTGTTGTCTGGGGTTCTTATTGAGGTCTGTTGTGATGCCATCATACATTTTTTATTGCTATTTTTATACAACTCATGTATAAAATTTTTTGGATATAGCTGTCTTGTTTCTCCAGCTAAACTTGTGGTTCTCTTTAAAGATTTTTTTAAAGAAAAGTTCAAGAAAAAACAATACCCTGAGGCTTTGTTTGCTTTCATCATTATTTTGTCACTTTATTTATTTATTCAGGCAGTGCTTGGGGTTGAACCTAGGAACTTGTGCTTGCTAGATAGCTGTTCTACCCTTGAACTAGATTGTCAGCCCAGTGTTCCTAGGGTTTTGGTTCAATAGATAGGCATGAGACTCAAGCATTGGTATTCTACAAACTTCCCTGGTTCCTTTCCTTGGAAGCCAGGGCTCTTTAATTACCAAGGAAAATCAGATTATCCTTGGCACAACAGTCTTTTATTTCCCTCTTCAGTAACCTTCTCAGTGGAGTCTGGTAGGAAGTGTTGGAGAGTTGTTTGTGGCTGACTAGTTATGTGGCCTTTAGTCCACAGCCGGCTCCAGTGATATTTCCTACATAAGAGGAGACAGCGTTCTGCTCAAATCATCACTAAACACATCTGGGAAAGTCTTACATTTAATGAACTGCAATCCCCTAGGAGGAGAAGTGTCTTGCCAATGCCACACGTGAGGTCTAGGCCTTGGAAGAAGAAGCCAGGCTTCCTGACCACCAGACTGTTCATTTCACTCTGCCATGCCAGCTCTAGGCACTAGGATCACTTTCCTAGCAGACCTCACCAGGGGCTCAAGCCTGTGAAAGATTCAGAGATGTGAGTGACATTAGAGGAACTGCAGAGTCTAGTTGGGGAGAAGGACATGTTACAACAGGAAACAAATTGATAATGGGACTAAATAAGGAGATGACAAGTCTAATATGAGAAGGGCCAAGAAAGTCTTAAAGAGCGAGAGACTCTACCTCATCCAGGACTATTTCCTGGAGAGGGCGTGTGCAGCCTATCCCTTGAAGGCAGAGTAGGCCTGGGAGATAGGACGGGAAGGAGCCATCACTTCCCCATCCCATAATTTGCCTGCCCTACCACACCTCCCATAACTTCCCACCTGAAGTCTGTTGCCCCTCCCTGTCAGGCAGCACAAATTTCCTGTGATTTATAGGAACCATGGGGTTCTCCCTGCTTCTGTCTGAGCTTCACTGTCACAGCCTCCTCCACTTGAACCACCTTAAAGCTTTTCAGGCTGACTCTGCTTTATGACACTTGGTAAACCGAATTACTTGGCCTGAGCAGTTCACTAGAGTCCTGCAAACATGGTTCAAAGGTGATGGTTGAATACAACGCAAAGGCTGGGGATGGTACAGAACACCCACCTCATTCTCCCACTTGGACAAAGGACCAGTTGCTGGGGGTGGGGCTGGAGGCAGAAAGAGTGCAAACGCATTTGAAGCCTATTGAAAAGAATGCCCTGCCATTGAAAGACAATAGACTTGCAATGTAGAGAATCCTGTATCAGACTTCCAAGCTATCCCTCAAAGAAAACTCACAGGGAAAGTTTAGTAAGAGCTCATCAAGGGAGCTAGTCCATGCACTTTTTCACTTCCTATCCATTCTCAGGAATCCATAGGACCTAAGTTCTTGGTCCATTCGCATTGCATCAGAGAGCCAGTTAGAGTTTTGTAAGCCTCCGATGCATAGGCCTGGACCCAGTAGGGTAGCTTCAGGTCCTTGCTCATAGCTTATTCCCTACTTGCCACACAGCACCAGATGGTAATTTGAGACAGATCATGCCTTAAGAATGCCCTGTCTTGGGGATGTTGCACTTCAAGAAATGCCCATGTGGACTACCTGCCCTGCACTGGGGCCGGCCACTGTATCCTGCAGTGGGGTACTAGTCCAGTTGCTGAACCCTTGCTCCCTGAGAAAGAGACTTTACTAGGATGGACACCTCACTTCCTATAGGATTTTAAAATGTAGTTAGAAATCCTTGGTTTCACGGGTTAAGTTCTGGCTGAACAATTGTCTCTCTACAAAATTCCTACATTAGCCAGGTGGGACAACACAGAATGTTTGTTTCTCATGCTGTCTGTCTCATTGTGACGTCCGCTATTCCAGAATATCTGATCTTTCAAGTTGGCAGCAATAGTTTTTATAATGCTGAGTAACTTCTCTGAGAACAGAACTCCAGAGGGACTCAGAGGGCTGTGGAGACGGCTCAGTGAGTAGAGTTCTTGCTATGCAAGCTTGAGGACCAAAGTTCGGTCCCTCCCACCTACATTAGGAGCCGGGTGTGGCAATGTGTACCCGGCAGATGAGAGAGATGAAGAAAAATATCTGACGTTGACTCCTGGCCTCCACATATGTACATGCACACACACACACACTGAAGGTCAGAGCTGTCACTCAGGCAAGTGACTTAACTCCAAGATCCCCTCTCCTCATGCTCTTCTGATGGGTGGGGTTCTAGTGGCTAATGATCTGAATTACAGTGGACAGATCCAGTCTATGGTTCTGGCTTTGATTTTAGTGTAGTCTTGAATCCAAAGAAGATGGGACTAGAACACCCCTGAAGCCCTTCGAGCCCCGCTTCTGCACCCTACACCTTGTCCTCACAGTGTGCTTGCATTTTACAAATGCTGCACAGGATATATCCTGACCATAAACTATAGTAGAAAATAGATTATGATCTGATTGTTCAGGAGTGTCTTTAGACGGTGACTATGTCTTTAAAAGACATACTAAATGCTGTGTTTAGTGTAAAATCACGATCCCAACTGTTCCTTGCCTCCCAAGGTTAAAAACAGCATATTTCTAACGGGTTCTGTCAGGACATTCTTCATTGGGCACCTGAATTGCATAAAAATCCATGCATTTTCCTTTTCTCTGAGTTTCAGAGAAATATCATTTAACCATCTGGAATACATATTAGGATTCTAGAGGACTCTTGACACAGTGGACTCCATGGCAGATAGGGTATTTATGGATGAGCTGATAGTGGTAATATTAATGATACTTATTTGTATAATATATGGTTTAGGAAACAACTTCATGTAGACACAGTTGGATTCTCGGCTCATCTTTAGAAGGCAGAACCAGTGAGGCAAATACTAATTTTAAAAACAAGAACAGCAAAGTGAAAACAGAAATAAAAGTATGATTGACATCTTCTGCCAGTCATGTTAATGTGAAGCTGTTTAGGGGAGGGGAAAAACAGAAAGAAGGTGAGATACTAGTCAAAATACACAAGCTAATGGGAACTCGCAACCCACAGTGTAAACCAGTGTAGCCGTAACTGGGAGAGTTTGACGTGGGCTTGTGGTGACATCCACTAGAGGCCTGACCCCATCTTTCTTTTCTGTTTCTCACCCTGGGCAGGTGGCAAGTCTCAGGCTTCCAGGCAGCATGATCCTTTCTCCACTCCTTTGGATATCTGACAATTTGTAAATCCAGGAGGAAGCTTGTGTTGCCAGTGCTGTCCTTAGCAATCTCATGCACACAGAAATAACTCACTGGTTAAGTCTTCCCAGTGCCATTCGGTGGGGTGGTAGAAACAGCACCTTGAATGCCCTTGAGAAATGGGCAAGGATGGGCTGTGGAGCATATCTGAAATCTCAGGAGTCAGTAGTACCATCTTTAAATGATCAAAAATGTAGGAAAATCCATGATGAAGAAAATCTCCTCTTTTTAAAGTATGGTCCAGTAAACAAGGATTTAATGCCTGTGTTTAGCTATGGAATCCAACAGGAAAGAGAACAAAAATGGCCAGCAGAAAGCTAGGAGCTTTGCCCACCTATGTGAGCCCTTTCAGCATGTTAAGAACAGTGTCTGGCATCTTAATGGGGATTTTGCTTATGATAAAATGAGCAAGCCCTGGTGTGATCCATGGTAAAAATAAAACCTGCATGATAATAAGCCATGTTGGAAGAGAGTTGCTTCCAGGTACCACACATTCCATTCCATTCTATTGTGTCTTTGTTAACTGTGTGAGCTGAGTATTGTAATCCCCCACACGGCTCAAAAAATACCAGCACTAACCTTAAAATAAATAAATAAGGATGCTCATATATTAAGCACCATTGCTCTGTAGACTCCAGCTGATGATTTTATTAAGGATGTGGCAGGAAGGAGAGAATCAAGGACAATTATAAATTCATAAATACATAATGCATTGGCATGAAATGATTTTAATGGGATGGATGCTGGGCTGTCTGTTTCTTCAAGAAAATAACAGAGATGCTCTGATGAAAGCCCATAATCTGGCCTCTATGAAATACTTGCCAAACTGATGGGGTGCATTTTCTTCTCTGAAACTACCTTTGATAAGAAACACATTACAAACTCATCAGTTTTGCTTCCTGTTAACAAAGAGACAGCAGCCGTCTGGATCATTCTGGATTCGCAGTGAAACTGCCACACCATGTATCCTCCAAGTAACACTATGCCAGTTTGACAAGGGGCAGATGAATCCAGGAGCTACTGTGCAGGGGTTTAAATCTATGCGGCAGCTGACGGTTGAAATAATCATCTGTGGATTGCTCTGAGCTAGCCGGGGAAAGGTTGAAGCTGTATATTTTGAACATATCTACTCTAATGGTTAATCTCTTGTCTTGTACGGACTTTCACAGGGTGGACCAGCAGCACATACTGACAGCTTCAAGGTATTACTCACAGTAGACAGGCTTTCACCTTGACTTTCAGAGTAGCCGGTGGATGAATCTAAGTTAGCTTGACTGGAAAAGGGGGAACTCACCTGACTCAAGTCCTCCAAATATGAAGAAACCAGCAGGGCCCACAGCAAGTTGGGTAATAGGGACATTAGTGTCATTAAATGACCTCTATTTGTCCCCAAGTCTCCGACTGTGTGCTTCAAATAGACCCTGACCCTTACTGTATTGTTTTCTTGCTTGAGCAGGTGGGAAAGGACAGTGTTCCTTGGGTGGACAGGAAGCTGGGCAGATGTGAAGAGGGACTGCTGCAGAGATCAACACAGTCTTTCTGCCAAGGGTCAGTCAGTTAATATCTCAAGCTTTGTAGGCCATATGGCCTTTAATGGTTGATGAAGTTACTCAACACTGTTAGAGAGGAAAAGAAGCTATGGGCAAAAGGTAAACAATGATGGTGGCCCTGGTCACATGCAATTTCATTTAGAGATACTAAAATTTGAATTTTGTTTTGTTTTGTTCTTGAGACTCTCTGTAGGGTCCAGGCTGGCCTTAAACCCTTGATCTTTCTGCTTCAGCCTTTCAAGAGCTAAGATTACAAACCACATACCCTCCTATGGCTAGCTAACATCTTTTTAATATTTTAGGAAACATTATCCGTATAGTATTCTCCCCAAACATTTGACAATTGTGGGCTGTACAAAAACACATGGTAGGCCACTGTTTGTTGATTCTCAACATGAAAGAGGTAAGAAGAAGCCCAGGTTGGTACCAGGAGCTGAGCTGAGCACCAAACCCGAACATCACACACTAGGGCTAAAAGCAAGATTTGAATCCACCTTTGACCTAAAAACCTCTATTTGACTCAAACTGAAAGTGGTCCTCCTGCTCCAGTAGTCTTTCCAGGCTCCACCAGAATCACTCAGGGATGTTCTTGCTTTTCTCGTTTCCATTGTGTGTCCAACTTCATTGTTCCTGTCTGGGTCTTACTGCTGAGAAGCTAATACCCAGTGATCTTCATATGAGGCTTCTTGTATGTGAGGCAACAGAGACAGTCTGTTCCAACAAAATAAGAAAGAAATAAAAGGGCTAAAGGCAACTAGGTCTCTGGAAGGAATTTTCTACTGAATGCTGAACAGGGCAGAGTAATAGGAAAATAATTACAGCAGGGTCAGAGTTCAGGGAACACACAGGAGCAGAGATTCTAGATGTAAGGCTCTTTGAGGAACGCGGCTCTCCTACTGGGATGCAAACAAGACCCAGGGATTGTTTGAGAGATGGGGATGAGGCATGTGGGTACCCTAGGTGTTTACAGTCTAACCAGTTCAATTCTAGGGGACCTTTTGTTTCTATTTATATAAGGAGATTACAGTGAAGGTCACATAGATTCTGTTAACATATTCATATAGTATTTTCCCCCTTTTAGGAGCTGAATTCCTTTATTATTCTATATTGATGGACTCAAACTTACACAATTTAGGTTTCCTAGGCACTAAATAGAGCCAGAAAATACCCTGTGATTAACTTCTACATAACCTATTGTTCCTTAAAGTCTCCCTTCCCATTCTTCTATTAGCACCACAAAAGCCAGAAATGAAAAAGCACCAACAAACCCTCCCTTCTGTGCCCTCCCAGCTCTCCATTGGGCGGGTGTTCTCTGTGCCCATTAGTGCAGGGCAGCCTCCTATTTTCATTTTATATAATGACAGATTCTTTTAATAACCTACACCCTCCGAGTTTTCCAAATAAATCTGCTTCCTATTTTTTCAACTACAGGTTGTGAGATTGCCCAGCTGGGTAATGTACAGGAAGACGTGGCTGTTCAATTTTAGAGAGTTTTGTATGTTTGAGACATCCTTCATCTTTCCATTGCTTGTATATTAATATCTTACATGATCTTTCACAACTACTTTCTTAGATTGATTTTAGTGGGGATCCTGTGACAAGGCAAGCCAGACATTCTCATTCTAAGGATGACGTCTCTGAGTCCCCTATACTCTGATATTGAGCTGGCCACTGCCCTTCTTGGTGTGTGTATCTTAGGGCTTATTGCTCTGCCCCTTTCATGGACTTATGGCAGTTCCTAGCTACAGGCTTCATTCTGTATCAACAATCAAGTGCTAGTTGGGACAGTCATGATACCCAGCCCACACTATGGCTTATCTGTCTGGGATTTATTATCTTTGCTTTTCTCCCATCTCTTAAGGAAACTCCCACACCCAGTTGCCAGACCTAAGAGGCTGCCAGGGTGAAGCATCCTTCTGTCATTTAGGATCCATTTTCCTCTTGGTTCTGCATTATAAGACCCTGAATGTTAGTTAATTCATCCAGACTTTTTGTTAGAGAAATGACAGTTATATTTCAGGGAGTTCCATCAGCCAAGGAGTTCCTGTCCATGGTGCATCTCATTGCAGAATGATGATGTTGCTAGAGATTCCATGGTTTGTTTTGAAGGAGATGCTAGGAGACATACTTGTGTTGCCCTCTACCCCAGCAATCATGTTTTCAGTGTTTATCCTCAGTGTTAGGCAGACAGCAGTTATAGATAGGAAACATGGCCCCTCTGGAAAGTACCTGTGTTCCACTGATATCACAGAGAAATATGACACATCACAGACTCTTTGTATTTGTTATTTTTGCTGAGGGGATGGTGCTGGGGACAAAACCCAGGACATAATCACACATGCTGAGCAAGCACTCTACCTTTGAGCTGTACCCTGAATCCCCAGCAGTACTCTTTCTGAGAAGTGTCTGAGGTGTTGCATTTAGGTTTAGATCAAGGTAAGCAGTGATGTCAAAACCAAGATGGCCAATCAGGCTGATGGTCTGGGAAGAGACGCAGCAGTATAGCAATGAAGGATAAAGACTTGAAATGTAAAGAGCGCTGAACAGGACTCTCTCCAGCTAGTAGCTAGTAGGCCTGATCCTGCTGTGTGTGTGTCCATGTGTGTTGTGGGTGAGAAGAAGAATTCTTTATATGTCTGGAGATTTCTACTCAAAGAAGATTGTTTTCTGAATTTTCAGATGTCACTCCTCCACCAAGTATTTTTGGAAGTCAATGGAGGAAAAAAGAAAAGACCCTCCTCTTCAGCCATGAGGGAGAAACTTCCATTCTAACACAAAAGGATAGTTGTATTTAATATTAAAACCAGTTGGTAACTTTTGTAATGACCAATTTCACTAGGGATTAATTTCAGTTTTCTTCTCTCCTTATTCCTCGGCAGTCAAGGCTGACGCTAGAGCACGCTATCACAAAGACCTGTTTGTGCACAAGAATGCAACTCCCAATTCTCAACATGTGCCTAAGCCAGGTGACAGAGTGCTGGGCTTTGTCCCAATGTGTAATAATTGCCTGGTGCCCCTCAGACTTTCTCTGTAACATGCTAAGCTCAGTTGAAGAAGAGGAGGACTACCGTGGCTTTCAGCATGCATTAACTTGTTTGGGCCACAAAATTTGAAACAGAAAAGCCATAAAAAATGGATAATCAGTAAAACGACCCCAGTCTCCAACTAGCGGCTTGCGCCCTGACTTCAGTGGGAAGCCCCTTCAGCGTGATCCCTTTGTGTTCAAGCATGCCATTTATTCTGAGTGACTCCAGTGTGAATATGACATTACTAATGATCTGCTAAGTGTGTGCAGATGTGGGTTACTCCAGATGTGGTGATTAATAATGTAATGGAGATAGCTGTTTGACTCATGTTTATGAGTTGTTGCCTTTTATTACTTTTCTGAGTTTATTTGCTTTGAGCTATTTTTTTAACCCCAGCCAACAAACCCACCTTTGAATCTAAGAGCTTCATCCTCCACCCCCTGCTAAATCTCATGAAGAAAACAAGGAAGAGGGAAATGCCCTAGGCTGGAGGGGACTGCTGGATTCATCCCATACAAGTATCAGACTGCTGGGGCAACCTGAAAATCACAGTCACGCCCTTAAGTTTAAGGACCCTTACGAGAGGCATCGGTGAACCCCAACATAATATTTGCAGCTTAGAGAGTAAAACAAAGGCAGGGATTTCTTTCTTTTCTTTTCTTTTTTAATCTAGTAAAGTATGTGATCATTTTGAAGTAAGGCCAGGCCCCTGGCCAATGTTTCTGGAAGATGTTGCTTTGCTCTTGCTTAAAAACAGAATGCTGATGAAAAGTGGAATGAAATGTTGTTACAGATGTTCAGCTCTGCGTTAAGGCTGTTGGAATTACCGCCACATCTTAAATCAATTCCCAGAGCATTGTCTGGAGGTTATGTCACTGAAATAATGAATCCTCTTTAGTCAAGAAAATGCAAACATGTTAAAACATCATTGTAAGTTTAAATTAAACTCCAGCGCAAACCAGGGGATCTGAAGCCTCATTAGACCAGCCTGACATTTTTCTAACGCTGACTCTTCTCCCCAAACTGTAAAACTGTTAGATTCAGGGCCTATTAGACAAGAGAGCGCTGGGAAGTTACAACAGAACATTAAGTGTTATACTTAGGGATGTGCAAAAACAAGCCCTTGAATTTTATGAGGACTCGGAGACTGGAGAGAGTTTGCCTCCTATAAAAATTCCACATTAGATTCCCAAACTTGTTTGTATTTTGAAGAAGCTGGTAACTCAGGCTTCTTTAAAGGAGCACGTCTTCATGCAGCTCACTCCACACAGAAGCAAGGGAAAATGCTAGGAAGGTATATTGCAATTAGCCAGAAAGCAGGTTAAATGCAAGCCTGTGAGTATGCCTGCCTGCGAGGCAGTGGCTTGCTACTTCGACATGTTTGTCTTTCATGAAAGTGAGTAAATTTCAGTCTCTCCTTTAATCCCATTTTTATTTCTCCCTTGTAGTCATAGAAGCCATGAAACAAGAATCATATCTTAGAGCTCAGCTAGAAAGTTTACTAGATCTGCTTTTTTTCAAATATACAGATATTTGTGCAACCCATAGAAAGGATAATAATTAAATATGTTTTATGTCTTACTTAGTAAGGAGAATTTATCCATGCCTCTCTTCTGAGACCTAAGCCATGTGTAATGTTATCCATTACACAGTATTCATATATTTAAGCTGAGGACATTTTCCATCCCAGCTCTTCAGGGACCAGATTTCCAGGCTCCAAATAAAGCTTTGAACATGGTTCCATTGAAGTGAACAAATCCCAGCTTAAATGCACTATGATTATGATGGATGATCTCTCAGAGTTGCAATGAAAATAAATAGTTGCCTTGAATAGAAGCAGGCGTGACACTCCTTCCACAGTAAGGTGTCTCCCCAGAGCTGGCTAACACATACTAACTTGCAGATCAGATCTCCCATCTGAAGAGCCGTTGCAGCAAACAGCAGAGGCTAGGTAAAAGGAAAAGGGATGCTTAATCAAAGAGGATATTTTCTTAGAGGCCCAGAGCTAATGGGGAAGGAAAAGTTGAGCAAAGAATTCAGCAGAAAAGCCAGTGAAAGTAACTAATAGAGACTCTTTCCATAATTGGCCACAGCCATGGTGACGTGTAGTGGTCTTGAGGAAAGCTGGCAGTTGTTGACTAGGATAGATGAAAGACCTTTTGGGGCATTGCTCTGTAAGCTTATGAAAGGAGAAGAATGATTTATACCCCAATAAACATACTTATGCTCTCAAAAATAAAACACTCATTTAAGTAGTGTGCTAACAACTATCCCGGGTCGCCCTGTTGCAGTTTAACAGTGGCCCATATTAAAAGGTGACCTTGGATTCTGCAGAGAATCAATGCAAGACTTCCTTCTCCAGCCTAAGGTGGGGAAATGTAAAAGTGTATTCAGGCATGTGTGTGAACACGTACACACACTCATAATTTAGCCTGCTTTCAATTGCCTTGGGTGCCTGTCCCCTGTCCTCTGAAAGGAAGATGAATTCAGGTCAAACTCAGAGTGCCTGTTTGCTGGCTGAGAGATGCATATCAACTCTAAGTGATTTTTTTTCAATACCATTTATATGGCTTGTATTTATTTCTTTAATCTTTTAAGTGCTGTTTAGTCTCAGTGTGATTTGCTGTGGATACTCATTTCTGATAAGACGTGATATCCTGCCCCAGCCTGGAGCACTGGGTGACTGATAGGGCCTCAGCCTGAGTAGAGCCTAGGNGGTGGAGGAGGGAACAGGTGGCAGAGGGAATGGGTTGTGAGCCTTTGCAGGTCCATTCTGGCCTTGATTCCATCTGGTATTCCTCTCACCCAGTCACACCATTTTCCCCTTGCCTTGGGTCAGTCAGAATGAGGAAACCCCAAACCAACAGTAGGGCAAGAGGCGAAGAAGCGTGACATTCTGAAGCAAATTTGGAGGTCAGTTAGACCAGTGGAACCCCTTTGGTGCTGTGTGTCCTCACTGCCCATGTTTCTTTAGGGTTTTCAGAGAGGCGCTCTAGAGAGCATGCTCTGTTATTGGTCGTCTGGACAATAGCAAGCAGCTGAGCTGGCTGCATTCCCCCCCACCAAGCCTTATACATATTAACATACACCAAGCTTCTTTTGATGTTGTCACTACTAATATTTCTCTTCTTAGCTTTAAGGTAACTTCCATGTATTCTGAGTTTCAGGGCTGTTTCCTCCTAGTCATATGACAATCAACTCTGAAACTCTGAGGATCCTCTATTACCATCTCGACATGACAGTGTTAGCCTGGACTGTGTGAGGGTGGGGAGAGCAAGGCTAGGATTTTGTTGCACATGTCTTTGGGTGACAGGCTGGGCGAGTATCTGCTAATTATCCAGCAGCGCCCTTAGAAAGCAAGCATGGTGCAGGCTAACCCATCTCCAGTGCTTATTAGTAGGTGTCTCTGGGCAAAAGCAGCAGAGTGCAGTGTGCTGTGTTGTCTGTGAGTAAAGCTTCACATTGCTTAGTGATCTGTGTGGTTCAGACATTTGGAAAGCAAGTTTATGGTTTTCCAGGCCCTCTCTGCTGCCCTCCATCCCCCACCGGCCACTGCCTCCTTTGGAGGTGTCATCATTCAGTGATAGCCTTCTCCTTCATTCCAGTGCTTTTCTCCAGCCCCAAGTACGATCCCTGGTGGCCGCTGCAAGGAAGAGAGCTGAGCTGGGCTGGGGACTCTTGAGCCCACATGCACTAGGGTTCCCACTGGGAA
>LOEQ01001448.1:77737-93026 GCA_001685075.1 Bramus lutescens
TCTCTCTCTCTCTCTCTCTCTCTCTCTCTCTCTCTCTCTCTCTCTCTTTTAAACAGGGTTTTTCTATGTAGCCCTGGCTGTCCTGGAAGTCACTTTGTAGACCAGACTGGCCTTTGAACTCACTGAGGTCTGCCTGCCTCTGCTCCCCAAGTGATGGGTTTAAAGGCATGTATCATCACTGCCCGCCTACTTTTTCTATAGAGGAGCATATTCAGTGATTTAAGTTTCATAGGCCATATGATCTCTGTCACAACTGTCAATTTTACTTTCAATGAAAGTAGCCATGGAAAATACCTAAACGTTATAAGTTGACCGTGTCCCAATAAAACTTTATTGGGATGTGAATTTCATGTTATTGTCACTCATAATGGTATTTCTAATTTTGTTTTTCTTCTTAGTCATTGTGAATTTTAAAAGCTAGTATTCATCCAGTGGATGTCTAGAAGCTTGTGGGATATTATCAGATTGAGGCTACATGTCAGAGCAGCTAGCCTCAGGCCTCAGATATCACATTCTATCTACTGATATAGGGATGGACTGTGCCAGCTCACTGAAACATCTCAAAAGAGAACCCTGCATTTCAGCTGAGACAAACCAATGAGTAGGATCATTTAATCATCTTCACAAAAGGCTCTAAAAGAGTGTCTCATTTTATCAACCATGCCATGCCATGCCTTAATAGGCCTCCCTTCCCACATACATAAACATCCCTTTTCTTCTCTTTGTTCTCCCAAAGATTGATATACACTCTCCTGCTCAAAGGTCTACATGGCACATACTTCTTAAATCTATTGTTCAATAAGGTGGTAATATGTGGGCATATATGTACAGGAATTTATGAGATAAATATATATATAGTATATGCTCTTGCTCAACTTAGAGATGAATATATAACATGCATATAATGACAAAGTAGGAATAATAGCTGTCTTGTAAGCCTTGCCAGTATTATTTCATATATTCTTTAACAATAAATAGAATGAAGAAGGAAAAATGCTGCTTTTTTGCATACATACTTACTATATACACTAAAATTATTAGAAAAATTTATATGCTCTTTAACATGATGGAGATGGAGGTTTAAACCAGCTTTTGACTTCCTAAAAAATGGTATTATAAAATGACTCACATGGCAACCTGAGTTTTATCTTTTTATCCTCCTCCCCTTTTCCCCCAGTATACTTTTGCCCATTAGAATGGGTACCTTGTGCAATTTTATATTTGATATTGAAGAATCACTTATTTTCTATTATTCTGAACTAAATTAAACATTTGTTTTACTGCAGTACAAATAATAGTTGTGTTGTATATCTTTGTGGTTTTATGATGAAATACCTGAGACAGTTAACTAGTAAAGAGAAAAGGTAGCTCACAGTTTTGAAGAGATTCAAAGTCTGCCCCATTTGCCTGGTCTCTGAGAAGGTTGGTGGGTGGTAGATGGTCATCGCAGGAATGTGTAGAAGCAAACATCACCAGAGAGAAATGACATGGGTTTCTCCAGGTTTGCTCTTTTCATGCTGATCGTTTCTGGAGAACTCAAGAGGACACGTGAGAACTCTCAGGCAGTTCCACATGAATTGCCCCATACCTCCAGTAAGGTGTGGCTTCAACTCACAGACCTTCTGCCATATAGTAATGCCACCCTGGAGACAAAGACTTTGATAACAATGGGCCCGTGGGGGACACCCAGAGCATACCTAAATCACACCAATAGAACACAGTAAGCACAGAACCAATACTAACTTTCTCTTTCGCACAAATGCTGCTTTTTCTTTTTATATTGATGTTGTGAGCTCTCCTCTCTGATAGTCTTGCACTAACCTCTGTTACAGACTCGAAGTGAAGCTGCCATGACTGTCCTGAGTGGCCATGTTGTAGTCTGTATCTTTGGGGATGTCAGCTCAGCCCTGATTGGCCTCCGGAACCTGGTGATGCCACTCCGTGCTAGCAATTTTCACTACCATGAGCTCAAACACATTGTGTTTGTGGGCTCCATCGAGTACCTCAAGCGAGAGTGGGAAACACTACACAACTTCCCCAAAGTGTCCATATTGCCTGTAAGTCAAGGTCACACTATTTGATGTTTTGCTCTTCATCTTTTCATTCACAAAAGGGAATCCCAGGTGGATGTAATTTCTGAAGCTTTGATCCTGCCTCTGCTCCTTCATGTGGTTTCAGGCCTGAGGATGCAGCAGTCCTCCTGTGCTCTGCCAAGAAAGTCAGAACCCTGGGAGGCCTTATTAAAAGGAATTTGCAGCCAAGTGCAGCTTCTTGTCAGGGGTGAAGTTGAGCTACCACCACATGCATTAACCATACCAGTGTCTAAATCCTCTTTCCTAGGTGAAATTTAGAGTGTTGCCCTGTTTTGATAAACACATGAAACATAAGATTTCTGTTGGCATTTTAATTTGACGGGGTTAATTCTTAGAGAAATGCTGATCTGTCCCATCTTCCTTCTGATATTGACCACATAAATTAAGGGGAGAATTATCTCTACTGTATGGAATTCCAAACCTCTTCTGTGGACTAACCTCTGCTCACCCTTTGTTTTCCATGGCTTTGTGTGTATATGTGTACATATGCAAACATATATGCACATACATATAACATATTATATGTATCTCATGTCATCTTTATTACAAAGATCACTAGGACACCAATCTACAAAAGACAATTTGGGACTCCATAGTTTAATGTGAAGGTATGAGATGAATGATTTAAAAGTCATATAACTAGGCACTTTCAAATTATAATATATTCTCCACCAAATTATAGACTTACAGAATATTATTCTTTTCAAAATTTTATGTGGTTGTCTATGTCACAAATTCAGCAAAATATTACCTATCCTCTAATAATTTTTCCTTTTTCGATTTTTGGAACAAGGATTCACAATACAGCTCTGGCTTTTCTGGCCTTGAATTTACAGAAATCTGCCTGCCTCTGCCTCCTGAGTGCTTAGATTAAAGGCGTGTGCCAGCACTGCCTGGCTCCTCCAACTATTTTGTTAATTTTAATTTATAATATTTAGGGATATGCAACCTCTTAGGTTTTTCTACTGTTTATCAGCTTCCAGAGCCTCAGAAATGCAGCAGCAAGAGCTAAGCAATATAATGTGTTAAAGAATCTATAAGGAGCTGTCTACAGTCAGCACTCCAGTGTAGCCATGTATCTCCCATAATGCTTGGTACAAGTCCCCCATATGTATCAAAAAGTGCAAGAAGCATTAGGCAGATCTCCTTTGGATGCAGGAACAAAACCTGACTGCTTTAAGGTATGCATGTAGTTGAAGACCTGTTACAGTTCACTCACTGGACGAGTATACACATATACTGTATGTACATTGTTAGATTCAGAAATATGGTCAATTTGATTATAACTTTCTGTGATTATCATCTTACATGTGCTATTTCATGTGATCCCTTGACCTCTGAAGTTAGCTCTGTTAAAAGTGAACTAATTTGCTAGATGCATGAGTGTTTGTATATATAGATGGGGCTTGTGCTATAACCTTTGGTATTTGTGCATATGTGTGTGTTTCCTTCTGTGTGCCCCATGCACATTTACTCACCTTCCTCTGCAAGTCGGGATGAGTCTCCTATTTGTAGAGCCTTTACAAATCCCCCCAAATTTAGCACACTTAAGCACTGGTACATTATAAGCCTGGTCCATGTCTTCATTGTTTAAACTGTGTCATTCAAATGAGGGCAACCGATAGAAACACAAAAGCTTTCTGTGAATGCCTTTGGTATTCTTGTGGTTTGAATTCATATGTCTGCAACTGGACATGGATTCCCTTACATTACAATTAATGCTGAGTTCCATATAAGGTGAAAATTAAGAGAATATGGACATAGACAGCTGTTGTTTATACATAGCAATGTGATACAGAAAGTTGGTCACACTTAATGTTGTGTCAAGAGATCACAGAAGATGGTTTTTCTCTCCTCCCAAGATACTGCTCCAGTACCTGGAATAGGACCTTCCTTGAACCTATGGCTCTACTTGCCCTTACTCTGTGGCTCTACTTGGTAACAATATTTAGGAGCCCTGGAATCTGACATCCACTGAGTCATAAAAAGAGTTGATGGGCTCCATAGTATTATCCAGGTCCTATTTTCCCAAAGCCCATCTAGTGATGGAAACAAGAGGAGATGCATACAGCAGATGGCAAATACTTGGCTAATACAGGCTGTAGGATGAAGGCAATTGGTGTATCCATATCCCATTTTAAGGAAAAATAAATAAATCTAGAATATCAGTGATGCTGTTGGCTTGATGGGACCCCCAAAATAATGCTGTACGGCTGCTGAGTGCTCTGAAACGGGATGGTCCAAGTAGTTCTATTGGGATGTCCTTGGGAGGATACTGTGTAAGAGTGCTGGTCCTATCATAGCTGTGATCGCTCTCCATCATTAACCTTGGGTCTGCAAAGGATTTTCTACTGTCTGACATTGTCATGGGTTTTTAAAATCTCTGTTTACTGGCTTATTTATTTTTAATTGCACCAGTAATATACAAATCTGTTCTTGTTATAAAATATTCAAACAATATAGAAGTGTATAAAGTCAAAAGCAAACTTTCCACTTCATCCTTTCCTCTCCCAGAGGTAATTACTGTTATTAGTTATTAGTATAGTTTTTCCTGAATTTGCATACTTTTATAAATATATAATTTTTACTTCAAGCAGCTTCATTTTTGTTTTCAAATAAATGGGGTTAAACTTTTAAATTGTTCTTGATCCCCACCTCCCACCACTTACTGTTTCTTTATCTTGGAGATTATTCCAGCTCAGTGGGTATGTGGAGGGCCAGCTCTGGCTGTCCTTGCAGTACTCATGTTGACTGTATAGGTATGTCCAAAATCTTATGTTGTTGGATAATTATGTAGTTTCCTTGGCTTTTTTTTTAATTACTGAAAAATATGCAATAAAATTTTATGGCCCTAAGCTTTCACTCTCTCCTTTGCAAAATGCACACTGATTCCACTGGCTCCTGCAGCCTTCCAATTGAGCAGAGCCAGAAGCCCACCTCATCACACCCTGTTTTGCTGATTTCCCTATGGCTGCTTTGGAAATTCTAATCGGATATGCTGTCTTTTGCCAGAGACAGAAGTGACCTGCTATTAAATAAACAGGCATTTGAAACCCACCCCCTCGTTATGTTCTGAAAGGCAGAGGTTGCCACAGGACAGTTACTTAAATCAAGACAATTTCCAGGCAGGAGGAAGATGGAGACCCTGGCATTATTCGTCTCGCATTTGTTAGTAATAGCTTGATTGAGTATTGAGAGCTGGCCTGAAATGCTGCCATCAGCACCGACTACCCTTTAGATTAGCGTGCAGCCCTTATTCCCTGAAATGTAGTTAGGCCAGCTTAATGTCAAGACATAAAAAAGATACTTGTTAAATAATGTCCCAAAGCTCCAGCTCAATCTTTAATTTGTTTTTATTTTTTCATTCTTTCCCTCCCCTCCCCTCCCTCTCTCTCTCTCTCCCCCCACTACCCCCATGCCAAAGGGTACACCATTAAGTCGAGCTGATTTAAGGGCTGTCAACATCAACCTCTGTGACATGTGCGTTATCCTGTCAGCCAATCAGAATAATATTGATGATACTTCGCTTCAGGACAAGGAATGCATCTTGGCGTCACTCAACATCAAATCTATGCAGTTTGATGACAGCATTGGGGTCTTGCAGGCTAATTCCCAAGGTAAGGACAGCCTGTAATACTTCTCTGCTGTGCCTATGGGGGACAGGGGCTGGCAAGAGGGATATCCTTCACTCAGTAATTCAAAGAGGCTCACATCAGCCTGTCTGGCAGTGAAACCTGTGGTTGCCACAATGGCTTAGAGAGGAGCATCTGCTCTTCCTGCCATCTGGAGATGTACCTGAACCCTGGTGTACATCTCCCTCCCTCCAGTTTGTTGCCTTTTCATGCAATAAAAGAGTTTTCAATAGTCACCCTCTTGGCCTTTGCGAAGGGGCTAAATGACCAGGGTCCCTGCCTAAGTGCCAAAGCAATTAAAGATGCTAGCTGTATGCTTCTCTGTCTCTTCCTTGTGAGTACTTTTCCGTGGAGCTGAAAGGGGAGTGGTAAGCTTTGCTATGGTTAGGGTCACATCCAAGACTCCTGAGATTGGAGATCTCTAAAGAGTAAGGATGAAGAGGATACTTGAAGCAAGGAATGATGCTTGTTGGCCTGTGCATTTTACTGTAGGAGGCACAGAGGCCTTAAATGACACACAGCTGCCTTTTCTTTTAGCCTCAATCTTCCCTGTCATTTACTCTGGGATTTTGGACAGGTGGTTTCAAGTAAAGAGGCCTTCTTGTAGTCCCCAGGGAATGAGCACAGCAAATAACCCCATAATGAGTGGCCTTGGGACTCAGGATCAGGAAGGATAGGAGATGAAGTATTTTCCTCTGTGTGACAGCTTTGTGTAGGTCATGCAGGGCCTGATGGATGTTATGGTTGACCACTGGACGGGAGCTCTACTCCTGTCATTCCGAGAAGCAAAGCCCATGAGGACTGTAGGACAGGAAGCTCCTTATTAGTGGGTGCCCTCCACATGCAGGCCTTTCTGGAATCTTGACTGCATTGTGGAGCTAAGACTGTGGTGTTCTGCTATTTTTGAGCAGCCCAGCATTACCAGCCACTTCTAGCTTCTGCTCAGCTTGGCCATAAAACCAAGACATACAGTACCTGCAAACCTCTCCGCTTGCAGGTTCTCATCCTTGCACTGCAAGCTGGCCATTGAAGAGGGGTGCTGAGGAGGGACTGGGGAAGTGAAAGGGAAGGAAAGGCCTGAATGCTGTTTTACATTGGGGCCATGAGCAGCGGTGATGTTCAAAGCTAATCTTGCAAGAGTGTCCAGAGAGTCAGTGGCCTTGCTGCTGGGCTCTGGGAGAAGAGGTGCAGGCCTTCCCCTGGGGAGTCTTGACATTCACAGTGGCTGTAGGTCTAGCTGTAATGCCTCCATCTTTGCTCTCCTTGTGGAATGGGTAATCAGGGCCTCCTTGACTTGGGTTTCTGCAAGTCTTCGAAGGTTGGCTCAGTCTCTTGTTCTTGCTGAGTCACTTCCTGCTTCCATTTTTCTGACACAAACTTGCCTGAGGCCTAATTTTGACCTCTTCATTCTACCATCCTGCCTGATCCCCCCAAATGTAGGCCTTGGCACAGCTATGCAAGAGAGCAACATGCCAAGGTCCTGAGAGACTCTAAGTTCTGCCAGGCTGCACACACAGGACATACAACTTCCTGCCTAGTTTGCCTGGGGAGCACTGGGGAGAAAGGATGTGGAAAGACAGTAAACTCATCTTCCTGGGGATGAATTCAGCAAGCTGGTATGTGGTACCTGCCTTTAAGCCCCTGCTCTTTAATTTGTCTTCCTTGTCTTCACCCTGGTGTGAGCATCACCTAGGGCAGCTTGTTGGAGAGGCATCTTGTCATGGCCCATCTTAGACTACCTGTCAGATCTGCATTCTAATGAGCTCCCTGGGTGACTGGTACAAGCTGCTCTAAAGCTATTGAAATCTTCACACTAACAAACCCAGTGCACTGAACATGCTGATCAGCTAGTTCAAACATGCCTCCTGTCCTGGGAGGGAATAGTGAGGGAGCTGGAAAGGTTTGAAAGGAGCAGTTCTCCCTTTGGGTAGAGACGTTGAGAACAGAAGAAGGCAGGAAATCCCTTCCTTCCCCCTGCCTCTCTATGTCCTCTCGGTATGATGATGACCCCAAGGTCTATAGATGTATGACAATACACCCATGTGTAGTTACAAAGATGTTCCATCCAGCTCCCTTTAAACTTCATCCTACCTACCTCAAATTCTGTATAATGTCCCAACTCAGAAAATCCTCCCTTCCTCCTGTGCTCAGGAATAAGCAAAGGGAATAAGTTCCAGAAGAGATAAGGAGGGAGAAGAGACATTCCTTTTTCTCTCAGAAGGAGGAAGGGATGTCTTTCTTTTGTGTGTGAAAGTGCACACGCTGAGGCAGTATGAATGCTGGACTCTCAACTGTTTGTGTGTTCAAATGCTAACCTTAGATAGGGTAGTCTGGAAAGGTGAGAATTTGAGGAGGTAACTAGGTCACGAAGACAGTGCTCTTGAAAGGGATTGGTACCTGTATAAAAGAGACATTAGAAATACCCAACATTCCCATTACTTGGGGAGATGAAGGAAGAGGGCACCATATGAATCAGAAGTCCTGATCCGGATGTCTATGCATCCTGAATAGCGAGAAGGAGCTCTCTATTGTCAATAGCCAACAGTTAGCATGCAGTATTCATTTCATGACCTGAATTAATGAGAAGGACCACCAAGAGCAGAGGAAGGCAGAGCATGAGATGCATGCCTGGCAGGCAGTACTTCTCTTAATCTCAGGCCAACAGTATAATTCAGCTGGTGCCTCCTCAACACCAGCAGTCAGCTGTACTCCTAAGGACACAATAGGGAAACTTTTGGTTGGAGGAGGAGAGAGCTGCTTGCTGGTTCTCGCTGCCCAGAACTGAAATAACCACACAGAAACTATATTAATTTAATTACTGCTTAGCCCATCAGCTCTAGCTTCTTATTGGTCAACTCTTGCATATTAATTTAACCTGTCTCCATTAATCTGTGTATCATCACGTGGCCGTGGCTTACTGGGTAAAGTTCCCAGCGTTTGTCTCTGGTGGGCTATGTGGCTTCTCTCTGACTCTGCCTCTTTTCTTCCAGCATTCAGTTTAGTTTTCCCTGCCTACCTAAGTTCTGCCCTGCTATAGGTTCAAAGCAGTTTCTTTATTAATGAACCAATCATATTCACAGCATACAGAGGGGAATCCCACATCATTTGGTAGCCAAAAAACTCCCTTCTTCTTTCTCACTTTGTCATCTCTTACCCCGTTATTGGCCTCTGCATCATTCTCTGGTATCACTCTGATATCCCAATAGCAGTGGTCCAGTGGCAGTTCCAACAGCAAGAAGTGGCTCTTCCCCACTGCTTACCTCTGGAGCTCACCCTGTATCCAGTTGTTTAAGTTCCTTTTAGCCATGCACTAGATAGGGGAGCTGAATGTCCCTGCTGTTTCCCCTCTCTGAGACCTCTTTGACTGGCTCGTATTCCCAGCGGCCTCACACTTGCTTCTCTACCCAGGTATCTGACAGGTCCACACTCCAGGCGAAGCTGCAGTTACAGGCAACAAAGGCATCATGTTGCTCTTTGCATTTTGGGAAATATATCTCATGTCCCCTGAGTGAAAACCAAAGAGGTTTCTAGCACCTTCCAGGCCAGTTTCATCATGATGTGTCCTGTGGTCCTCGACAAAACCCCACAACTGCCTTGACCCATGCATGAGCCATGCTTTCATTTCTCCAGAACCCAGCTGGGTTCAGAAGTGTGGACGGAGGACTGCTGTGCTCATGTGGGCAGTTCTGAAGTGCTGCAGCTGAACAGGAAAAGGGCATATTAACATTGAGGGAGCCCAGCCTCTGTGGTGAGGATTTGTGTCTGTGCACTTGCTGTGGTGTGTTATTCTGTGCTTCTCTTCCCCTTCCCCTTTAGTGTCACTTTTTCTAGCCCACATGGTGTCAGAACTGACCCAGCGTAGGAATTCTGCACCAGACACTTTCTGGAAAGAGCAGAGATGTGATGGCTGGTTGTCAAAAACAATTACAGCAGAAGGTGGCATATTCCATGTGGGATGGTATATCCAATGTGACATTTGGGTCTATGAGATGCAGTTTTAATATACAGCAGGCAAAACTGCAGTGACAATTACATAAAGCAGGTGAAGCTGCTTCTTGCTGGTCAGCAAACATCAGCTCAGAACCACTTTACAGCTCTTTACCAGCAACTAAGTGCCTTTATTTACAGAGTGCCTGTCACTTCCCTTTGCTTGGAGAGCTGGTGTATTATTTAGCACGCATTTATCTGGGGAAAACACTTCAATTTAAATCAGCTGGTACAATAGTGCCTCTTGCCAGCCCATTTCTCTCTGGTTCTAAAAGACAAGAAGGGAGTCTGATCTTGGAAAGAGCAGAGTTCGTTCTCTGGGGCCTCTGGAGTCAGGACCTAAAAAGAGACTGCAGTAGAGTTGCTCTTTTAAAAAAAANNNATATATATATATATTAATGTGAAATAAGCATCTTGCACCTATTTTTGCTTCGGGACAAGGCTTCTTTTAAGGAAAAGAAAGGAATAAGTATGTGGTTCCCCCACCCCCACTACCAGCCATTCTGTAGGACAAAAACGGCTTGGATTCGGCCTCCCACTAGCAAGGAGGAGCTCAGTGGGTGGAGGGCAATGCCAGTACAAAGCACGGATGACCAGGTTAGCAAGGGAGGGGGTGCGCCTTTTCCCGGATTCCCATGTCTTCAGGAGTCTTCCCAGAAGAGATGACAGGTGTGCTTGCGCTGCATGCATGCGGCTAGCAGCTCTTGTGAAGGACCTGGTGTGAACATGATGGAGGGCTGGGCTTGCCCTCGCACTTGGTTTTAACAAAGTAAAACTGCAGTAATATCCACTGCTCTTACTGTCATGACGAGATGTCTGGCAAGAGGCAACTGAAAGAAGGAAGCGGTTGTTCTGGCGTACAGTTGGTGGGAGATATACCATTACTGTCAGGAAGGCCTGGCGGCAGGAATAGGCCAGTCATTCATATTGCACCCGCAGTCCAGAAACAGAGCGTGAACAGGAAGGGGCTATAAAATTCCAAGGCCTGCTCCCAGCGATTTTCTCCGAGCAAGGCTTTACCTACTAATGATTTCACAGCCTTTTTAAACTGTGCCACTTTTAGGGGACAAGTGAGTAAACACCTGAGCGTAGCGGCCAGGGGGAAGGGGATTCACTTCATCTATAAACTATAAGAAATGGTTCTGGGTGGCTAGTGGCTATGTAACTGGGCAGCTTAGCCTAATAAGGTAGCTTCATGTCTTGATAAGGGTTTGGACTGGGAGAAGTCAAAGATTTGGCATAATGGGGCAGTTATAAATCCATCTTTGAAAAAGATACAGCTTGACCCTGGCTTCCTGTGAAATGGAATGGGGCTCAGTGTGCAGCTTTGGGGTAGCAGAGCGAAGCAAGGCAGGCATGGAGGTGGATTTGAAGCGTAGAAAAGAGTTGCGGAGGACAGCGGATGAAAAGGAGACGATGGATAAGCACCTGGGAATGGGTTTCAAGATTGCCTTCTAGATAATGGCCCTACAAGTAAGGAAGAAGAGAGGACCAAGGAGGAGAGAGACATGGGCAGGGGAAGAAAGGAAAGAATTTAGTCCTGATCACTTTGAACCAGTGAGGACCAAGAGGAACCATACAGCTGGCTGCACAGCCTGCATTGTTACCTCAGTGTCTGTGAAGAGCGGAAGGTTCTTTGGCCTTGGATGGAGGTTCAGATGAAACAAGGGATTCCATTCTTTGACAGGCTGCAAATGTTCTTCCATTTCTAGTGGGATAATACACAGGTAGACCCATCAGAGTTGAAACAGCATCACCTAGGCCAGAGAGACGCTTCCTCTGGTAAAAAAAAAAAAAAGATTCACAGCACAAGCCTATGACCTGAGTTTGATTTGACTTCCACAGCTGGATGCGGTTGAATGTGCCTGAGGTCCCAGCCCTTAAGTGGCAAGGTGCGAGGCAAACCTGGGAGAAGCAGCTAGAAGATCATGGATGGGCCAGTTAGCCTGAATTACACATGTGTAGCAGTTTGATGATCTCTCTTTTCCTGGCATATTTTTGATCATACTAACCTTCTCAGGACTTGAGAAAAAAAACTCAAATGGAGGGAAAAGGTGGCAGGGGAATAATGTGGAAACATCAGGCTGTGTTTCCTGAAAACTGGCTCTGTTTGCCAACCTTGCTTCTGTCACCCTCTCTAAGTGATAAGTACAGGTGTTAGTTATATCAGACACAGCCTTGAGAGGTAACACAGATGAGATCCAGCTTTGCAGTATGCTTACCCCAAAGCCAGCAGGGTTCTGTGCTTGGAGCAAGCTGAGCTCTGTAGGAAGCTTTCCCTTTCTGTTTCAATGACTAGGCTATCTATGTTCAGATGCTAGTTTTAAGGGGCCTTCCTTGTTCCCTTCCTGCTGTAGGCTCTGTACTTGTGTGATTCATGCTTCATGTCTTATAAGAGTCTGTCCAATTCCATAAGCACCTGCTGTGCCCCAGACTGTGTGGCAGTCTTTCTTGGTGAGATCGTAGACATGAAACTCATTCCTGGTCTGACCTTTTCCTCTACAAATATTCACGAGCAAAGAGAACACTTGGAAGAACTGCCCAGATTGCAGCAGGTGGAGAACAAAGAACGAGAGAGAGAGAGAGAGAGAGAGAGAGGAAGGAAACAAGGAGGTGAGGCATGGGATGCATATGAGAGACACTGACCAGCGCGACTTGGCTAGAGTGTGCGACATATTTGATGATAGAGAGAAGTAAGACTAAAGGCAGATGGTGTTTTTAAATAATTTCTTCAGTTTTGGATTAGGAAGGGTTAAATAATTTTATATGTGTGTATAAGCTAGAATGACATAGACAATTCAGTGGACACTGGGGAGCTACAGAAGGTTCCAGAGCAAGACAGTGATGGAATTGGCCTTGTGCTTCAAGAAGATTAATCTGGCATTCCCCACAAAGCATTATCTAGAACCAAAAATGAAGAGGGTTCAGGGACACTGGACAGAATGTGTTTCTCTAGAGCAGCGGATCTCAACCTTCCTGATGCTTCCAAGTTTAATACAGCTCCTAACTGTAAAATTATTTCCGTTGCTATTTCAGAACTGTAATTTTGCAACTGTTTATGTAATGTAACTATGTAAGGTTGCTACTGTTGTGTAATGTAAATGTCTGTGTTTTCTAACCTGCTTAGGGACCCCTATGAAAGGGTCTTTTGGCCCCCCAAAGGGGTCATGACAAGAGGTTGAGAACCACTAATCTAGAAGGAAGATTGGTGGAAAAGCAGGAAGGTTCTAACAAGCAGCACTGCCATCTGCACGGATGAGCTTTCTCCCTAGCATTCTCACTGAGGTTAGAGGTACTAGTCCCCCCCAGGAACTTGCACAGTGCTGCAAGGCTAGAGGAGAAAGCCATGGTGGGAGGGTTGAGTTCAGGCAGGGTTCATTACCTCAAGAACCTCATGGAACATACAGGTGGCGCTGAAAACTAATGGGGGAAATGGCCTCTTGAATTCAGGAGACACTCATGGCCACAGATAAAGTTACACTCTAGAAATGATGGAGAGTATCAGAGAAAAGGAGCAGAGATAGTGACAGAGGAGGGCTGAGGATCACTTAAGATAGAGGAAGCCAAGGGGACTGTTGGTTGTCGCTGAAGAATCAGAAGCTAAGTCCAGATCCCCCAAATACCAGCAGGGAGCACAAAAATCAAACTCTGGATTTAAAAATTTCCCCTCTATTCTGTGCTTTATTTTATTTTGTGTTTTGAGACATTCTCATGTATCCTAGTTTTGCATGAAACTCACTATATAGATGAAATTGACCTTGATACACCTACTTCAGTCACACATACACACAAGCACACACACACATAAGCACGCACGCACACACACACACACACATATGCATACACACATGCACACATTCCTGTTTGCCAAGCCTTCCGTTATCTGAAGCCATAGTGACTTCTGAATTCCCGTTTGGATGGATGCTGTGGATTAGGATCTTCACCTCAATGGGTAAGTACAAGCTTCTTGAGGACTTTGTCAACCTGGAACTCAGGGACAGAACTCACAGGAAGGAATCCACTACGAGCATCTGACTGTTCATTTGCAAGCTAGCACTACGGAGAGATTGGGTCATTCTTACTGGTGAAGGTCTAATTCATTGGGAGCAGTGATTATTTCAACAGAAGGATATTTCAAAAGCCATGAAGAGTTGAAAGGGGGGAAAGGAGAAACAAAATAATGGTGCAGAGGGGACAGCCAGGATGAGGAAATTGTGACAACAAGCCACTTACCAAATGGCTGAGATGAACACGTTAAAAGGTCCATTGTGTCTTGTGTCCCGTTGCACAAAGACCAGGACCATCAGCTAATAATGAAAAAAAGAACTAATTTCCTCACCTAGCATAAGGAAGTCATTCCCAGGAAACAGAACAGGATCTGCAGGGTGCGTGAGCATCTTATGGTCATGTGCTAAAGGAAAGTTACTGGCCACCATGATCTCTGTGATGAGGCTGATTAAACGAGATGAGCCCAGTGGTCCTTTATAATGGAGGTCTCTGGAATTTCCTTGGTTTTTATTACACGGGGGTCTGCATTTTATATGTTCTGTAGCCTTGCTTTGGAGGGAGAGCTGTGGTGTTTGGCAGGACAGGGGTCATGGGTCTTTTAGTGGAAGTGTTCACATCCTTCCTGAATTGTGCTGTCTTTGTGTCTAGAGCTGCAGTGTGGCCAGAGCAGGGCAAGCATCTGCACATCTGGAGTTCCCATCACAGTCACAGATCACCCTGTCCCCGACTCCCATGTCACTACTCGTCAACACCTGCCCTTCCCACTTTCTGCTCTTCTGCTTCTCGCAGATTGTGGACACACCCATGCACGTTTCCTCCCACCCAGCCTCTCTCTCTGAAACCAGCGAAGCATTTTTTTCCAGCGGCTCCCGTATAGCATTTCATTACCACAATATTCTCTCTCAATTCCGAAATGGCAGTGGGGGAGCGCCATTTCTCTTTATGCCTACTGAATGAACAAAGCTCAGCACTAAAATATTTTCCTTCCATTGTAACTGAAATGGCTGTTGGCTTCCATCCCAAAAACCAGAAAGACAATTCTACTTAACTGTTTAGAGATTTATACATACCACACTGGAGTAGCCTCTAGCTAGTAACTTTAGATACCCAGCCCAATAATTTTCTTTTATTGGTTTGTGATTTAGATCCTATTTGGAATCCTCTATAATAAGAGTAGTACATTTCATTAAAAAAGCTTACTAAATAATAAAGAAAAGTCTGGCTTAGGGCTCTGAGAGGGTCTCGAGTACAGAGAGGAGCCTGCCCTGTTAACATTTCTTCTGCACACTTCAGGAGATGAATCTCAGCCCACTAGTGCCAATATGCTTGGCAAAGCAGCGGTTGCAGTTATTCGGTAAATGGCTTTAAGTTAGGAGAATTTTTCCTGCACAGCATATTTTGTCATATGAAACGGCCTCTCAAGAGCAGCATCTCCTGGTGATGTGATCCTGTGAGAGACACAAGGATTGACAAGAGCCGTTGCAACACAAGACTGAGAAGTGTGAACCACCTTTGAACCTTACTGGATGTCTTCCAAACAGAGAGAGAGAGAGAGAGAGAGGGAGAGAG
>LOEQ01001448.1:93065-134268 GCA_001685075.1 Bramus lutescens
GAGAGAGACAGAGAGAGAGACAGAGAGAGAGACAGAGAGAGACAGACAGAGAGACAGAGAGAGACAGAGAGAGAGAGACAGAGAGAAAGAGAGACAGAGAGAGAGAGAGAGAGCTCATGCAGGCATGCGTACATGTACCTGTAGAGGCATGTGCACATGTACCTGTAGAGGCATGTGCAAGGAGATCAGAAGTCAACATCAGTTATCTTCCTACATTGCTCTCCATATTTGATTTTTGAGCTTTTAACTTGGGTGCTGTGGATCTGAACTCAGGTCTCATGCTTGCCCTTCTAACATGTTACCAATTGAACAATTTCCTCCACTCCAAAGGCCTCTCTTGGGAGATGAAAATGGGAAGATGAAGTTGAAAATGGAACAATCATCTTTTCCTTCCAGCTGTACTCAGAGCAGGTTGACTCCCCATGCAGACTGGACATGGCCTGGGACAACAGAGTGAAAGGAATCTTAGTTTCAGAGCCAGGAAACAGATGTGGCATAGTGTTGGTAATGGACTGAATGTGTCACCTAAGCATCAGGCTGTCAACATGGAAGCTGACTCCTCCAAATGTGTGTGCCCCGTTCATGCTCCTTTTAAAAATTGTGATTTCTTTCTGTCTAATTCAGGTGAGCCATGCACCCCCACTTTTGCATAAAATATACCACAGTCACCCTGGAAACCTGCTGAGGAAGAGGTTCTGCTCTTCATTTTAAAGATAGGAAAGTGAGGTTCAGGAAAACCAAGTCTCTTCCAACATCAGAGTGAGTCAAAAACACTAGGACCTGGTCCCCAGACTGTCTGATGATGACAGCATTTTTCTGACCACACCAACCTGCTCCAATTAAGACAGTGTTAACCGTGTTCTGATAAGAAAGGGCCTTGACTCTGTGAATCTACTTTTAGAGGTTTTCCTCGAGGATAAACATTCCAGGAAAGAAAGTACTCAAATGTCTTGCACCTAAATTACCTTTGTCCCCAAAGGGCTGAAGTTTGTCTTGAATCTTTTTTTGTCTCAGTGAATTATATAGTGTGTGTGTGGAGGGGGGCTAGTAGTGGTCCCTGGCTCTTCTACCGCAACAAGAGGTAACAACCTGCAAGCTTTGGGGTTGAGTCTTCAACAGCTGTGAGACAGGAGGAAGTGCATGGCATTGTGCTGAGTCTGACTTCCTGAACAATAGATTTGTCTGAGCAGGTTTTCTTCCCTATCAATATGGGCTGGATGAGCTATGGAGTGGGCTTAATAAAGTGATTGTCACGCAAACATGAAGAAGGCCTTTGTGATCCCAGACCTATGTGAAATAGACAGGTGTGGTGGGGTGCATTTGGAACTTCAGTGCTGGGATGAAGAGATAGCTGTATCCCTGAGGCTCACTGCAGGCTAACCCACCTAGCCTAGTCAGCAAGCCTTAAGACAATCAATAGGTCCTGCTCAGAAAACAAGGTAGTTGGTACTTGAAGAAAGACACCAGAGCTTGGTCTCTGGCTTCCACACACAGATGCACACACACACACACACACACACACAGATGCACACACACACACACAATACCACTTATTGTGTTGGGGACACAATGAGCACATACATGTATTCCCACCTATACTTAATGTGGATTGACTATGGAGATGTCAAGAAAAGTATGGAGCATTTGAGGTTTTTACTTTCTTTTGTAGAGAAATGTTCAAAATATTCCAGGCTTATCTACTGATTCTGCTTCCCAGGTAGAAGGTTCAGTAGAAAGCATCAGGTGAAAAAGAACACAAGCTTTTATTCCCCCAAAGCCTCCATATTCAGACCCAGAAATGGTCCAGATAAATGGATGTGTGGAATTCATGCAAAGTTATATAGTCAAAGAAGCCAGAAGAACCTCTTATCCTATAGACTCTGTCTCTTTCTCTCTTCCCTCCCNCTCCCTCCCTCCCTCCCTCCCTCATTCTCTCCCTTCTCCCCATCCGTGAAATTCTGGATAAGGGAGGATTGTGAATCAACCAACAGTTCCTTTTCTGCACACTGTTTTCCCTTACACTAGAGGTTAACTTTCTGTCCGTGCATCCTGAATCTAATGGGATCTCTACAGACAGAAGTGACAGAGACATGCATAAATAAGCTTTATGGCATGGTTTGGCTGCACATAGTTAATGATATAGGGTTTGGGACATTCCTGCGCACCCTGTAAATTTCCTAATGTGAGTCATTTGTAACTTCCCGAGGCATGATTTAATCCACATGCTGAAATTATCATGTGTGCCTCAAGCTAGCAAGCAAGGATGCCAACCACCCAATGCATTTTTGCCTCTACCTGTCTTTTTACCAACAAAAACTCGTATCAAGTTCTCAAGCCCTTGTTTCTTTTCTTTTAAGTGTTCCTGCAAAGAAGACATCTAATTTACAGATGAGTTTAGTTTGAAGATTTTTAAAGCACTTAAAGATATTGATGAACCTTAAATGCTTCAGTTGAATTTTATGGAAATTTATAGAGAAAAAAGTATTTCCCCATTCCAGACATGCATATTTGTCATTGAGCATCTTGTTACATGTGTCTAGTAAAGACTTTCTACCGGGTATTTTCAATCCATGCAGATGGTATGGTGTCATGTGATATGCCATGTGATGGCAGAGGTTGCTTTGGTCATAGTGTGTGCTAGTTACTTTTGGATGGATGACTTGGGTGCAAATCTATCTCTACCACTTACTAGGCCTAGACAAACCCTTCAATCTCTCATTTTTCTCATGGGGCATCCTGGCTGCCTTTGGATCAAGTTGCTGTCAGAGTGAAATCAATGTCTGGGCCTTTCTGTTTCCCTCACAGTACCACTTAGTCAGAAAAAAAAGGGTTCTCTTTTGTCAAGATATCTCATCTTTCTCTGTTGAGTTGATTCAGGTTAGTTTTTTTTTTATAATTGTGCTGGCCCCTTTTTTGTTTGAAGTGTTGACTGTGTACCAGATGTCTGGTTATCAAGGATTTTCCCTTATTTTGCGCAGTACCTTTTCATTTGTTTGATGGGTTCCCTTAGTGTATGGAAACTTTTTTGCTTCAACCAATTCCACTTGCTTATTTTTGCCTTTGTTACTAAGGCTTTGATGTTTTAGTCAAAAACCAACAAATTTCTGTAGTCCACAGCAAAGAGTTGCTTCCCTATTTTTTCCACTAAGAGTTCACACTTTATGTCTTATACTCAAGTCTTTGTACAATTTCGGGTTAATTTTTGTATGTAGTACAGGAAAGCGGTCCAATTTCATTCTCTTGCCATTGGAAATCCAGTTTTCATTATGTACTTACTGAAGAGACTGTCCTGTCTCCATAAGGCATTGGTGCCTTGCTCACGGGTTAGTCAATCACGGGTGGGTGGATGTGTTTTCAAGTGAACCTACTGGCATTCAACCTTAGCTGCACAGTGCAATCACCTCAAGGATATGTAAGAAAGCCTGAGATGCTCAGGCCACATCCCAGAAGAATTTAACCAGATACCAGAGGGTGACTCCAGCATGAAGCCCAGGTTGAGAAACATTAGTCCAGTCCCTGCCTTTCCCAGGATCCTGATTTCTAAATCTCATATCAGAGTTGATGATTCATGGAAGCTTATTCTCCATAGAACGGGCAGCTTTGTGTGGGAGATGGCCGAGAAGTTTGGTTGACATGTAACAAACCTCATTAAAGTGCAGGTATAACGAGACCTAAATTTTGATTCACAAACTTCTGCGTGGTTCCTGGTCCACCCTACACATCCTGATCAAAGAGAGCAGAAGAAAGCAACTGGGCGAGTGGCCATTTGGGAGACCCATGCAGATGGGCACAAGTATTCTTTGAATACCTGACTGGCATAGGGAAAGGGAGGAATTCCGAAAATTAGTCAAACCACATGACTGAAGGCAAACAAGAAGGGAAAATGATGAGAGCATCATGGCTGAGGTTTCACACTTAAATCTCCTTTTAATAGGCCCCTGGGTGATTATAAATTCACGATGGCTTTCTTTTTATTGTGATTATGGGAAGGCTATTCTGTACTGCTGAAGGAAGACATTACTATCACAAGAGCATTTCTTATCTATTTATTTGCATTTAGGATACTGAGGAATTAAAGGGGAAAAACAACTCTTTGAAAGGAGCATTAATTATATGCCGCACAAGGAAGCAATTGTGTCTGTATTATGAAATATTAAATCAAAATGCCTCCCATCCTCACATGTCCCAGAGATTAATACAGCAGTATTTTGAGGCTCCTCTCGGAGCCTGTTTTGCCTGCGAATTTATGGTTTTGTCTCCATTTTCAGAAAGCCCTGGTTTTTTGTGAAGTATAGCACTCTAGGTAGTTTTTAAGGCACAAACTCCTCTAGAGTCGTCTATGTTGGTAACAACTCTTATGTAGATGGTACACGAGGGATGGCGGGCTGATCGGCTCCTTTAAGATGACAAATGGGCAGAGAGGGTTATTGTCTTTGATTGCAAGCCTTACATCATCTGTATGTAGGAATAAGAGGACCATACTTTATCTTTAGCCGTTTTATAAATATTTAAGTCCTTATAGTTGCCTAAAGATATTAAAGCATATTTTACAGTAGTCGGAGTATAAATATTATATATAGCACAAGATACCAAAGTCATTTAATGAATTCATAATTTTCAGTTCACATTTATTGGAATGTGTTTTATGTTCTAAAAATCCCATTTAAAAAATAAGATCCCATTCTGCTCCCTGACAATATACCCAGCATTGGCCAGCATTTGGGGTGGGGCCTTAGTCCTTCTTTGATGAGGCTTCCCCAAGGAAGCTGACAGACAGGAAGTCGGGCCCTGGGGAAATATTCCCTCAACTTCTATGCTTAAAAATATTCATCTAATGTTCTTTGAGCAAACACTTTCAGCTTATACAGCAACTCAAAAAGTAAATAAATGATTCCTTCCTTCCTTCCTTCCTTCCTTCCTTCCTTCCTTCCTTCCAAGAAAATGTGATAGTGTCCTGATGTAGTCCAGGCTGACTTTGAACTACCTCGGTCCTGCCTCCACATCCCAGCACTAGGATTTTCAGGCATATACTTCCATCCTTGTAAAAGAATGAGAAAACCTTTTTCTTATAATCTTTCCCTTTGTTACAAGTAGATTCATTCAAAAGATTGGAGGAGGGAAGAATCAAGATGAAGTTTGAAATTATCCTCTCCTCCCCTTCCCCAACTCCCTTTGTAAACAGGAAGGAAACACTGGTCACCAGGACACTAGTAACACTGGTCTTGACTTGGACCAAGGCTTCCCAATGCACTCTGAATAGTTCTCTCTAACTTAGAGTTCCTGGTGGTAGTGCTTCTTTTGGTTTTTGGATTGTTTGTTTGTTTTGTTGTTGTTGTTTTGCTTTCTCTTCTTTTCCTTCATGCAAGGGAGTAGCACACAGAATACAACTGCACCTCTTTTCAATTTTCCAGCAAAATATACAGACTTTCCTCGTTAATATTTTACAAAGTTTCTCCAGCTCCCAGCGGGAGTCTGTGCTGGGTAATGTTTGCTAATTACCAACAACAAAACTAGACATACAAGGCTGGCAAATTACCTGACCCTTTCCATTTTAATGAGACAACAAGGATTTCACCAAGTGATGTTGTTTCGCTGGTTAATGGTGTCAGCAATGTTGTAATTGTGGGTTGAGACACATTAGCTGAACGGCCACATGTAGAAAGGGCTTTCTTTCAACAAGCCCTTTGGAGACTAACACCATATAATCATTAAGCCTTTGTCGTTTGCATGCTGCTAATCACTTGCTTTATTATCCCTCGTATCCATTGTCTTTCTTTAATTGCTCTTTAAATTAAAATTAAAAATAGTTTGAAAGCCCTCAATGGCTAGAATAGCATCTTGATTATGAAGATAACTTCAGGAAATTCAGGGACTGGTGATGTATGGCAAAGGATTAGGAGAGCCTTAGAGCCTTGTGCTGCTGTGCTCAAGGCCTCGAGAGCCTAATTGTAGCAGTTTCTCTTTCTTTAGCCCGTACTGTTTGTTTAATAAATGGTTATTTATGGCCTTTTGGGCCATTAGAGAAACTTCTAAGAAAGTACATTTTTTTCATAGGTCTGGGCACTAGCAGAGTGGTAAAAATGAATGGAAGAAAACTCACATGAGAGTCTGTGAGAGCATCCTAGGACACTCAGCTCCCATGCTAGGTTACATACATAGGTCTGAGGGTGCATACTTTAACTTTTTAGCTCTTGATAGTTTACACTTTAGACCCTAGAAGGGCCTTAGGGTCATTCCCATAGATGAAGGAACTGAGGCCATTACAGTCGCCACAAGTATAACCACTTGATAGCAAATGAATATGCTTTGTTAGTGGAATGAATGCAGGACTCCTGGAGGGAGAGGGGACCATGCCTGAGGGCTGCTCCTGAGAGATAATATGGTTCTGTGCCTAGGATGCAATTTACCAGCAGCTTGGTTGTCATGGTACAATGTCTGTCTCTTGGATGTATGTATCAGTATGTTTGTTAATATACTCCTATATACTACCTTAAACAAACAAGCAAAAGGCTAACTCCAGTGAGTTCTCTGTGGCCATTGCTGTCTATTGAATGACAAAACCAAGACTTAAAAATATTCCATTGTTACACACAATGTGGTGCTCATACTGAGGGAGATTTGGAGCATTGCTTTTGCCTCATTTTAAATATGAGAAAATCAAGAATAACCTGTGTCTTGAATACTCGCCTTGGACTAAACTCCATGCCTTTTGTTTTTTATATCAGCTTAATAACCAATTGCTGGTGAATAATAAATATTTAATAATAATAAGTAGTGGAAGTGGCAGGAGAAACAGATTCATCAGTAAAGTGCTTGCCATGCAAGCCTGAAGATCTGAGTTCAAAACCCAGAACCTATGTAAAGAAGCCAGTCACGGTGGTGAGTGTTTGTAATCCTAGCACTCTGGTAGTAGAAGCAATGGATCCCTAGCCTAGATTAATTAATGAATCCTAGGTCAATTAGAGACCCTGCGTCAAATAAAACAAGGTAGATGGCATCTTGAAGAAGGACCCTGGAACTGGCCCATAGCCTATATATACACTTGCATGTGCATGCACACACACACATACATATACATATGAGAAGTTAGTATTTAGAAGTACTTAATATTGTGTTAAAAGTTTACTTATGTTACCCATTTATAATCTTCGTAGCATATTACTACTCCATTTATAGATGAATAAATTGAGACACAAAAGTTAAGCAAATTGCCCTAGACCATAAGTTAGAAACTGAAGAGGGCAAGGCTCAAGAATCCGTCTGTTGTCTCATTTCTGATTGTGGGCTGTGGTAGTTAGTACTCGTGGCATACATGGGGCAGGAGATTGGAGTGGACTCTCAGAATTTAACTAGCACCATTCATACCCTCTTGTGGCAGACTTTAAAGTGTGCACACGGGCACACCTCTGTTCCTTCCAGATCCAAAACAGCAGTTATACATTTATCCTCCAGCATAACCATATATGCACAATATTCTTTAGCCCTTAAAAGGAAAAAAATTGTAAATGCTTTTAGTTAAAAAACTGTTAAATACGTGGCACCTCCGTGTCCTTAGCCTATACAACCTTTCTCTAGGACAGTGGTTCTCTGTTGGGGGCTGTGAATCTAGACCCTGAATTTCCTGTAAACAACCTGTTATGCTTGCAGCTGCTCTGAGCAAAACAACTTGTTTTTTTCTGTGTTTGTAGCTACTCTGAGCATGAGACCCTCAGGAGTTCCTGATAGCAGGAGAGTGGTTTCTGGTGGGTTTGGTTGGGGTATAGGATGACCCATGGCTCTGTGTGTCTTTGTGTGTTTAAATCTCCAGGCCCTCACCCGACTCGGGAATGATCCTGTAGTGCAAGCTCTGCACTAAGGACACATAGTAGTACAGACGGTACAGTTCTCAACCTTCTTGACACTGTGATCCTTTAACACAGTCCCTCATGTCATGGTGACCCCAGCCCTAAAATTGTTTTTGTGCTACTTGATAACTGTATTTTCCTACTGTTATGAATAATGTAAATATCTCATATTAACGATGATCTTAGGTGAACCCTTTTGAAAGGGCCATTTGACACCCCCCAAGGGGTCATGACCCACAGGTTGAGAACCCCTGCTCTAGGACCTTTCAGGGACAACTGAGTGAAGGTTGTCATTTATGGGAATCTGCTTTTCTGAATTATGTGGCCAATCCATTGGCCATCTGGTAAACCCGTCCTTTACAGCTACTTAACTGTCTTTGTTTTTAAGATGCTGTTGCTTGGTTGAGTTTCCTTGTGTGTTTTTGCTACGATGGCTATTGGTTCACACTAAACAAAACAACTGGGGCCTCTTTGGCATTTGGACATTTGAACTACATGACAAATGCTGGGAACAAAGCCTACAGCCCTGAGAACGCCAAGGGACTGTTTATAATGAAAAGGTGGTTACATTTCCAGTCAATCTATCACTTTAATGAGCTCTTTGTATTTCTTTGATTAATGTTCACAAAAGGTGGAGAAAAAACTTGATGTAATGGAAACAAAATGCTATATAATCTTGGCAGCAGACAGGAGGATTTCTATGTGTTTTATTAGCACCCTCTTGCAAATGTGTATGTCTGCATGTGCCCTACCACAGTAAAGCTCGAGTTTACTGGAGATGCAGTCCATCATGAAAGATGAGACCTTATGTTAGTAGCCAGATGTCCTTTGTCCTGTTTCTGTGGCAGTAAGAGGAGGAGCTTCCCAGAGCAAAAGCACAGAATAACTAACAGGGCAGAAAAGTCAGATTCTGTCTCTGCCATACTGAATGAGGGGTCTATTAGGTAGATGACAATCAAGAGAGCCAGTGGAGGATGCTTAGGTATGTAGAAGCCTTAGCATATAGTAAGTACTGTATGATCAGCAGTGATTCATGCATTTTAAAACAGTGATGGAAAGGGCATGGTGAAATTCAGAAGACAGCCATGTAAAGCAATTCAATGCATGGACAGAATGTCTCTAAGGCTTTCCAGAGGAAGTGACTAAAAGCTGGCTGGAAAAAGGAAGGGAGGGGACAGCATGCCTGAAGTTGGTAAGCTGGGTGGGAGCAAGGTCAAGAGTCAGCACATGCCACTCATCACTTGTGCTGGAAAGCAGCTCCAACTGAGGCTCCCTTCATTAGTGTGTATTGGGATACGGTGGGTTTTCATGGGTTCTTTATCATCAAGGAGGACTTTACATGAGCACTCCATGGCCTCTACTCTGAGATTTGGCGACTCTCACAAAATACTGGAATATAGAAATAACCTTGTTGGCTCTTATTTCATCTCAAGCCTCTTTCCTGCTGTAGTCTTTGTCCAGACAGTTCCTTCTTAGAACTTGAGTCTCTTAAAATGCTCTTTTGAGGGGGGCTGGAGAGATGGCTCAGAGGTTAAGAGCACTGTCTGCTCTTCCAGAGGTCCTGAGTTCAATTCCCAGCAACCACATGGTGGCTCACAACCATCTATAGTGAGATCTGGTGTCCTCTTCTGGTATACAGGTAGAATACTATACACATAATAAGTAAATAAATTAAAAAATGCTCGTTTGAATCCTATGGATCAACAATTGCCATGTCAGCAAAGCTTCTCAGCCCGTAAAGACCACACACACACACACNTCAATTCCCAGCAACCACATGGTGGCTCACAACCATCTATAGTGAGATCTGGTGTCCTCTTCTGGTATACAGGTAGAATACTATACACATAATAAGTAAATAAATTAAAAAATGCTCGTTTGAATCCTATGGATCAACAATTGCCATGTCAGCAAAGCTTCTCAGCCCGTAAAGACCACACACACACACACACACACACACACACGGCTTTGAGATTGCAGGGTTCTTTTTGCCTTTGGTTAATTTTTAAATTGTCTCTTATTTTGTAAATGAAGGGTACTCATTTTAGATCATTTAAGAGCTCATATAAGTAGGATTTAGGAAGACATGGTATGTTTAAAAGTTTTCTGTGTGCATCTGTTTGTGAGTATGTGCGAATGTATGGGCTTGTGTATGTGCATGCACACAGAAGCCAGACAGCAAGTCATGCTTCCTCAGGCACTGTCCAGTGTTCTCTTCTTTTTTGAGATGGAATTTCTTGCCAGCTGGGAATGCTCCAAGGCCAGGTAGCTAGTTAGTAAGTCCTGGAGCTCTGCTGTCTCCGGCACTTGATTTTACAAATGTGTGTCACCATGCCCAAGTGTTTAACATGGCTTCTGGGGACTGGAATCCTGTTTTTGTGTTTCTAAGTCAAGCATTTTACTGACTGAGCCATCCCTCTAGGTTGACTAAGGAGCTATCATTTTACTCCTCAAAAGTAAGAAATTTGATATATTGTTGTTTCCATAGAAAAAATACGTTTTTATTTTATAAAAATGGGTTATACATTAGTTTTTAATGCCCTTAAGTGTTTTTATGCAACATGTCTTTTGGATGAACCCTTAATACAATTGATTTTCCTAAGACTTGACATGCATGTTGTTTCCTGTTCAGTGTTGTTCAGGAACTGTAAAGAAAAAAAAACACTGTACCAAGTAATTAATATAAGTGATGGCTGCACACATATTTTTCAAAGCAAAATTGTTTCAAACAAAGGGCAGGTAAAAATTTAAGTCTGTGTTAGCTGTGGATCTCTGCATCTGCTTCCATCAGTTGCTGGATGAAGGTTCTATGATGACAATTAAGGTAATCATCAATCTGATTACTGGGGAAGGCCAGTTCAGGTACCCTCTCCACTATTGCTTAGGGTCTTAACTGGTGTCATCCTTGTGGACTCCTGGGAATTTCCCTAGTGCCAGGTTTCTTACTAGCCCCATACTGGTTCCTTCAATTAAGATATCTCTTTCCTTGCTCTTCCTCTCTGACTCCAGTTGAAGAGAGGAAGGAGGGATAATATAAGCAAAGGGCTCAAGACCATGATTTGGGATACCCACAGAAGCAGCTGACCTAAGCTAGTGGGAGCTCACTGACTTAGGACTGACAGCTGGGGAACCTGCATAGGCTCAAACTAGGTCCGCTGAATGTGGGTGGCGATTGTGTGACTGGGGCAGTCTGTAGGACCACTGGCAGTGGGGCCAGGATTTGTTCCTAGTGCTTGAACTGTCTTTTTGGAGCCTGTTCTCTTTGGTGGGATATCTTGCTCGGCATAGATATGGGAGGAGGTCCTGCCTCAAAGTGATGTGCCAGACTTTTTTGACTCTCCATGGAAAGCCTTTCCCTCTCTGAGACGTAGATGGGGGGTTGAGTGGAAGGTGGGGGAAGAGGGAGAAGGGGAAGTAGAGGGAACTGGGATTGGTATGTAAAATCAAAAGAGATTGTTTAAAAAATAAATTAAAAAATTAAGTCATCTGAGTCATATTGACGAAGTTTATATTGTTTTAGGGTTGCCAAACAAATGGAGAGGAAGTGAAAGCATCAGTAAATAGCTGTAAGCAATCCTATGACACTATGCTTGCATAAACAAAGGCATATGACCAGGTAGATATTTAGCGTCTTTCCAAATCTGTGGTTTTAGTTGTATTTCAATAGTGACTGATTTGTCCTCCCTCTCCCTGACTTTCTTCCCTTTTGCCCCTCTTCACCATTTCTACCAGCCCTTTCAGAGACAAGGTTTAGTCCAAACATTCTTTAATGAGAGAGACTTCTTAAGGGGTGACTCTTGACAACACATTTGTTTTCTGTGTGTGAGATTTCTCAGAAGAATGCTGAATCTACATTACAAAGAGTACCAGGCAAACAGCCTTAGAGAACGTTCATTTGATTGGCTGATTTCATTGGTTGTGCTTTGAATCAGACCCTAGATACAAAGTGAAAAAAGGATCAGGTGTTTTTTTTTTGCAGCATGTGGCATCAGCTCCCCAAAGTGCCAATGAAATACAGTCTCTACAAAAATCACGGTGTGAAACAGGCAGTCAGTGTGACTTGCTGCAAGTAGAAAGAATTGGGCACCAGCACTACCCAAGGATGTGTCTGTCACTGGTTGCTACTCACAAGCATATGGGAAACCGATCTAAGAAGTCATTGCTTTGACATAGCCTGTATCATGGGCTAGAAAGATGTCTAGAAAGATGTCTCAGTGGTTCAGAGTGCTTTCTCTTTTTTCAGAGGACCTGAGCCTGTTCCTAGCACTCACATTAGGCAGCTCACAACCAGCTGCCTATAACTCCAGTGCCAGGAGATCTGATGCTGTCTTTGATTTCTGCAGGTACCTGCACACAGTTGGCCTATACTCACATAAACAAAACACATATATGTAATTAATAATACATTTAAAAAGAGAGAAAGAAAAAGAAAAATCAGTGACATATAAACTATTCTATGGGGATTTTCCCCAGTGATTGCACTAGTTGGGGCATCTGGGTATAATAGAAATCAAACTGAAGAAGCTTAACTAGTCAGATGTCAGAGTTCTACTTAATTTTTTATTTCACCTCTTGATTAATTTTCCCTGTCTCATTCATCCCAAAGCAGACTAGTGAATATTGCAGCCCCAGTTTGCAGTCCTCTGGCCCTCTGGCTGTGTACGTACGTACGTGTGTGTGTGTGTGTGTGTGTGTGTGTGTGTGTGCGTGCGTGCGCGCACACATATTCCTATGTATGTGACCATAATGTGGCAGTCAGAGGTTGATATTGAGTGTCTTCCTCAATTGCTATTCATTTTAACTTATGAAGGCTCCCTTTTGGAGGCTATGGCCACTAGGAGCTGCAAACCAGAAAGTGGTTAGTTGGAGTCACCTTTGGGCAATGTCAGGTGAACTTGTCACCTCAGGAAGTAATCTCTTTTTATTTTTTTTTAATCGCATAAATCCTTGACACCAGACTCCAGCTTCAGAAGCCACTGAAAAACCCGTGGAAAATATATACATCTATTGCAAAGTTAACCTAAAGTTCTTCTTTTGACAGGAGTGTTCTGGTAGCTCTTCCCAAAAATCTCTTTCCCAAATCAACCCTATAGGCTTAGGTTATTTCTACTCCTCCAAGTTCAAAAGCAATTGCTCCTTTCCAACATGGAATTTTCTTTACTTGGGCTGCTGATGAATTTGTTGGCATACACACTGCAGAAATGACTGCTGTGGCTATTACTGTAGTTGCTCAGGGGAGCTATTCAGATGCCTCATTTATTGGAGCTTAATAGATTAAAAGTCTAAATTGAGTCTCATGATATAAGCCTAATCAAGTTCTAATCTGCATAATTTTCCCATAAGCAGCAATGGAAAATTTGGATAATTGATGTTTCAGCAGTTGCCAATCATGTGTTAAATAGCACTGTTGCATTTACTTATCAAAATATTTTTATTGATCCTCACTTCATCTGACATTTGGTTTGGGGATTTTTTTTCTTGCTGGCATTACCAGGAAATCTAATTCATCTCCTAGATGATGTAACATGAGATGTTTCTCTTGATTTTTAACATGTCTTTATAGATCATTTTTAACGGTGATCTTTCCTTTTACAACTTCATATTGAATACCTGTCTCAGCGAACCTCGATGACTGGGTCTAATTTATTTCCCTAGTTTAAGGTAGCATATGGATTTCTAACCATCATTTATATGCACACAATAAAAGATAATTTGGCTCACCCTTTGAGCCAGTTCCTTTATGTTAAATCTGTGGCGGTGGGGGGAGCACTTACCTTTGTGTCTCTATCTATTCTAGGGGAGGTGATTGATAAGAATTTCCATCTCCCTCTCTCCCTGGAAAGGCTTGGGGATTTAACTAGGGAAGATTTAGGAAGTACTTTGTGTTTCCTCCATGGAAAAGTACTGTAATAAAGCATTTATTATACACACTGAGCTGTGCATGCTGCTGTACCAAAGCAGGTTAAGCATGACTACAATGGGTCCCAGTTGTTATATGCTATTGTTTAAACGTGAAACCAATAAAAGTGAGACTGCCTTGAGTCTCAAACTTGCTTGCCAGGGTTGAGGAGAGGGGGGTGGGAGAGAGGGAAGGATGAATAGGGAGGGAGGGAAGGATGAATAGGGAGGGAGGGAGGGAGAGAGAGACAGACAGACAGACAGACAGACAGACAGACAGACAGAGAGAAATATCACACAGCCACACAGCTACAGCATGAAATAAACCACTGGTTTTATGTTATGCTTGGACTCTTAAGTCAAACTATCTGGCTATGGCTCCCAGATCTCTTACTTTCCACTGGGGGTACCCTTCAGCAAATACTCCACTCTTCCCAGTACTATTTCCATTTTCTAGAAATGGTAATATTAACTGGTGTCTCTACTCATCCAGTTGTGATGAACAATAATTGAGGTGAGTCATGAAAACACCTTGGGCACAGTCTGGGACACAGTGAGAAGCAAGAGTTAGTTTATAGGAGCCTGGGAACTCACATGGTTCAGATCTGAGATCTGCTAACCAGATGTCCCACCCTTGGGGCACACTGCCTAACCATGTATGTGTCATGGTTAGGCTCCAGTTTCTTCTTTAATAAAACAGTCTTTATTTAGGGTGGTCTTGATGCTTCTTTTTCTGAAATGTTATAGTTACCACAATCAGTTTATCTCTACTGCATCCTTCCTTCCCTTTGCTTTGAAGCCCATAAGTTTGTGCCCATCTGGTCCTCACTCCTTTCTAGCACCCTCAGCCTGCATTGCTCCCCAGAGCTTTTCTAGTTTACTAGTTTGCCTGAGTCATAGATAGCTCCTCTTTGCTTGTACCTAGTCTCTTACAAGCTGGAAAACCAGCATGCATATTTACAATACCAATCAGAAGCAATTAACTTTTCTGCATGTGTACACGGTTCTTTTTCCACTTTTTTTTAATTCAAGGAAAATTTTATACCTTTTTGAAATTATAATTGAATTACATTTCTCCCTTACCTTTCTATCTTCAAGTTCTCCCACGTATGTGTATGTATACACACACACACACACACACACACACTCACACACACTCACACACACACACACACACATCCTTCCCCTACTTGCCTTCAATAGCATGGCCTTTAAAAATTAATTATTATTTTATAAATATTCAGGGTCTTGAGTACCATCCTCAGTACCCCTCAGGGCTCAGAATTGGATGCCTATGGCTACAAGTGTTATGCCCAAATCTGTGAAGTCCCCCAAAAGCCAACAAGGAGACTAAGCCCAGTATGTAAAAGCAAAGAGCCTTTAATTATGCAAGTTTGCAAACTCAATCTCTCCGCGTGTCCAATGTATTGGAATAAATGGAGAGCCCCAAGCTCAGTTAGAATAGGTTTTTTGTTTTTTGTTTTGTTTTGGTTTGGTTTTTTTTATAGTAGTAAAGGTGGGGGTGAGGGGTTTCTGAGGTTCAGGACCCATGATTGGTTGACATTTGTCTAGGGGTGTCCTGGTGAGTGTGTGCTGGCAAGTGATTATATCTACAGTGGTTGGAATGTTAGGCATTTTCTCTGGATGGTCTGTTCTTGGGTGGTGGTGGAGTAATCTCAGCTTGTGGTTCTTCCTGCAACCAGGTTTTGGTTCAGGATAAACATTTTTTTTTGTATCTTAAATTATTTTTTAGACCCTCAAAACTTATGAACTTTTATATCCTCAGATCTTAATACATGTTTTAATGACCTAACAGGCTGGCTGTAGCTTTGTGGAAGAATCTGGATACCTTTTGCTGTTAAACTGACATTATAACTGCCCTAGCCATCAATACTATCAGAGATCTCAGAAGGACAAGTAAAGTATATCTGAGTACAGACCAAATAGCTTCCAAATCTATTAAAAATGACAGGGACCAGAGTCCATATACAGTTAGTCATTCCCAGGTCTCCATAGCATTGGAGGCAGAAATATCCAGAAGAGCAGTCTTACTGTCTCAGCCAGGCCTATTAGGTGAACTTTTCTTTTTCTGTGGAAGAGGGACATAGAAAAGACTGACCTTATTTTGTCGGGGCAAAAGTGGTGCAATCAATTCTCCAAGGTCCTGTTGTTTGTCCACAGGCTGGACCAGGTCCTGGAAGCAGGTGTTGCACTGGGGGTCATCTCGCCCAGTGCTCAGCATCATCGCAATCTAGGTGGAGACATCATGGTGTCTCATAATCTTCTTTGGCGACATTGGGTTACTGCTAGGATCTTGGAGTCTCTGTCTAATATAATAAGCTTTTTAATCGTTATTTTAAATGCCATATTTGGCAGATCTCTGAAGTGTGAGGGCTGCCTTGATATGTCTAATTAGACAAACTTTGTTTCTCATTATTTGTTTTAAGTTCGACTTTGAAAACATATACAGGGAACTAAATAAGGCTTATTCCTGAAACTAATTATATCAGTACTTTAAAGATGACTGACTAACTTGTATTTCCTCACAGTCTATAATAAGTTAGCAGCTTTCAGAAGACTAGAACTCCATACTCTGTAAAGCTAATAAAGAAACTGAATTAATCATTCCGAGGGTAAACACAGAACAAGTTTATATCTAGCTGTTAATGCTGTCTCCTGCAAAGGCGAGGAACAGGTCCCGGGGTGAAATGGGAACAGGAGGGAGTCTAAGAGCCAGCATTGCCCTAGGGCAAACTGATCTATGGAACCCATCTTGACAGGTGTGTACCAAGTTGCCCTGGGAAAGCTGCTCTGGGCCCAACACAAGGATCTAAGGGTAAAAAAATTAACTCAAAATGGGTGGTGGTGGCACACACCTTTAATCCCAGCACTCAGGAGGCAGAGGCAGGTCGATCTCTGTGAGTTTGAGACCAGCCTGGTCTACAAGAGCTAGTTCCAGGACAGGCTCCAAAGCAACACAGAGAAACCCTGACTTGGAAAAACAATTAACTCAAGCAATTTACCTCTGCATGTTCTTTTTTTTTTCATGTGAGGGGAGAAAGTGAAGTGAAAGAGGACATGGAGAAGAAGAAGTAGAAGGGAAAGAATAAGGAGAAGAAAGAAGAGAGTTAGGGAAGAAGTAGAAGTAGCAAGGAGAAGGGGGATCTATTTCTATGAGGTTTCTAGTTTTTACAGACATAGTTGGAAAATTCAATACGCAAGGACAATCATAATATGCATATCAAAATCACAAGAAGGGGTAGGGAGAACTCCAGAAGAGGTGACCTGACCCTGGGAAGGGCCTGCGTTCAAGGGGAAGTACCTGACATTCCAAAGCATTAGATAAAGTTACTAAACGTCCCTGAATCCTGGATTCGACCCATTCTCCTCATGTAATCTCTTTGGTGATAACCAGCTTTGGGAATGCTCAGATTTGTTTGTTAGCAGAGGTGGGGGCATGCTGCCTTCCTGCTCAGTGCCTTTCTCCTATAGAAATTTCTGTGTGGTCTGTTAGCAGGTAATTTTGTGGGTTTGACTCTATGTAAATTGACTGTTAGAACAAAGTGACTGCCATTGCTCCAAGATTTCTTGGTGTAGGGGAATGGAACAAGGTCACTTAGTTGCCTGTGCAGAAGTCACACTGATGAGGTGTTTTGGAAATGAATCCCATTTTGAAGGAAAGAATCATGGCTTTACAAGGTTTCCACAGATATGACAGCAATTTTTCCAAAGGACAAATGTTCCCGCAGCTCTGCAAAATGGATTATTCCATGTGGACATGTATGAACACACTTCCCATGGATCTGTCTATTGGCCTGTCAGCTGTGCATTCACTGTAGCATCTTGTGGGCTCCAACATGAATATATGTATCTACATATATTCCTAAATATAATCTACTCAGTTGATATAATGCTCCCTCTATTATGGTTTTAGAGTTGACAGTTTGGCAGTAGAAACCAATCGGTGTGCTCTTCCCTGGGGAGACCACCTCTCACACCTCCAGCTTTCATCCTAGGGTTAAGGCCTCTTGGGCTTGTCTTCACACAGTTGGACTTGGCCATTGGTGTCATTCTTGTTCAGTTCACATTTAGGCAGACATGTTGGTAAGACATTATGGGTGTGACTTCTTATGTTACTGTTAGGAATATTAAACCGAGCTCCTTGACGACGCAAAAATTCCCAATCAAGCCAAATCAAAACAAGCCAAATTAAGAAATATCCAGGTTTAATGGGAGTTCTGCAGTCTCAGGTGGCCCCTTAAGGGGATCACTTAAATACCCTGGGGAGTGGTCCTGACCCCACCCCCAAGGGAAGGGTCAGGACCTGGCCTGCTGGGATTTGGAGTCCAGACCAGGCCTGGGGGCTGGGATATGTGAGAGGGACTGGGTTCTAAGCTCCCAACTTGACAGTTACTAGGTGACACAGTCTCACAGCAAACTCTCTGACCCATGGCTCTTGCCATCTTTCTTCCCACTCTTTCCACAATGTTCCCTGAGCCTTAGGTGGGAGAGGAAACAACTTTTTAATAAATAAAAACCTTGATATCACTCTTTCCTGTCTTTTCTCCTAGCTCTAGGCAGGAACCAGCCAAGTGCTTGTGTGAAATTCTTTCATTTAAAGCCACCCTCACTAAAGTACAGTTCTCTGAACTTGTCACTAACAGGTGCTTCACTGTCCTCTCTTCTCTCCGCTGGGCCCACAGTCATTCAGTGTACGAAACGACTACTATCCAGAGAAGGTCTGTTCTGGCTGGTCCTGTTCCATCCAGTCCAGCAGGGATGCTTTGTCCGGAACACAGGTGCCAGAAAAAAAGCAGAGAGGTAAAGACAGTTTCAGGAGCCCAAGGGGCAAATGACTTCCAACTAATTAAAGGGACCAGAAGTTAGGTTCAGAAGAGAGAAAGTTCAAGAAAGGGTCTGTAGTTGCTCTTTGGAGCTGAGAGCTTTTCCTTTGTGAAGACTGGCCACCAGTTTCCTGTAAATCTAGGAAAACCTCAGCCTTCCCCATAGCCAGATTCCTTCTTGAGATACTTCCTGCTGGACTGTTACTTATTATTATTGTCTATTGTTGTTATTATCCTAGTTATTATTATTGTAGGACTAATCTATTTATAACAAAACACCCACTATGATTCTTGGTTTCTCGTTAGTTTTCTAAGACAGATTCTTCTTTAGAAAATTTATCAAATGCTTTTCAGTTCTTTACCCCCAGGAAAGGGTCTTGATGGGTGCTGGATCTCTGCACAAGTATTTATTGTGTATCTACTATCATATTGTCATTGGTGGACAGCATTTTTGAGTGCTTGCTTCATCCTAGGTATTCCACATTTTACTTTAGCCTTCCAGTTTCCCTGTGTAATGGTTATTTCTGACTTCTAGATAAAGAATCAGAGACCTGGTGAGAATATTGGCCGTGCTGTGTTTATATCTACAAAGTTAACCCAAGTCATGTGTTGTCCTCTCTAAGGCTTAGGGGACATTGTGGAAGAGGGGACAGAAAGAATGTAAGAGCCTGAAAATAAGAAGGAATGTGAAATAACACCTTCTTTTCAAAATATGCCCAGAGCTATCACAGGCTCACAGCAGCCACAGGTGCCTTTGGTGAGTCTGTACAAGAATGGACCAATCAACAGTCAGGCATTGATAGAGGAGGGACTCAGAGTGTAACCCTCATGGACCAATCAACAGTCCGGCATGGATGGAGGCGGGACTCAGAGTTCTACACTCATGGACCAATCAACAGGCATGGATGGAGGAGGGACTCAGAGTTATACCCCTCACTACTAAACTACTCCTTTCTGGTAGATGCAATGAAGAGGGAATAGTCCCAATCCAGTGGTCACACAGGTGGCCCTGATTAAACCAAATGGGTCAAAAAGCAAAACCAAACGTTGGGAATCTGAGAAAGGGATGGAGAGGGGTAAGGGAAAATAATAAATGGTACTGGGGAGAGCAATCAGAATTCATTATATACATGCATGGACTAGCCAAATAACTAGTCAATGCAGTAAAATATCTTTAAAAAATTAATAGATGGAGAAATAAAGAACCAGAATTGGAACCTAAGACATCGGCTTCAAAACTATGTTTTTCACTCGTCCCTTTTATTTCTTCTTTGTGAGTCAGGCCTCTTAAACATAAGCCTGAAGTCTAGCTAAACAGGAAACTCCAGCATGTAAATGCGGATGTCTGGCTTGAGACAGGGTCAGTCAAGGCTGGGATGATTGATGCTCAGTGAATAACACAGATGTATGCCAGGCACAGCTGCCACTGAAGACTGGGATTGGGGTGGGGGTGGGGATTCCCTGGAAGGAGAGGAAGCAGTCTGGGGAAGTCATATCTAGCATGTCCATGGAGCACAGTGTTAACACTATAGGACAGTCAAGAGCCTAAGCAAGAGTTTAGGCAATCTGCAAATTCAACTTCAATCTTTTCTGAGTGCAGTTTCTTAGTCTTGCTCTCCAACGCTGATGTTCTTAATGATTTCTTTTGGCAAAATGAAGAAGGCTTGTCTCCCATGTTGGAGCATTTCCCAGTTTTTCTGGTCTCTGACTGCAGATCCCTGGGGTATATGCCACATGTCTTGGCTTGCACAAGCAGAACACCAGTGTTGTTTTATGTAGAGATATAAAGTGATGCCAGCCATTAAAGGGGTGGAGACCTGAACATTGTTGAGACCTGTTTTGTCAACCATGACTGGAATGATGACATCTCAGGTCATCTTTACTCTTCATTCCTTCAGATGGAATATATCTAGATTCCTCTTCTCTTCAAAGTCATTTAGAAAGTCTGCAACACCCTGGTACTTCATAACATAGGTTTTCTATAGTAGGGCCCCTAAGGGGGAAGAACAATGCTAATGAAATCTGAGTCATTGCTATTACTATATGAGAGGAAGGGAGAAAATCTATACTTTTGTTAACAACTGCCCCCCCAACAGTGTGAAGGCAGAAACGTTGCAAAATAGAAGGAGTGACATTTCTGAGGTTCTCGTGTCAACACTAGTATCTGCCCTTGGGGTCCCAGATGGAGAGACAGATCTTCCGGGAGGGTATCTGGCCATCGTTCAGTTTGTCAGTTGCAGATGCTTGATGGAGCCAGTCTTGGAGCCTGTAGGGGGAAATGGAGAATGAAAGCAAAGTGAAAGAGGCCTAGGAAGGAAGCAAGCATGCCATTTCCTAATGAAGGTTTCATGCAAAGGGACTGAGTCTTTTCACAGCGGAAAATGGAATCTTTAAGTAACATAAAATAAAAGGATGCTTCAGCTTGTTACAGACTCTGCAATGAAATACAGCTCTCCTAACACTGTGTGACCTGTATCTCTGCCTGCTTTATGGATGCTGCACCTCAAGGAACACACCCATATTTTCTCCAGTCAGTGTCTGATGATGGATGTCAAAATACAGGCCATGTATTATGCATATAGCATTACCGATGAAAGGTGTTCACTTGTCAAGTTGAAGAAAGTCAAAAACGTCACATCCACTGAATCTGCACAGCTGTCCCTTGCAATTTTCCATGCTTTTGAATGCAACTTCTGATGAAAACAGTTTATTTCTTCCCCTTCACTGTTCGAAGAGAAGAAAACAGCTAACATTTAAAATGCACGTGGTTATACGGTTGGCTGGAAAATAGACAAATTCCAATGTTTAGGAAGAATGAACACACTAACTCATTGGATACAACTTTGTCTGTTTGAGATATCATGATACTCCAAAAAATTAAGTGCAATCAGGAAATGGATACTTTTTTTGTTCCTTCTGAAAGTATAGAACTTGGTAGGATATTTATATAAAGGAGAGCAGAAAATAAGCTTGTCCCCTTAAAAATGTCTGGCCCGTTGTGCTTATATGAGCCTCCGAAAGGATAGAACAGCTGTTGAGCAGCAGACAACCCCAAATGCCTGAATCAGCCCAGCCTTGTCCCGTTACTAAGTACTGACTGTAAAATGTGATCCTATGATCACTTTGGAGTTTTGATTTGGAAAACATGCAAGTATCTTTGTACCGTTAAGTCCCTCATTTATTGGTAGGCCCATATAGAGATGAGAAACCAAAGAATGAGGCATAGTGGTACACACTTTTAATCGCAGCACTCAGGAGGCAGAGGCAGGAAGATCTTTGTGAGTTCAAAGTCAGCCAGACCTACAGAGTGAACTCAGACTAACCATGGCTACATATACATATGCATATCTCCAAAACTATTTTTAATTAAATAAAAAAAACTAAAACAAACCAAAGTAAATGCTAGCACAGAGCTGACAGATCCAGTCACTGTGTGCTTCATTTGGAAAACGACTTTCTGAGCAATGCAGGCATGATACAAAGAACTTTCGTGTCTCTGTGTCTTTGATTGCATCCGTAAAAAGGTACCCAGTGGGCTTGGATAGAGGGAAGTCTCAGCTTTACTAAACTTGACATTTCCAATCTTACCTTTTTCATAAATCTCATGATCTCTTGATAGTGCTAGGTTGGTTACCTCAGGAATTCAAGGCTAGTATTATTATTCAGTTCAGACAGTATCAGCAAGTGACTTTTGTATTCAATAGGTGTTCAGCTTAGTTCAAAGAGGGATGTCATAGGTCTAGGAACTGCAAGCATATGAAAAAATGTGTAGGGGGAATCAAACAAGGTATCTTCCTATGCATTTAATTTTAAGGCCAAGGAACAATTGCTGAAAGCCTCAAGGCAGATTTACCCTTCCGTCTCACAAGCCAGAACCATTTTAAATCCTAGGCCTAAGTCCCTTGTGAGCAGAAGAAAATGCAGTGAGTTAGAGGAAGAGGATTGTCAGAATGAGTTTCAATAGGCTGTGGTAACAACACACAAACGCAGTTTCAGTGGTTTACAAGGGCACATCACTGTTTCTTACTCAGAGAGTCTTCTGGGTCAGGACAGCTGCTTGAGACTGCTGTCCTGACTGCACCTCCATAGTGATCCACATCTTCATAGTAGATGTGTTTTGGGAAGAGAAGGAGGAGACAAAGTCTTACGCCAGACGTGATGTGTGTTTCTTTGCTCACTTTTCATGAGCAAGAACACTTTGTATGTGACCATAGTCCTGACTACCTAGGGACAAGTAGACACAGTGGTAACTCCTTAGTCGGAGAGAGAGAACTATAAGTAGGATGCATGTATCCTGCTATAATCTGGATTTTTGGGAAGGTGTCAGAGTAAGTTAAAATTTCTTCCAATGTGTCTCCTATAATGTCCTTAAAAAAAAAAAAACCTCAGAATTTATCCTGTGCTCATTGGTGACCTGTCAATAATGCATGCACTACATTGTGAGGGTTCTGTGGTTTTATCATTTCCAGATTTTCTACTTCTCTGAATTTCTCCCCACTAGGATTCACACCTCCTGGAATGGACCGGTCATCTCCTGACAACAGCCCAGTGCACGGGATGCTGCGCCAGCCATCCATCACAACAGGAGTCAACATCCCCATCATCACAGAGCTCGGTAGGGAGTTCTTGTCAGCTCAGTGGGTGGATGTTTTTGTCTTCCAGATTATAAGGAGGTTGGCCTGTTCTTTAGTCCTTTGGTCATCATGGGTTTGGGGTGGAGTGGCAAAGGTAAGGTATGAGTAGAGATACACAGATTATTTGAAGGACAAACTATTCTATCTTTCCCGGGAGAGAAAAAGACAGTTTCCTTCCTTCTTGCCACGGTTTTCAAAGGAGCATGAGAATGGCTTTGAAATTGGGGCATCCATTTGGGAACTGGGAAGAAAGGAGGCAAGGGCTCTTCTGGTGATTTCTTCCCGAAGGTGGCTCTTCTGAGGGTTCTGTTTCAAAGGCTCCTGTGGTTGAAACCCTGCTCAGAACCTCAGGACTGAGCCGATCCCACCTGAGAACGGATCCCCTGCGAGAACTCGGTCAAATATTTGTTTGCTCCACTGTGTAGCAACTCCACCCAGCTGAGATTCTCACCAAAGGTCATTTTCCAAAAATGGCCAAAATATGACTGAAGGGCACAGGGTTTGAATGCTATAATCTATAGCTAATAAAACCCTACTTATGACCTGTCTGTGCCATTCTCTGGTACTCTCTGTGAAGTCATAAAACCACTTGCCCTCACAGTACACTGTTGTCCAGGTGGCTTAGCTTGAGAATGCTTCCCCTATTGTTCCCTCACTCTTTTCTTCCTTTTTTCCCCTGTACTCCCTCCATTCCCTTTCCCTGATCCTTAACTGCCTTCTCGAATTAGCTAAACCAGGCAAGTTGCCTTTGGTATCAGTCAATCAGGAAAAAAACAGTGGGACGCACATTCTAATGATAACGGAGTTAGGTAAGAAGTGCTTGCCTTCTTGACATCAGTATTTTCTTTTGTTCTGATCTTGGTGTTTCCAACTCTCATTGGCTTTCTCCCCTTCATTTCACTGGCTGTAACAGAAAGGCTACCCCATGGCACTGCTTTGAATGCGTTTTATTTGTGGCTCTGGTTGGAATCGACTGTCTTGTTCTGGCCTTTCCTTAATGATTTTCCCCACAGCCTCGGTAAACCTTTGATCACACCCATCTGACCTGGCAGGGCCTTGCAAGGCATCTCTGCTCTGTTTCATTTTCAGTGGCCCAAGCCTCTCTCTCCCTCTCTTTTAAATCCCACATGTGCTCCCTCTCCCCCGCCTCCACCCTATATTCCGCTTCCAACATGCTGTCAGTTTGACTGACATGTCTTCACAGCTCTCAGAGGAAGTCAAAGAAAAAATATAAAAATTTTAAGATAAGAAATCCTAGACCGTGCCTTCCCTCCAGCTGTTTATTTTTCTTTATTCTGACTTTATTTTCCTCCCACCCCCACCCCACTAGGCCCTTTCTCAGAAGTTATGCTTCTGAAGCCATAAAAATCAGCTGGTTCCCAGGGGATCTTTTCTTTACCAAAGTGAGATTCCAAGAAGGGTGCAGAACAGGCTGGGGACCCTACCTTTTGGCCCCCACCCTGCTGATCCAAAGCCTCCCTGGGAGATTCACAGTGGATTTATCTAGAAGATAAAGGCTCCTGGTCATGCTTGAATTTGTCAGGCCCTTCTATGGTTCCCCATGACTTGGTTAATAACCCACAAAGGGCGCCCATCAGCAGGAGGTTTCAGCACTGGAGATTGATCTTCTAAATAGACATAGCAAAGGGCTCCTCAGCAGAGATGTGGGAGGAGGGGTGAGGAGCACCTGCCTTCACTTGACTCACAGATGAAATGAACACTCCATTTTCTTGGCCCCAAAATATATTTCAAAATAAGAGCGGAAGCTTTTAAGCCAGTAATCTTGCTTGAGAGATGTCTAGAAAGGAAGGAATGAATTGTCCGCCATGCAACCCGGCATGGTTGTTAGACAGAGCTATGTATCAGGACAGAGTCACTCAGATCAAGCAGTATCACACTGTTGCAGACAATAGGAGAGGTATCTTTTTCATGTTTAGCATTGTTGGTAAAAGCCTGGATTTCCCCATTCTTCTACTTAGAACCATAGGACCATAAAAGACCAAGGAAGCTCATGTACCCCAGATCACTGATAGAAAATTCACCCAAGCATCTCCGATACAGATAGCTACACCAGCTTTCCGAAAACACCCATGCCAAGGCTTTTCTTTTACATGTGGAATCTGTGGGCCATTAACTGACTAGAGTATCCTGAATTTGGTTAATATAAAAGGAAAGCAAAAAGCTTCGTGCTCCAGATACAAGGCAGCAATTTGGTTATCAAGTCCCTGGACACTCTAACACACCAGACTTTATCCCCTTGCGCCTAGAATCAGGCCCCGTCTTCTTTCTGCTCTTAAGGCTGGTGTCTCTAGTAGTCAGTCACACCACTGTCCTCACACCACTCCCCCTCCCACTTCACCCCTGCAAATACTCGCCATCTGCCACTTGCCCTGCGATGTGTGATGTGCGGTATTACACAGAGCTGGAGAGATGGGCCTGGGACAAAGCGCTTGCTGTGCAGTCATAAGGACCTGAGAGCCAATCCCCAGCATGCATATTTACACTGAGCATGGCAATGTGCATCTTGTAGTTCCAGCCCTTGAGGACAGAGGTGGAAGGATCCCTGAGACTTGCTGTCCAGTTAGTCTAGAAGAATCTGTGAGCTCTGGATTAAGTTGGCAGACCCGGTCTCAAACAATAATATATAAAGTGATTGAGGAAAACAACTCATGTTAATCTCTTCCACATACACCTGTACACGGAACACATACATACGTGGGCACATACATACGTGAACACATACAAAGACACAGAGGCAACCAAGGCCAAACACATTTTAAGACCGTAGTATATTCCAGTGCTCATCTGTCCTGAGACTCCCATGGCAAAGGATCCTGAAGTTTCCATGATAAAGAACTTTGTAGCTGCTTAACTCCCAGCTATATTTAATCACATGCATTATATGGGGCAATGTTCTTGTCAACTCTTATTAACCATGTAGTTGCTATTCTGGGAAGTAGGCATGGGGACTTCCTAAGACTGGGCATCCCAGAACAACAGGTAAGCTTTTCACTGAAACTTGCTCTTGCCTTGACACCGTCTGATAGCCTACCCTGTTAGATCACTCAAGTCCAGAGTTGTTGCTCTGACTCGGGCTGCACTAATAACATAGCACCATTTCTTTCTCATCTCCTTTTGAAGAGGGAAGGGACGCTGCTCCAGTAGGAATGATGGTACAAGCAGCATCAGCTGCTGTTGTGAATAAATAAAACTACAGTCTGATGCGCATACTCTCGTAGCTAATATTTTCTGGTTCTGAGAGCAGAAATACTGCGGCCCTCACAACATACTTTCAGAATATCAAAAAACAAAATTATTGATTTAGGATTAGCTGAGTTAGTAGAGTACTTGCTTAACATTAATAAAGCCCTGGGTTCAATCCCTAGCACTTCATCTATTGGGTGCGGTAGTCCACACCCAGAATCCCTACACTGCAAAGGTGGAGAAGGATCAGAAGTTTCTCTAATGTTCCACTCTGTAGTGAGTTTGAAGCCAATCTAGGATATATGAGACACTGTCTAGAGAGAGAAAGAGAAGAGAGACAGAGAGAAGAAAAAAATAAGGCAAAATTTCAACAAACATGATTTTTAAAATCTTAAAAAATATTTATTTCTCTTGTATTTATATGAGTGTTTGCCTACACATACACATGTTTATGTGTATGTATGTCCCTTCTGTGGATACAGAGGACAGAATAGTATGTTGGGTTCCCTGGAGCTACAGTTAGTGGTGGGCCATGGTGTGGGTGCTAGGAAGCTCACACAAGTCCTCTGAAGAACAGCAAGTACTCTTAATCACAGAGCATCGATCCAGTGCCAGCTTTAGAAAGCTTAATGCACTTTATCTACAATTCTAGAGTAAGACAGGGGCCCATACTAAAATGCTTCCTTATGTTTGGCCCACTATGAGAGCAGCGTGTGTGTGTAGCATGGAGACACCTTGGCTGGGCTATAGGTGGAACCTGTCTTGTTTGAGTCTGGTTTGAACACAGGCCCCTTGTCGTGATTGGCTGAGTTCGAGCTACTTATTACGGAAGTAGGTTATACAGTTTCCATATGGAGTGAGGGCACAGTTCATGACATATAGAGACACTTTTAGTCAAACATGAAATAGGTATGGAGGCAGCTTAGGGTCAATCATAATTCAACGTAACAGACCATTTGGAGGGTTCATAAGTAAACTTTTTTCTGTTTCTGAGAGGAGAAGAGAGAGACTGGACATTTCCATAATGTGATAGAATTTTTCCATATCATACCCTGGGTCCTAGAGCAGACGCATCAAGTCTGGTCTCTTAGGAGTCTCTGAGAGATACTTCATGAAGGACTGCATAATTTCCCCATTTCACAGTGTGAGCAGCATAGTTGTAGGATCATGAAATAAATGCTTTGCCAAAGAAGTTGGTGACAAACGAGATTTGGGGCTTCGGCCCACTGTCCTGCATTTCTCTTGCCACTGAGGCAACTAGGACCCAAACGTCATCAAATCTGGAAAAGATTTCCCTCCATTAGAGTTATTTTCCGGGGGTCGGGGGAGATGGTGTCATTTAAAATAATTCTACGCCTAGCTTTTTATCGTATTATCATTTATTCTGACTCATGCAATAAGCAAGTTTTTTTAAGGAAAATTGTCAAGAAAGTTCCTTTAAAAAATTAAAACAATAACTCTAGGAAGAGAATTAGCAGCAGATAGATTCAGAAAGACATCAGAGTTAGGAAACCTCATCTGTTTTCTCCCTAAAACCACCTTAATTATTCCAGAAATCACAAGTGTGCTCTCCCCAGCTCCCCACACTTCCCCTATTACTTTCACTGCAAAATTGATCATGTCTGAGGCCAAGACAGGAATAGAAGCTCATTTCTCATTTAATTTTTTATAAGTTAAAAACATTGGAAGGACATCACTCATCAGTCTGTGGGTGCATGCAGAAGTCTTTAGGGGCCCTTCTGATTACAGGGAAGGAAGGGAAGCAAGGCATCTTGCCATGGCCGTGTCTTCTAGAACACAAGGAAGACAGGGCTGTTTAGAAGGGGAAAGAGAGTGTGTGGAGCTTTGCATAGAAAGTTGAAAAAACATCCAGTGGCAGCCAGGAGCCATTCCTGAGTGTTTAGTAGAACCTATTAGGTATGGGTGTGGGTTCAGAGGCCAGGTACGCCAGGTAGTACCCAGGTCCATCCTTGGGGCTAGCTGTGGGTCCTTCCTCAGGGTAAATTCCTTACCACTTACCCTTGCTGTGTTTCTGGTCTATTGCTTTTCCTTCTGAATAAGTTGCTTTCTTTTCTTTGTGGCTAACTTGACCATTCTAGCATGGCTATTCTTCATTGAATGATGTCCATCTATCAAATGATTTGGCTACCAAAAAATGCCCTTAGGTGTTTCTTGGTCATGATTCTAAAACTGTAACAAGGACTGGTCAATGCCATAAACTTGCCAGTCCTTAGCAGTTGCCATGGAGCAAGCCTGCTTGATCTCATTGCTCTTAGGGTCTTAGAAGTTAAAACAGTCCTCCTGCAGGAGCAGGCCATTGAGTCCCACTCCTGGCCAACCCAAAGATCCATCAACAGCTTCGCCATGCTTGTTTCTTTGGCAGTAACTTCAGTGTCTCTAAACCAGTCACTTAGTGTCTCACTGACGTCACTAATGAACTTGTGGTGTTCAGTGCTAATTCTTATTTTATGCCTTTTCTAGTGAATGATACTAATGTTCAGTTTTTGGACCAAGATGATGACGATGACCCTGATACAGAGCTGTACCTCACGCAGCCCTTTGCATGTGGGACAGCATTTGCTGTCAGCGTCCTGGACTCACTCATGAGCGCGGTGAGTTGTCTAGCTTCTTCCTCTCCTCTCAAGGGGTGGGATACACACCCATGGACCATCTCTAAAATAAAGAGCCATTGACAGATGCTTGAGCTGTGCACGGAGAATAGCAGAAGTTCATGAACCTTTCTCTCTATAAAGGATACCAATATATATCAATCACTCAAATAAATACTGATCATAAATTCCTCAAAGTACAGGGAAGTCAGGGAAAACTATGGCCTGGTTTGGAGGATTAGAAAAGCACGCCTTAAGGAAAGATTTCATAACAAGATATGAAACTGTCTCAAGGAAGACAAAGGAAGCTGAACCACAATGAAGAAGGGATAGGGAAGACATTGAAAACGTTTTCATGGTTTGAATCTTTGGACTTAATGCTGAAGAATAATGTGGTCAGGGTTGTGTCTGAAAGCAGTTGCCTTGTTTGTTAGGTGGAGATGGATTAGACTGGCACGATTGGGCGGGGGAGGGGGCATTGATGTCTTCATAAGCATTTCTTATATTTTTGGTTGTGAGCCTAGCTGCTGCTGCTGCTTCTTCTTCTTCTTCTTCTTCTTCTTCTTCTTCTTCTTCTTCTTCTTCTTCTTCTTTTTTTTTTGAATGGCTGAGCTGCCTCTGCCTCTAAGCCTGTAAACATTTCTTCTAGCTGGAGGGAGAGTAGGTAGTACTGATGGGGGTGGGGGTGGGGCTGGACTCCAGTATTCCCTGGTAAACTTGGAAACATTCTGGAATAGCCCAGATGTGAACAGAATATAGAAAGAACAGTTTGCCAAGGGTGACACCAAAGTCCCTGCCTGTCACTAAAAACGTAGGCCTTGTTTGAGTACCAGGCGTGGAACTCTTCTTTGCTGAAGGGCCGGGACAATGACGGATGGTAAAGAAAGGGAATTATTGACTGAGACATTAAAAGCAGTTCTATTTTGTTTATTAACTTGATGTTTATTAAGTAGTCATGAGATTTGTTTCCCCATTTTTTGTGACCATTTTTTGGGGGCAAAAAGTAACAAAGAGTGGACTCCAGCATAGTGGCCTCACCATTCACTGCAGCAGGCAGCAGCAGTCATTTCGAATGGGCCACAGCGGGTCCTGGAAATCGTTCCCTATAGAGTCTTTATTTATACAATATGCACTTCATTTTGAAATAGTCAAATTCACAATTTGTGAAAATGGAGTTGTGGCCTGGATAAAAATCGACCTTTGTAGAACCCATGGAACAGAGTTTTATTGAGCACCTTAAACTATGAGCAGAATTTAGAGGTTGTTTTTCCATACATACATTTCTCACATTACCTAAGAAGGTTGTTCTTTTGATTATGTTAAACAACTGATATGCTAAATATGCATTATTATCATATATTCATTAAAGATAATTCCAGAAGGATTACTGTGTGAGCAAAGATGAAGACATGGGGCTTTTAGAGCTGAATTGAGGTTATCTTATATTACTGAATGTAGTATAAATGTAAGCATATCTTAGTGAAATGTCAGAAATATGGTTTTAAAAATAATTATGAAATAAAATTCATCTGAATCAAGGTTGACTGGTGGCTTTCCAAGCCAATAAGAAGAGTCAGTGTGCCCTTTATCGGGGCCCTCTTGGTTTCCTGGAATGCTGTGACTGACTTTAGGCTGGCAGTATTGGCTCAGTTTATACAAACTCTTGAACAGGTTGGCAAGACCAGTAGAGACTACATAGTTATGTTCAGTGAAGCGCCAGATTCTTCTTAGAGTCTGGATCGTGTCTCTTTAGAAATGCCACTTTAATTCTGCTAATTCCAACATTCCAGGGGTCTACTCCTACTAAAAAACAAGTAAGCTATCTATGGATTTATTTCAGAACTACGAAATACTGTAAGGTCTTTTTTTTAAAAAAAAAACTTAAACTTATAATATTTATGTTTATAATGTGCTCCAAGTAGGACCAGATGAGTCATTTTTAAAGTGTATGTTTCATAAATTACTAAGAATTTTGAAATAAGAGACAGTGCTAATTCTAAGTGATGCAATTGAAACTTCTGCATAGTCAAAGGGACACATGACGGACAGCATGGAGGTCAGGTATATGACCATGTGGAGGCAGGGCACATCTCAGCATGAGCCACATTAGAGAGTCAGTTCTCAGAAACTCAGATAAATTAAAACAAACTGATTTCTAATAACTAGTTTCAAAGGTCATCTCTAAACTCTTCTGATACCAAACTGAAGTGTTTGGGACAAAGTGGCTTGGAGTATGTGGATGCCATTGCCTGAAAGTGATTCCTTTCTTCTATGTTCTAGCCTAGAGCAAAGGGTTCCAGGAACCTACTACTGTTCCTCAGCAGTAGCATTAGAGTAGTTATTGAGGACCTGGAACTGTGTGATGCACCTCAGTGATATAGTCTGATCTTTCAGACCATAGTGCGAACATTGGTTTAAACATTGGGGCAAGGCATATTAACAGGCCTACTGACAATGTCTTTTCAAGTCACCAGTCGAAATCCCAACCAGATCATTCCAGACCTTGCTCTGTTGTCTAGGATGAAAAACCTCCAGTTGAAGTCTGGCTCAGCAAATCCAGTTAGATCCAGACCTTTTGATAAAGTACTACCTGGTGATTTCTTTGTATTCTATCTACCCCCACCCCCAACTTTATTTATGAAAATTTTAAATCAGTCGAAAATACCAAAGCAGTATCTAGCAAGTACTAGAAAAAGGCACCTCCAAACTGTAGGAACAGAGGTTATATTTGGAGCTGGCATCCATCTATGGCCCCATCCCAAAACCTGCACAAATCACTCTGGATGTCAGCGATTGCTGCCGTTCTAGCACTGCCCGCCAAGTTACCATTTATTCATGGAGTGAATATTCTCTGACTATTACCTATCAGCATTCAATTCCTCTTGGCTTACTACTTTGCTAAAAGAATACTGTTTGGATTCTCCATTGACCTTTTTGGAATTGGTAGAGCTGTATCAGACATAATCTTGTGGCTTCATCCAACAGATTGACAACAGAAACCTATGGTGGGAGGAATAATTATCCTTCTGGATGTGCACCTCTAAGAGGAAGGGTTCAATTGAGAAATAAAGTTTTCAGAATAATCCTAGATTGCTTCTCTCTCCCTCTCTCTCCCTCCCCCTCCCACCACACAATTATACACACAAAATGAAAGAAGTTTGTCTGGTTTTAGCTATGTGTGGATCTTCAGATTATTTTTTCACCCAATTTCATTTCTTCCAAACCAAAATTCCAGTTTCATTTCCACTTAGACACCTGGAATGAGAAAACACAACATTGACTCCCTAGTCACACTAGTTTCCTGGCTATTGTCCCTGAATCTCTCTGGGCCTCATTTTTGTCATCTTTAAAATGGAATAATAATCACACATGTTCCTTAACTTGTCCTTATGAGACTGTGGTTAAAAGTAGTGATGAAGTATTTAGCATATGACCAGTTCTCTAAAGCTATATTATAGTTATTGTTCTTAACCATGACATTTATTGGTCACCTACTAAATGGCATACATTGTTCTCCACACTATGGATTCAGGATAGAGAAGTGAACCATGGACCATGGCCTCCGATTGTTAAATTTTCTTTCTGCTTGGATAATGTAGAGGTAAAAACTGTAGGGGAATGATGAATAATGTCAAATAAGAAAATCCAATCGTGAACATGTGAAGCACTTGGGTCAGTGTGGCACAGGGTCATCAAGGAGAACAGAAGCTTCTGGTTCTGGCTCTATCAGTCCTTCGTTTATGTTTTCCACTGTCCGGGAATCAGTTGAGACCAACTTAAGTGTGATGGGAACAACTCCTTGTGCACATGTGACAGCAGAACCATAGATTTGCTATTTACGTGCACATGTGTATGTGTATGAATGTGTCTGTGTACTCAATATCTCTCCTGCACACATACTCTAGAGAGTTAAGACTCAGGAGCTATGTAGAGAGATGACTCAGAAGTCTGCAGGAGGAACGTGTCTGTGCTTTCATGTCTGTCAGAAATAACTAGATTTGTATTACCAAGACAGGAAAATGTGCTCCTCTGAATCATGGGTCCACCTGCCTTTCTGTCTATATTATAACCTCCTGAAGGGCCAAACCCTGGTGAGCCTTATGTTGAAGGCTGAACTCTCAGCCCAGATTAATCCAGTGCCATTCCAGAGATGCCAGCAATTTATGCTCATGACTCATCTCTTATACTCCACCCAAGAGCCCTCATTTCTCCTTCTCACAAGCAGACAGACCGTGCACAGGCACAGCCAAGGCAGATGGAGTAGCAGCAGCGTTGTCTGAGCAGCAAACAGTGGGATGTTGTGCTGTACCCAAGAACACACTCATTGCTGCTGCCCCAGCAAGGCAGATCCAGGAGAAAAGAACTGAAATAGTTCTCATTGCTCATGAGAGAAAAATACTAAAAATAAAAATCCACACCATGAAAACTAGCAAATATAAAAAATGGCAGATATGGCATGGAAAATGACAATTTTAGTGCAATTATAGACGAAAGGCAGAGTGCCATTAAAGTTAAGGCAATGTTATTAAAAGATGTGTTAATTTTCAGTTAAATTTTCTATAAAAGACCAATTAGTTTAAAAGACTTGACAGCATTAACTGTGAAACATAAGCTCCAGTAATTATACTTAAAAAAAATAGAAAGAGGAAGATAGCAAGTGAGGTGGGACAGCCCAGCACGCATGAGGCTAGGTGGCGCTGCGGATTCAATTTCCTGGTCCTTATTCCAGCCCTTCAAGGTTTTGCTGTGCGTCCTTCCAGGACCCAAGAATCACCAGATGCTAGAAGGCAAGAGCCCTCACCCATGTTTGAAGGCAGTCCTCCTTATTAGAAATAAGAACACAGAAGCAGAGAGAGGGGGCATTTTCTAAATTGGCTTCATTGGCTGTTCTTTTTAGTAAGCTACAATTCACTGAGTACTAGTTGAATATGGGAAATTACACTAGTTCTCTTGTTTAAAATTAGTCCATAAATGTGTGTTTTGCTTACCCGCCCCCATTATGTAGATGAGGGGTCCACACCGTAGAAAGCCTGGGCAATGTTCCCGTTATCCTAGCTGTTGAGAAACCAAGAAGGGATTAAAGACAATACCATTGAACAGGGTGAGATGGTTTAGAGGCAGAAGCACTTACTGCTAAACATAATGACCTGAATTTGATACCTAAGATTCACATGGGAGAGAGAACCAACTACCTCAAGTTTTCTCTGCCCTCCATAGGCACACAGTAACACACCTCCTATGCACACATAAATATGATAAAAATTTAAACACCCATAATCAGGATATCAGCTTTCTCTACTACAGAGAAAACCTCCCCTGATAAAATGTTGGACACTTGCCTTCACAGTGAGGAGTGGACCCTGCATTCTTTAGATTGTACAGGTGTCCTGATTTCAGTCACCAAATAGATCTCAAACTCACCCCTCTTGCTGCCCACCACTAAAGTGACAGGGATGTCACCTTTAACACATGGATACTACTGTTTATCATGTCCTGCTCCATCTTCAGTGTTTAGCAGATCCTCTGTTTCGTCTTGTTTTTTAAGGAGAGTAAAGCATGCACTCCCCACCATTAACCGTGTGTGTGTATGTGTATGTGTGTCTCCACATGTTTGTGGGGGGTTCATGTGTGCACACCTGCATGTATGTATGCATATGTACTTACAGTTTTCAGTTTTATATCTTCTACTCCACATATAAAAATTTAACCATTATAAACGTAATTATCTCTTAACCATGTAATTATCTTTTAACCAGTTCTTTTAAGAAATGTTTTATTGGAATATTAATAGACCATAAAATTCACCCAAGTATACAATTTTATGGGTTTTTTAAGCATATGTAAACATCTTCAAGGATCTTTTAAGAACAGTCTCATAATGTCCAAGAGAACTCTGTCCTCATTTTCCTCACTACTTTAGCCACTCCACCCTGAGCATCCACGGGCATGTATCCCTATTTCTCTAGAATGGCCTTTTCTGGATGGTTCATATAAATGGAATCTTATTGGTTTTTGTCGCTCATCCTTGTTGTACCATGTACTTTATTTCTTTTTATACACAAATAAAATAGTTTCCATGGTTATAACATTTTGTGATGCATCCATTAACCAAGTGCCATTTTGTTTCTGGTCCTTCTGGCTATGGCAAATGATTCTGTTATGGATCTCTCTGCATGAAGTTTTGTTCTGATGTGTCTTTCATTCCCTTGGGTATAGTTATGTAGAGTTGTTGGGCCCTGTGGTAACTCAAAGTTTACCCATTTAAGGAACTTTCAGACTGTTCCAATGATCGGAACACTTACACGCGTATGGAAGTCTGTAAGGGCTCCAGTTTCTCCACATTCATCAGTTCTTGCTATTTATCTGTCCCTTGTTTTATCATAACCATTCCCGTGGGTAAAGATGAACTCTCGTTAAGATTGGAACTTGTGTTGTCCTTATGACTACTGGTGTTAGACCTCCTTGTGTCTCTTGACTTATCTACCTTGTTTTGAAGGAATGTTTATTCAAGCCTCATCCTTTTTCTATTTTTTCAAATTTATTGCCTTTTGGTTGTTACGTTATTGGAGGATTTTAAACACTGAATATTAGACCCATAAAAGATACAATATTTTCAATTATTTTCTCTAATTCTACAGAGAAGTTTTACTTTCTACATACTGTCTTCCAGTGCATAATTTAAAAATATTATGAGATACAAATGATGAAGCTTTCTTGTGTAGTCTATGATTTTTGTGCCTTATCTAAGATAATTGTCAAAGTGAAGTTATGAGGATTACCACTGTTCTTTCTTCTTAGCTCTCTACACTTTTAGCTGTCACATTTGAGGCTTTGATTCATGTTGTTTTGTATATGGTGTGAGGAATAGGGCCAACATTTTCTTCTGCATGTTGATGCTCAGTTGTTGTAACACTGTTTATTTAGTAGACTATTCTTTCTTTATAAAGCTTCTTGATGTCCTCGTTGAAAGCCAGTTAATAGCAGCTCTATGTGTTTATTTCTAGATGCTCAGTTCTGTTCCCTTGCCTAGTCATCATGATAGTGTTAGAAGTATATGTTGAAATCAGGGGTTGGGAACTTCCAATTTTATTGCTTGTTGCTTTTTATATGATTTATATAACATTTTATGTTTTCTGCAATTTCCTATAAAATTCGATAGGAATGTCTTGAATCTGTATTATGTTTAAAGTTTTTATTATTATTTTAATGTTATCCTCCAATGCAAGAACATGGGACATCTTTCTATTTATTTATATTTTATTCATATCTTTTGTAATGCTGTATAGCTTTCAGTATACCAGCCCTGAAACTTCTTGAAAAAATTAGTTCTTAAGTATTTTATTATTTTCAATGTTGATGGAAGTAAGTTTCTTTCTTAAGTTTTTTTGTTCACACAGAAAAATTTGATTTTTGCATAATGTTTTTGTGCCCTGAAATCTTACTGAACTCTTATTACCTATGATCACGATCACTTAAGTGGGTTCCTTGGGATTCTCTTTATACAGTGCCAGGCCACTTTGAGTGGAGATAATCTTCCTTCTTTTCCAATATGAATGTCTTTTATATTTCTTTCCTTACTAACTAAAACTTCCAGCGCAATTTTAAGATGGAAGTCATGAGAATGATCCTGTTTGTTTCTGATATTAAGGGGAAAGCATCTGCTCTTCCACCCTAAACTGTTGAGCATTAACTGTTTTATCTGTGTGCTCCTTATTAAGTTTTTTTTGACAGTTTCACAATTTATATATAATGAATTTTAGTCACTTTTATCTCTTCTCCTTTCTCTGTCCTTCTGGAACTCTTCATCTCAGTAAGTCTCACTTTCCCTCCCATAGTCATTTTGTAAGTGATTCAATGAGTTTAATTGGTGATTTTTGCATGAACATAGGAGAGAGGATGTTTGCTGGAGCAAGAAAACTTGTCAGTGGCTACACCACTAAAGAATGTTGCCTTTCCACAAACATAATTGCCAGGAGTTCCTCAAGCATGGGTGGGGCCTCCCTGGCTCCTTCCTTATCTACGATTAAATATTAGTTGGTCCAGTTTTGTGCAGGTCCTGGGAGATGACCACAGCTGTAGTTAATAAGTCATGTCTACAAGACCTCTTATGGGTGTATTTCCCCATCTTCTGGCTTCTATTATTTCTGCCCTTCTTGGGTAATGTTCCCTGAGCCTTGGAGAGGGTGCCTCAGTTGGGATCAATCACTCTACTATTGCTTAATCTCTATACTTTGGCCAGCTAGATCTTCTAATGACTACTTACCCAGTCAAAAAAAATTCTTTAGTGTTTTATCTTGAAAACTGTTTCCTTTTGGAAAAATAAAACTGTTCCTCATTTCTATACATTTGGGCAGAGAGTGCTTAGTGGTTCAGCAAACAGTGTTGCAAATGTTTGCCACCTGCCTACCTGCTATTAGAGTAATTTCCCAGCCATTGGTCTAGCATGGTAATTGGAACACAAAGGTAGTTGTCAGTTTTCTGTCCAGTTCTCCATTATTTAATACGATAGACAGGACTAGGTAGGGTATCAGACCATAGGGAAAATATTGGGAAATGTTTGTGTGTCTTTAATCCATGTAATGAATCTCCAGAATGTAGTTTACAGGACCTTCACTGTGTTCTTCTTTAATCTAGAGGAACAGTTCTCTATGTGGTTCTTGACCCCTTTGGGGTTGAATGACCTTTTAATAGGGATCTACTCGGATACCCTGCATATCAGATATCTTATGATTCATAACAGTAGTGAAATTACAGTTATTAAGTAAAAGCAGAAATAATTTTATAGTTGTGGGTCACCACAACATGAGGAACTGTATTAAAGAGTCACAGAATTATGAAGGTTGAGAATCACCTCTCTGGCACTGAGGCTGACTGAGAAATAAGAGATTCCAGAATGAAAGTAATAATGGCCTTCCATCTTCTGGGACAAAAACTAAAACAGGAATGAGAATAATCAAGGGATATTTGGGTATGAGAGTGGCTGTTGCCCACCATCAACAGTCTCTTCCGTCATGTCTCTGGGCTCAGGTCAGGCATATTTACCAGCACTTCTTGGGCCCTGAGTTTCTTCTCAGTCCCTCAGATGCTGAGCGTCAGGTATCTTATAGCTGCTCTGCTATTCCATTTTACAGGTGATGACACTAAGTTAGAAAATGTTTCATAACTTTCGAAGGCAGCAGAGCTTCTGAAAGGTAAAGTCAACACTGAACCTCAAAACGACTCCAGCTCTCTTAGCCACCCCACCTGCATATGCTCCCTTGAGTGTCCTCAATTCTGCTTGTCCACCCCAGAGAACAGCTGAACTTTTAAGCATAAATTCTCAGTAGGATAGCCTGTGTATAACTTTCCCAGCATTCTTTGCAGTTGGAATTCTTTGTGCTCTCTGGTTGAGTGTTTCAATAAAGAACACAAAATCCAGACCCTCCAGTAGCATCTTCTTAACTTGGAAGCCCATGTGGAATTCTTTGCATATACACTTGTTTTTAACAACCATGCTGATTTTAGTGGCTGTAAACACTGATGCCCAGGACGACACAGAGCTAGTGACGAGGGTAGGATGAGGACTCAGCCATGTCTGTTTTGCTCCTCATGATTCACTGCCAAGTAAATTGTCAAGGAAGTTGCAAATAAGAATGCACTTGTCTTTTCTAGCCTGCTCCAGCGGTGCATAAATGCTCCAAAGCCACACCCAAGATTTGGTTTGTTTTTATGTAGAGACTTTGACTTCTCATGCAAGAAAATGGAACGTACCACCTTTAACTGATATTTTCTCTATTTTGGCTGGGTGACAGATGTCATTTTAAGGTCTTTTCTTAGACATTCTATTAATTTTTAAAGTCCCACTGCCTTCTTGTGAACATTCCATGTGGGAGAAAAATGGCCATGTAAGGGAAGGAGTTCTTTAAATCATCTGTATTTGCCTCAAACCCAAGATCCACACATCAGGATATGGAGCTCATAGACTTCTCCAGCTGATATTCTGGTGGTGACTTCTGGGTCCAGCCATTATCAAAGTCTGTGATAAATGGTTGAGTGTGTGGCATTCAAGATTCTCTTGGCATCTAATTCCAAACAGAAAGAAGTTTTGCTATTTGTGGGTGACCTCCCTCCCAACATGTGGGCAACAGGCTCTAAGAGGTTGCCCTCTTTGGGGTAGCAGCCCAGGCATGCTGCATTTTATTGTGCCCCCAGTGTCAGAGTTGATATTTTTCAGGCTTACAGAGGCAAGGCAGTATTTGTATATCTACCAACATCAATTTTTCAGGCATTAACCTTTTAAGAATTCCCTGAATTGTTTTTATCATTTTCTTTTCTTTTTTTCTTTAAGTTAGGATCCCACAGTGGAACTAAGCAGGCGAGAATGGAATAACTGGAGACTGCTGTCTTTTCTTTTCCCACAGAAAATTATTTGAAGAGAGAAGCCAGAACTTTACATGGGAGATACCAAGAAAAGTTGTAATTTGGGTGTCAGATACAGTGACTTTAGGTTGTTTGCTTAAGAATGTTTGTCTACCTTCTTTCTACAGACGTACTTCAATGACAACATCCTCACCCTGATAAGGACCCTGGTGACAGGAGGAGCCACGCCAGAGCTTGAGGCTCTGATTGCTGAGGAGAATGCGCTTCGAGGGGGCTACAGCACTCCTCAGACACTGGCCAACAGGGACCGTTGCCGAGTGGCTCAGTTAGCCCTGTTGGATGGCCCCTTTGCAGACTTAGGGGTGAGTCTACAGCCCAGATAATTCCTGAGCCCAGTGTTCGCAGCAAGCCTGATATGAATGAACCGTGTCAAATGGTGACAGGCTAGACATCTATGTTTCTCTCTTCCATTGTAATAGACTAGAAAAGATGGTATTTACGGGACCCTGTTTACCAGGCCTCACGCTTTATACATAGACATTCATGCAAATCCTCAGACCAAATCATTGATATTTCTCAGGCAACTAAGGCATGGGACATTTGCACCAAAGCATCCTGACTTTGGAGATAATGGCTCTCCTCCACTGCTGTCTTCCTCAAGTATTTTCTTCCCAGCGATGGACAGGGTAGTTGCCCACACCACATAGCTAACTTTAGGAATCATTTTTGCAGGGTCCTTATAGCTCAGAGGTGCTCCACTTCGACTCCATCTGAACATGGGGATGCTTGGCCTCAAACCCTGCCACCAGAGTTTTTGTATTTATAAACTGTTGACACAAAAATTACAGCTCTCAGCTTAAAAGGGAATAAGAGATAGTTTATTCTGGAGCTATTTTGAGGGATCATGGCTCAGGAACACAGATTAGGTTAGCCTGAATTTCTTGTTCCCACCTGGAAGCAGTTTCATGAACTTGTGTGGTTTTTACCAATCAAGGAAAGTTATAAACCAAGGCAACTTTAAAATACATTGATAGGTGCATCAGAGGCAAATACAGCATGATGGATAAAGCTTTCCTATAGGCCTCAGATGTTATCTAATGACATTCTTAGCTTTTGGGTTTGTCTAAGATCATGGTCTGCTGAGTTAATAGATTCCAAAAAGGCTTCTATTAGCCACAAGATGTTAGTTCTGACAGAGAGGTGTGTAAATGGATGGTTCTTTCCCACCTGCCAGTTCTCAATACCCAGCATCTGATTCCCAGTTTACCACACAGAATCTTATATTAACTATAAATGCTCAGCCAGTAGCTCAGGCTTTTTCCTAACTAGCTCTTACTCTTAGATTAAGCCATAATTCTTATTTATGTTTAGCCACACGACTTGGTATCTTTTCTCAGTATGACACTCTCATCTTCCTTCCTCCTGACTCTGGTCTTCTCCTTCTCATCATCCTTAGTTTGGTCATGCTACTTATACTTTCTGCCTGGCTACTGACCAATCAGTGTTTTATTAAACCAGCTCAAGTGACAAATCTTTCTAGTATACAGCAGGATTATCCACAGCAGAGGTGGGCAGGGGATGGTTGCTGTAAAGGGCTAGAACTAGCCCAAGATATGGTAATTAGCTTCTGGACTGGAAGCTTCTTAATCTTACCACAGTACCGCAGTTCTAATCATCAGTCTCTATAGTCATAATTTCTTCTCAGGAGGATTTTTTTTAAGATTTGTTTATTTATTATGTATATAGTATTCTCAGTACTGTCTGCATGTATGCCTACAGGCCAGAAGAGGGCACCAGATCTCATTACAGAT